>OZ010787.1:456080798-456653798 GCA_963932465.1 Maratus speciosus | reverse complement strand
GTACTATCATCCGCTTAAGATTTTTGAAGCATTTCAGATACACCCTGTGTAAAAATCTACTTTTAAACATTTAAATTAAAGCACTAGGTAGTACCTTAGACAGTGTTGCCAGATTGGGGACTTTTTTGTCCCCAGATTGTTGAATGCCAGCGGTTTTTTGAAATAGAAATATTCGGCCTATTTAAAAATGGATTAAAAATTCTGAAGAATAAGGCGAATTATACTATTTTAAAAAAGCGGTGACAGTCAAATTATCTGAATTAAAAAAGTCCCCAATCTGGCATCACTGACCTTAGCACACGGAATGAACTTCTTTATTCGTAATTCTGTGTAACTGAATAATTAGATGAACTAATGTTATGAGATGATATTTTAGATAAATATTGTTCATTTTACAATTAATTAAATTAAGCATTTCCTTAGAAAAATATTCGATAAAACGATGTCCCATTATCCTACAGCGTTTCCACAAGAATTTTCAATTTTGTTTCTACATAAGTTTTAAAAAAAAATGTATGTTTCGTTTTGATCGCACATAAGTAGCCTATAAAACAAATTGCAGAAAATACTTAAAATAAATAAAAATAGCAAATAAAGCCTTCGTGCAACAATATTAAAAAGCAGAAAAACCAACGTTTAAAATCTCTCAGCCTTGCTTTTTCTAGCACGCTGCTCCTTTTGCACTGAAGAAGAATCTCGCTAGTAGATTCGAAACAGCTGTTTGCTGCTTTTCATATATTATTTGTGCATTTTAAACGCTGGTTTTTCTGCTTTTTAACTTAAAATAAAGTCCCAGGTAATACATTGGTAAAAAAGAATATCAAAGCCCATCGTTTATTTGCACTTCAGTGTCACTGATATCATAACACGATATTTTCGATATTTATTGTTTATTTAAAGCATCTGATACTGTACAAAGAATATTACTTTCTTTTCATGAATTTTTAATAAAAGAACATCCCATCACCCTGCGCACCTTCCAGAAGGATATAAAATTGTGGTTCTTGTTAATCTGTTAAAAATTATAAATAAGTTTAATTTTCAGTTTACAAATAAGTAGCCTATAACAAATATTTAAAAAGAAATATTCATATAAAATGTCAGTGTTATCTAAATACATGTAAAATAACTTCTTTTATTCGCAATTTATGCTACGGAAAAATTTTATTATAGATATAAAGTACCAGTTATATATATCAAAAATCATTACATCAAAATTGTATGTTTGTAAAATTCTAACATTTTATAATACATAGCTGCGAAACCACTTTTTTATTATGAATAGAAATAAATATATTTTTAGAAAGAAATTTCATTTTAAAACAAAATAAATACTTCGTAGAAAAAAAACACGTTTTATTAAATAAATTTTCTTATTTCAATATATTTATTTAATTTGAAAAATACAGGAAGTTTGGCCGCTATGGCAGTGTAAAAGATTTCATTTGTTTTTCTGCTGTAACTCAATATATTGCTTCATCCTGGTATATTATTTTCTGTTATATGTTTTACGCAATGAAGAATCGAAATATTCAGCATATCTAGTTTAATGATGTGTATGAAATGTTGCAAAATTTTCTTTCTCTGTTTTCGCTTCTTTTCTCAAATAAGAATCACAAACAAGTTAGAAATTTGAGATATCAGATCTTATATAAGGCTGTCTTGTTACCTAAGCAGCCGTTAAGAAATAGACAAAATGCTAGGATTTCTTCTAGCGAATCACCTGGACTTAGTCTCGAATAACAGTTTTTACACGCTTGATTTCAGCAACAAATTTTAACCAAAATTTATTTGTTTCGTGAAAGTTTTGCAGAAACTTTCAATGTATTTTCTGCTCAGATAATTGCGTCTTTAAAGTTTCATTCTTTACTGCTGGTCTTTCCTCCCAAACCGCAATAACGAAGCTCAATTATTTTATAAAAGGTATAATAAGAATTTAATCATAGTTGAAATGCGGGCGTGTAAAAAGAGTTTTTGAAGCAAAGTACTTTATTCAAATTGCGTAAAACATTGCTGTTTTTCTGAAGATGTTTTCAAATACAGATAGGTATAGAGAAATATTTATTGTGCTGCAGGCCATGAAAATCAGATCCTTGTTGAGTTGAAATAATTATAACCCAGGCTGAAATATTAAATAAAAAACGAAGTGCTTCAATTTCATTAATACAAATGAATTAAGCATTTATGAATATACAGTTAAAAACCAGCAAAGTATCTAGTCAATGTCCTTACGGTTGGCACCAAAGAAAACTATTTCTTACGCAGTGAACACCAGAGCAAAAAACAGGCTTTTTACTGCACTAAAAAATTGACAGACCGACGTTTAATCTGCAGGGTTAAATTAGCGAATAATGCCAAAGCACGTGAATTATATGGAAAATCAATTAGGCTTTGATGTCCACAGATTTTCAGATTTCAAACAAACAGTCAGAGAGTAAATAGCATGTGAGACAAGATGCGAAGCAGTGCGTTAATAACGAATATTACAGGAACGTGTAAATTAAAATAAAATTTTTAAATAACATGTAAATGTATCTCAAGGCTGTTTGTCAGTCGAATCCTAATCGCTGATGTTACAGTGATTCTCAAAAGTATATGGACACGTGATTTTTTCAAATAACCGTTCAAAAAATAAAGCAATAATCAGGGGAAAAATTAGTAGCTGGTATCATAACATAGATTTATTAAAATACAGAAATATCATGCTTATATCACAGATTGCTTGTAAAACAAAATAATTAAAATTCAAAATAAGCTGTCTCAAAAATATATGTACGATGAAAAGAATCGCTTTTATTACCACCGTATCAAAAAATTTGCATATTCTGCGTCCTCTACATATGAAGTCACTATTTCGAAATATGAAATTAAGATATAAATATAAAATTAAAATATAAATATAAATTCGAAATATAAATGTAAATGCTCGTTTTTCAATTCTCGAACTGTTGGAAAATGCCTCGCAACATTAAAATTTCTGCAGCTGATATAACTAAAATTTGGCGTTTAAAGACTCAAACTTTTCTGATATTTTTAAACAAATTAAGCTTAGTAGATCTGGAATTTATGAAATTTTATAAAAAGGTGACAAAGTGATCGCAAAAAAGTGTTCAGGTTGATAAAGAAAAACATCTCAGCGAGAAGATTTTGGGAGCAGTTTCAAGCCAAAAGAAGATTGTTAGTAAAACTGTAAGGAGTTTACCGTTTCCTACTTCGAGATCTACAGTTTACTGTCGCATATAGAAAAGCAAATTTCATAACTATCGCAGAATGTGTCGGACACCTATGCTTAAATTTGACCATAGAAATAGAAATGCACGCGTTCTTTTGGCTAAAACAGCACATGCATTGTACAGATAAATGGTTACTTTAGTGACGAACAAAATTCAATTTGGATAGCCCTGATGGTTGGGTATACAATTTGTGACGACAACTTCGACGATCTACGAGGACAACTTCTCGAGTTCTTTAGCCGACAACAAGGAGGGAGTTCTATTATGGTGTGGGGCGCGTTCTGTTTCAACGGAAAAGCGGAATTTGTTTTTCTTATTTGTTGAAAGTGCGCTGACGATTATCAAAATGTCCTCAGAAGATATCGGAAAGTCAATTGGAAGCATCTTAGGAGAGGAAAACTCGAAATTCCAATAGGACAATACTTCGTTTGACACCTCCCATTCAACAACAGCATGGTTTACGCAGAATAAGAGAGACTAGTATAAACGGGCCACACATCAGCCATGACCTGAATATAATTGGAAATATTTGTGGAGTACTTGCACGAGAGGTGTATGTCCATGGTCGTCATGTTTTACTATTCAGTAATTAAAGCAACAAATACAGCAGAGTTGGTTTTCTTTGCAGACAAACATCCCTTAAACACTTGTTCGAAGTCTGTCTGATATGATTTTCAAGATCATTCAAACGAATGAATCCAAAATTTGATTTTAAATACAAACTTCTCGAAAGTCCATATATTTTTGGGACAGCCTATTTTGATTTTCTTTTACAAAAATTCTGTAAAACTTATACTGTATTTCTTTCTTGTAATAAACATTTGTTATGGTCCAATGTGCTTATTATTTTCCCCTGTGATTATTGCTTCATTTTTAGAACTGATATTTCAAAAAGTGGCCTGTTCATATACTTTGAGACCCACTGTAAGTCTATGGGCGAGTAATGCATACGTATATTTAAAATACCTCCTCAGAAAATCTATATTTTTAACTTCTGTTTCTCTATTCTCTTCATTTTAAATAATTAGTTAACATCTCAGTGATGCTGGATTGAATATGTTTGATGAGAAATTATTTTCGCCTTTTAAATATGAAAGTCTATGTCTTGGTCTTGACGTTTTGAAATTGAACTTCCTAAATTCATGTCGAAATATGAACCTAATTCTATCATTGCTGAACATAAATAAATTTTCTAACTTGAGCATTACTATTCTTAGAGGATAAATTTAACAAAATACTTAGCATTATGTATTAAAAATATATACGCCTTCATTAAGTGTATACAAAAGAGAACTTTTAATTGATATTGTTCATTTGCGTTATCAACTCCCCTTTATATTTTCATATTTCAATGCATATTCTGGGTAAATATAGAACTGGGAAAATTTATTAGAAAGAAAAAATACAACGTCATAAAATAAGAAACTTTTTCACTGCACAGGAAAACGCGCTAACCGTAATTGCCAATTATTTTGTTGCCAATCAATTGTTCTGAACTTCCCTAAAAGATCATTAAATGATAAAAAAATAAGATTATTTGAACGTGGACCTGAATATATTTTATCAACGAAGCCTAATGTAAAATTTATTATTCCAGAACTTAAAAGTACTGTACAACTTTCTAATGGCAAGAGTAAAGAAGAAATTCGTAACATTATGTAGCATGAACGCGACAAATTATTTAAACAAACTATAATGCTATCAAAAGATGAATTACGTTTATTGAAAAACCCCAAACTAGATCCAAAAAATATTTTAATGCAGACAGATAAACCAAAATGCTTATATTAAAAACAGATGACAATTTAAACAAAATTTTAGAGTCAATTAATAGCATGAACTGTGTATAAAGCAAGACGAACCCGCACATCAAACTAACAACAGTAAAAAAAAAAAAAAATTCCTCACTAGTTAACAGACGAAGTTGATCAGATGATATGAAAATTCTGGTCAAATTTAATAAATTAGATTTAATTCCAAACATCATGGGTATACTCATAAATCACAAAGCATGTATCTGCATAAGACCAAAAATAATAAAATGCTCAGACCAGGCATAAAACATTGAAAACCTTTCTCTAGTTTTATTGATTTGAATATCTTATGTACTTCAAATTGTGTAATCAATTCTATGAATGACTTCATTTAAAGTGTGGAGAACATCTAGATTCTAGGTAATTATTTAATAGTCAGTCTATATATTATCTCCTTATACCAATTCATTGATATCCAGTAAAAGAATCAATAACTACATCTACCTCATGAAGAATATTAATCCTTGAAATAGTGCAAATTCGCAACGACCAAAATTTCAGGAGTGTGCACTTTTTTTTTTTTAAATCATGCTTGCATCAACTTGCATTTGTCATTAACAAAAAGAAATTTTTGAAAAAAATTAATTTAACAGTTGGATTCATCATTAAATTTATCATAGGAATCGTGTGTGGCATTTCATTATCGCTATATTGCAAACAAAGTAATATGGAGTTGAAGTTGCGGAATCCAACATCGCTCTAATGTGGAGTGCTCGGTTGCTGAGCTAAAGTCTGCAGACCTTGGATTGATAGAAATGTAAAAACCACATTACATTACAAAGTACTTTTACTGTTGTAGTTAATAATAACTACTGTATATTTGACAGTAAAATCAATATACAAAATAATGGAATCCTGATGGTTTGCCCAGGGCTCGCACCATTCTTAAAATTTTCGCACTTTACTACCACTAACTTAAAACGATAAACGTTGTTGTATAATTTTATTATAGAAGTTAAAGGAATCTACCACGAAGAATTCTTGTGTAAAATACTGGTAGCAAAGTGCGAAAATTTTAGGAACGGTGCGATCACTGGGGTTGCCCTACATAAGGACTATTCACCGAATTTATATTGTGGTCTTTTAAAGAAGATATTTATAATAAATTTGATTATACTCTATACATGGTTCAGATACGTAAGAGATATCGTCATCATATGACAGGATAAAGACACTTTAATTTGTAACATCGTACATCAAAATTAAAACATTGATCCTAAAATTAAGTATTATTTTGGAAATTGAACAGAAGGGATACTTCCCTTCTTGGGTTTTCTGCTAATCAAAACGCACCATGGCATAAAATGAACTATGCCAACATAATAGAAAAAACCAACAACCACTCTATCTTCTATCTCAAAACATTCTCAAACCCCTTTCCTTACAAAGATCCTATATTTAGACGTTTTATTAATAGAACCTTCAGAGCTCCTAATCAGTTAACCAGTGAACTAGATCAAATACGTTACGTTACAAGAAATAACTGATATAAAGAAAGCGTTGTTAATACTGAATTTGTACAAGAAGAAGAAATCAAACTCCCATGAAAAAAAATTAAGATATATACCTCAATTTCCTAGGTTCTTTGAAAGATTGAAATGTAAAATTAACAAACTCAATATCTGTCTTATTACAGAACCCCTGTCTAAACTTAAAAATAAACATAGAAGATAGATTCAATGCAATCGGATAAACTATCGGGTGTATGGGAATCCCGTTAACCAAAGCTGGTGGAACATTTAGTATTATATAGGGATGACGAATAGAGACTGTAAAACTAGGATCAAAGGGCATAGAGCAAATATCAAATGTAACAAGAAAACACAGCTTTCGACAGAATTCACAACATAGAACCTTTTCAGATTTATTTTTATCCATTCAGATTTTATTCCATATCCATATATTAAGCCAATACTAATCTGTATGTGTAATGAGAGCATATGCAATGAATCGGGGTCTTTTGAACTATATAGAATTTGGCGCAAGATACAGTTAAAAAAATGTATAAAATAATTTTCGCTAATGAAAGATTTTCTATGTTAAATCACATATTAATTGGGTCCTAGAGTGTACTCCATCTGCCTTCGACAAACTGTTGAGTCTAAGAAGGCTCGTAATTGGCTGGTCTAGGTCAAAGATAGGCGAACATCTGAGGGCAACACAGTGCTATAAGTGCGGTCTATATGGTTATATCAGTGCATCTTGCAGTAATCGGGAGGTGTTCTTAGAATGCGGGAGCGCTAAGTACAAAGTAGGTAAATGCTAAAAAGCAACCTGCCAAGCCAAGTGCTTGAATTGTAAAGAGGTAAACAAGTTTCACCCAGAGCATTAGAGGGCAAGCCTAGATCATTTTGCCCTCGCCCCCGATGCCCCACATGTGCATCAGAGTTGAGTCGTTTGAAAAGAAAAGTCGATTATGGTTAAGTTGATTATTGGTCAACAGAATTTGGGCAAATCCATGACACCTATGAATACTCTGCAAAGAGACCTTGAAAACTATGGCATAATTTGTCTTCAGGAGCCATACATCTTGGGAAACGGGAAATTAGGTGGACTTGCCGATGAGGTAGTAGCCCATTACTCAACGACACGATGTCGAGACGTTGTCGCCGTCTTGAATAAATCTCTTTCAGTCATGGAGATCTTCATAAAGAGTAATGTGGTTTCAGTGTCGATAGACCTTGGCCCTGAAGTGTCGGTCATGGTGACATCCGTGTATTTACCACCATCGGGCGAGGTTGATGTGGAGTTAGACATACTCAAGGATTTACTCGATATGAACAAAAGTAAGTCGATAGTAATAATTGGAGGCTTTAACGCTAAGAGTACGTTGTGGGGTAATCCGCTGCTTGGGTCTGATGGCAGTGGAGATCAGGTGGTTGAGTTCTGTGCTGAAAATGAAATAATGATTGTGAATGACCCTCTCAATGATAAGACATTCAGAAACGCCAATGGTTCAAGCTGGATAGATCTTGCTCTGGGACGGTTTGTTGATCCTACTAAGGTGATTGACTGTAGTTTGGAGCTTCGCGAGTCGGTAACCCAACATAGGTGTATCAGGACGACTCTAACGACAGAGACGCCGTCTCAGGATTTGAATCTACCGAACTTTCGAGTGGCCCTATCTCATGAGATAGAGGCATGTCTACAGACTGGCCGGAAGGGAAGTCTGTCGACGTGTGCGTGCAGTTTCTGACTGAGGTCTTCAGAGACTCAGTGATACATTCAGTAAACAAAATAGGAGCGCTCGTAAACGAGGTGTGACGTGGTGGAGCTCCAGCCTTACGACCGAACGTAAAAAATGTTTCAAGCGGACAGCCGCAGGTTCCAGCAATGCAATAACAACGCGGAGCTCAAAAAGGAGTACGAAACCTTGTTCCATAAACTTATGGGGGGGAATAAAATGGGAGTTTCGTAGATCAGTCCACAGGGCTAAGTGGTCTCATTACAGGTCGATCCTTGAGGATATAGACCAGAACAGGTCATTTGGTCCGCACCAGTGTTGTCAGATTGGGGCCTTTTTTCCCCCAGATTATTGATTGTCACCGCTTTTTTGAAATAGATATAGTCCACCTATTTAGAAATAGTTTAGAATTTCTAAAAAATTAGGCGAATTATACTAATTTAAAAACGTGATGACAGTCAAATAATCTGAATTAAAAATGTTTCCAATCTGGCGACACTGGTCCGCACATTGACTGGTAAAGAGGTCGATCATCTAATCGACTCAAACTAAGTGGAGTTGTAGGACATGGTAGGAGCAAAACCTCGGATTTCAGTTCAACTATTGAAGAGCCACTGCAATATCATTTTCCACGCGAAAATGAAGAGAACCGTCTTGTTCAGAATGAGATTGGATAGTTTGCGCATAGACTCGGAGACGACGACCCGGAATTACCTAAAGCGTCGGGTTTGGAATACCTCTCGAGATAATTGAAATTCTCATCAGGGCCAATAAGCTTCTATTTTTAGGACTACCGAATAAATGACTTCGAGAAGGTGCCTTTCCCACATCACTGAAAATGGAGGATTTAGTCCTATTCAATAAGGTTGGCAAGGGTTTTTCGGCTGCCAGCTCTTATCGACCAATAAGTTTGTTGCCAGCCTGGAGCAAGGTGTTGGATAAATTGGTGACTAACAGGCTAGCATACCATGCCAAGTCCCAGAGATTCCTTCACCGCAATCAATTTTTGTTTACTTCAGGTCTTGGAACGGATAATGCACTCCATAAACTGCGTACGACACTAGAGGACTGTCATAATCCAGACAATGATTGTTGTCTCGTCATGTTGGATGTTAAGGGCGCATTTAACAATATGTGGTGGCCGTCGATATTTGACTGGCCAGAATGAGGTGCCCCAGAAACCTATTCAATTTGGTGAAGAGTTTTTTATCCGAAAGGAAGGTGTTGTACCGAACAGACATCCTCAACTTGGTGCATGAATACAATGTGGGCTGTCCGCAAAGCTTTAACTCCGGTCTCTTCTTCTGGAATCTTGTGACTAATTCACTCCTCAAGCTGGAATTGGGACAGTTTGTCAAATTGATCGCATATACGGACGACTTTGCGCTTCTCATAGAAGCGCCAAACGCCTACCGATATTGTAGGAGCACTGATGCCGCATTGGCAAGAATAGCACATTGGGCGGAGACACACAGAACTCACCTTCTCTCCGGAGAAAACATTCCCGATCTATTTAAGAAAGATGAGATGAATGGGTAGGAGGGAGAATCCGCGGACTATCCCTCGTATACACTTCCTTGAAGTTAAGTAAAATCAGCCCAGTCCGCATGATACCTTGGTGTCGTTGTGGGCGCGAAACTCAATGACATGTCTCACGTTCAATGTCGTCCCTTATGGCGCTGTCGAAACCAAACTGTAAGGATCCGCTAGTTGCGGAGATCTACGAGTTGAGAGTGGCCCTGGAAGTGGAGTGGTATTGGGTTAAGGCTCATGTTGGTTTCCGGGGTATCGAAGCTGCAGATTCACTTGCAAAGTCAGGTGCTGTACTTGATGTTGTCAGTGACCAAGTTGATCATTCACCTAGCGCAGTTAAGCACTTCTTGGCTCTGGAAATATTGAAGACCTCGCAAGAGAGGTGGGAAGATGAGATCCAGAGCCGAAACGTCTTCTGTATAATTCCAAGGGTATCGGAAAGTCGGGCTTGGACATCTCCATTAATCAACTGGGCGATGACGGGACACGGCCCTTTCCCGTCTTACTACTGCCACTTCCGGGTGAAAACCTTGGCTCGTGCTAGCCCATTTTGCTCCACCCCCATGTCCAGCTACCAGCGAACATCTTCTGGTGGAGTGCGTTGGTACCCAGCCACTGAGAGACAGATTGTGTCCGAGGCTGTCCGCAGCCTCAATCCGGAACTACTTCCCGGTTCCGAGACTGAGAAAGTCCCTCGAGGCTTTTCTTAAAGTAATGGAGCCTCATTTATGGTGACATTACGATAAAATCTCGCATGAATGAGCTTTTAAATATTGGCCATTTGGGCTCTTTGGTCAAACTCACTGTGTAAAGAAGAAAGAAGATGGAAGAATGAAGAATGAAGAATGAAGAATGAAGCAAAGGCCATTGTTCTAAAGAAGATACAACACAATATCCAATACTATTATTATTATTATTATTATTATTATTATTATTATTATTATTATTCCTTGTCAGTCTAACATGTGTATCTGGTTGTAAAGCCATTTTAAATAATGCGAATAAATGTATGTAAATCCGCACTCG
Source organism: Maratus speciosus (assembly GCA_963932465.1). Taxonomy (NCBI): domain Eukaryota; kingdom Metazoa; phylum Arthropoda; class Arachnida; order Araneae; family Salticidae; genus Maratus; species Maratus speciosus. The sequence goes on along the minus strand of OZ010787.1, from coordinate 456,643,008 downwards.
TGCGGATCCCACCCATATCGAATGTACCGTGAGGCTTATAATAAAGTGGAGAAGTAATTGTGTATGGATTTTTTTACAGGATACTAGCCCAAATTTGAGGGTGGGGTCGGAAGGCTAGGCAGGCCATCTTATTCGGGAGTCTCGTGGTTTCTTGCTACGTATAGTTGCGTACCTTGAATGTTAGTCTAGTTGCAGGTTAGTTGCGTGTGTCAAGCGCCGGTTGAACTGTCGTGACGGTGGGATGTCAAGTTTGTAGCTTCGGAGAGCATATCAATTGACCTACGTGGGCATGTGGGTCCGTTGCTCTCTGAATAACTTGTGAGCTTGCAAGAAGGCCTAAGGGGGGCTGCCTTGAGGACCTTGTCGCCAAACATTCATGAGTCCACTCGGTGGGCTACGACTCAGTCATGAGCCCAAAGGAATGTAGGGACCCTTTGTGGATAGAGCCGAACGGAAGTGAAGTAACGGTTCTCCTGGTAGCTTGGGCGCCGTGGTGGTCCCTCCCAGGTACACCGTGTGATGACCAGTAGTGGTCACGTACACTTATCCAGCTGTCTTACTTTAGACTTAATGCTACTTTGTGATACATGCTGTCTCGTGATATTTATTTATCAAGAACATATTTTACATTTTAGGCGCATATAGTTTACTTATTATTACATACCTTGAAAGTGCCATCGTTATTTTGTATACGAAACTTTTTGGAATAATATTAGAATTTTTAAAAATCTTTATATGTTCTGTAATCACTTTTAACATATGTAATTTTTTTTGTCAAAATGGGCTGTCCATGGTGGTTCTCCATTGTGATGAAAAACATTAATGAAAATATGACAATTTGTGAAAATTTGTGTTGTCCTTTATCGCCCAGCAACTGTAAACAGATTGTCATGGAAGAGGACTAAGATAAAAAAAAATTGCATGAGAAAAATCGTAGTATGACTGATTTAATTTTTGAAACAATCGAAAGGAAACTGAGTGGAAGAAAGTTTTAATCTGCTATTTTGTCGTGATACATAGAAAAATAATTTGTTAATATCAATTTTAAAGTGTGTAATTTTTTTTATGAAGAAGGCTCTAAGAAAGGACAATTATTATTGAAAGCTAAATATTTGGAGATTTCATAAATGAAAATGATATTCATGCGTAAGACTGGTTACCCAATACATTGTTATATATTCAGCAACCTTTATACAAAAAACCAAGAAACAAAACCATTTTCAATTATCACTTGTGTTTTTCATTAACGAAAATTGTCTCTAGACTTGTCACCGTGTCCGAAAGGTCTTTCCCTGATTCCGAAATTTATTCGTAGCCACTATATATAAGAGAGATAAGTTAATCTCGTGACAAAATATGGTAAAAAAGACAAGTTTAATGAGCAACAGGAAACGCATATGAATAAGTCTCTATTTGAGTTTTCATTAAAACACAAATCCCAGCTGTTGTTGATGGTCAGTCAATTCTTGGTACCTTAGCAACAATGTATTTGATCTTGAACTTGTCATACCACGACTTAATGATCGTGACATTAGTTGGTATCTTTCCATACGTTGCGGAGTGGGACGTTTTGATGATCTAGGTGGACAAAATCCATTTTCCCGATTATCTTGGAATTTGACAAAACTTCGTGTACTTGCAGTTGAATGTCTGTATTTTCGAGATCCTTACTGATTTTGGCGCAAAAAATCAGAGATGTCGATTAATTGTGACCGTAAAGTAGCCATTTGCGCAGTTGGTTTGAGGGAGTTTCAAAAATTGCACTAGCTTTATCTAAGTTTAAAAGCACGACGTGACTATTCTGTTTTATTTCAAAGCACGAGTTTACTGATCTTAAGTCACAACTTTGTCAAGGTCAGATTTAATCCATTTTTGTTTGAAAATAAACGATATTAAACCCGCTTTATCGCTTTTTTCAAAGGATGAATTTCTGGATGACCCTTGATTTTGTTTACAAATTTCATCTTGACTTTTAACAAATTATTCAGCATTATTCAGCAATAAGCATCTTTTTAAATGAAAGTGCCATTCCTAAAGTATTAAACAAACTCTCGCAGATAGTTGCAGATCAGTAAGTTTTTATTAATAAATAAGCATCATATTAATTTCCAGTACATGTATGTGTGTTTAGTTCAAATCTTGCAATTCAGATTTAAATCAGTTTTAATAATCCTATTGAGCCTAAACAATGAATACATGTGTAATTTGAATGACAATAGAATATTATTAGGATTTAAAGAACGTAGAAGTCTGTTTAGAATACTCTTCAGGGCTTCACATAAATATAGATTTAAAATTTGCAAGTTAATTTTAAACCAATTTCAATAATGTGATTGAGCTGAAACTTTTTTTCAGGATATGTAATTCTGATGACAATGCAATATTATTAACATTTATGGAATGTAGCAGTTACGCCTTTTTTTACAGGGCCACATAAAAGATTAGTTCAAATCTTGAAAGACAATTTTAAACCACTTTCAATTACCTGATTAGGCTGAAACTTTGCCTACATGTGTTTTTCCTACGACAGTTCTATTAAATTATAATTTGACGAACGTAGAAATTATGCATTTTTTCTGCTTTCTAGCAGCAATCTTAATTAAATTTCTAGAAAATTACTATAGGTTATTGAAATACACAATAGCATTTTTTAGATTGAAAACAAAGTACGTAGCAATCGTATTTCTTTTACAGGGACACATAAAATATTCGAATACATTACCGTCTATATACAGAAATTTTACTTCAAATTGAATAAAATTTATATACGTTATTTATTCACACAACAGCATTTTTTCAAACGAAAATAACTTTGGTAGCATTTATATGTTTTACAGGGTACCACAAAACATTAAAGTTTTTTTAATATGATTTTATTTAAAAAAAAATATTTTTCAGGATGACTACACAAATTTTTCGACATATTCTGAATAGACAAAAATACAAAAAAGAAATGAATGTTAACTTACATTTGTGCATTAAATTGTTTTTTACTTAATTGTAAAATAAGTGTGTTTGCATTATTTGTAATGCATTATACAGGGTGCTCACTAAGGTCCTTCCAATGCTCTTAATTGTCTAACGGTTGCAGCTATACTCTTAAATTTGTGTCTAGGTATAGTAAAGTGGCTATGCTGTACCAGATGACACCGCTTCCAGCATCACATGGTGCAAAACAGCAGCGTTGTATTCCTATCTCAAAAACGTGATTCATGCTCAGAACTAGATTCATTTACCATTCATGTTCACAAGGTGTCCTTTCAAACTAAATCGATGACACTCTACAAATTTGTCATTCACTTTTATTCTATATTTCGAACAGTTTTTGCAATAGGAACGCTAATGCCGTCATTTTGAACCAGGTGTCGCTGTAAGCGATCTAACTAATAACGCAAAGCCTTTTTAATACCTAAACACTACGTTTATGAATATAGATGCAGTCTTTCGGCAGTTAAGGTGGTAACGGACTTTAGTGGGCACCCTGTAAATTTATTTTAAGACATTGTTGTTAAATAACAAAATAGTTATCACTGTTTGAGTATTTTATTAGTGATGCATTAAAAAAAGCAAAAACTAATAAACTACAACTAAACAATTTTGCCCACCTACATCCTCAAAACGTCCCACTATGCGTTGTTCGAAATTACCTCTGCAATGTTTTTGGTGACCGGGTTTTTCGATACCAGAGGACATATTGCGATTTTTCCTGATTTGTAAACTTTTCCGTTTTCCTGGACAATGACACTGCTAGCCTACAGCAACGTTACAAAGTCTGCAACAAAAATCTTCGTTAGTGTTCTAACATTTCGGCACAAGATTCACATATGTATTCTATAGCGGATATAAATAAAATTTGTAATCAGAGAAAGACTTTTGGGATACCAAGTACATTATATTCCGAGTATAAAAATGTGTTCTGTTCAACAGCTGCTAGTTCTAAATTGCAACTCGAACCGACAAGTCTTTTTGTTGAATAGTAAACAGAATTCAAATTTTCATTTAGTATTTTGGTTTCTTCAAATTCGCGGAATGTCAGTCATTTTTATTCCGCAAACATGTGTTAATTTTTCCAAGTTTTATGCCAATTTCCAAGAGCTAGGCAGTGCTGTAGCGAGAAAATTGTAAATTCATTTCAAAAACTGTTTTTTCTTAATTTTGTATGCTTATTGAAAATATTATTTTCTAATGAATGGGAAGTTTATATGTGAACTTAGTAAATTTAGTGAAAGACAAGAGACTAGCAATACAGAAAGAAAGTTACGTGGTTAGAAAAAAATTAAGTTACGACTATCCTGTTTTCAATATACTGGAAATATCGAAGAGGGTCAATCCATTTCAAGTGGTCCAGAAAATCATTTATTCGTTGCTTGACCTTTTTAAAAAAATCTTAAATTTTTTGTACAACAACCCTAACATGATGGAAGTGTCAAAATGACTATTATTTTAATTCTATTAATTTTTGTTTGTGCATGGCGGCCACCTTTGTTTCATCGTCTGCAGCAATTTTCTCACATGCAGTATTTACGGAATGGTAAGTAACTCATCGTTTATTTCTCCAATTCAAGTGTGGATTAAAGCAAAATGTGCAGATTACATTGGGCTAAAAATCTGGTAACAGAGTCGTTTCCAAAAATAAATCCTTATTGGTGAAATTTCAGCATAAATTTTCAGTTTTTTTTCCAAAATTTGTCCGTTTACAAGAGGAAATTTTTCTAGCAAGGAAAACTGTCAACATGACATAATTTGTTTTTTACAAATAGGCCGAAAGTACTTGTACTCACACGCCAAGTTCCAGATCTGGGACTTGCTTTCTCTTCGCTAAAAAAATCCCAAATTTTTCAAAAATGTCAAAAATCGCACTTTTGTGATTTTGATATCTCTGGTAGGGCACGAGATAAAAATCTGAAGTTCCGGTTTCTGACAGCATTTTATGGTAGTGTTATGCACAACCAATGAAAATTTCAGGATGGAGATTTGACTAGAAGCTGAGATATGGCAAGGGCAACATGTCAAAGCAATACTGCCAAACATATTGTTTTGTTGTAGTAACCGGTAAGTATTTACCTCAGAGTGTCATTTAAATTTATTTTTTATTAGATTAAAATAATAGTAACAGAAAATAAGGCTTTTTGCAAATCTTAGCAATTAATTTAAAAAATAAATATGCCTAAGGCCTTCATTTTGTATGGTTTCAGTAATTTTTGTTGTAAGTAATTTCAGTAACTAAATGAAACCTCAATAAAGAAAAATGACATTGTTGCATGATAAGAAGAAAGCTAGGAATTATTAATGAAGTAAGACTTGAACATAGTGATTTCAAAGTTCATTTCTATGAGTCATAGTCCAAGAGCTGTTAAACATTTTAGGGAAGGTATTTGAGGCATCCTAAAAATTTGTACAACACTTCTTCTGTAATGCCTGAATACAAAATCGAATGTCTGGCTGAAGGATCGTGGCCCCAAAACTGTGCCAGACACGTGTCAAGTGCCATTTTTTGACTACCCAAAAAAGGTATATGAGGCACGCTGAAATTGAGACAGAATAATATTTATGCTTAGAAAAAAATATTTTGAAAATGACAGACACTTTAGTCGGCCCAAAACCTGTGCCAGACACATGTCAAATGCCATTTTTTGACTACCAAAAAAAGGTATTTGAGGCACGCTGAGATTGAGAGAGAATAATATTGATGCTCAGAAAAAAATATTTTGAAAATGACAGACACTTTAGTCGGCCCAAAAACTGTGCCAGACACGTGTCAAGTGCCATTTTTTGACTACCCAAAAAAGGTATTTGAGGCACGCTGAGATTGATACAGAATAGTATTTATGCTTACAAAAAAATATTTTGAAAATGACAGACACTTTAGTCGGCCCAAAACCTGTGCCAGACACGTGTCAAGTGCCATTTTTTGACTACCCAAAAAAGGTATTTGAGGCACGCTGAGATTGAGACAGAATAGTATTTATGCTTAGAAAAAAATATTCTGAAAGTGACAGACACTATAGTCGGCCCAAAACCTGTGCCAGACACGTGTCAAGTGCCATTCTTTGACTACCAAAAAAAGTTATTTGAGGCACGCTAAGACAGAATAATATTTATGTTAGAAAAACATATTTGGAAAATGACAGACACTTTTGTTGGCACTTTCTACTTCTCAGACAACATAGAATGTTAAACGCGAGTGCCAGTAAAGCTGGACTTGCGGTGCCCCGCTGAAGATCCATTTACTGACTTACGATACAAACAAAGCGTAAATCTCGTTGCACCCCTTTTCCCCCTTTATCCTTAACCAATGAACCCCCAAAACTAATCAGGGATGTTCCTTAACATAATAAACCGGCATACCCAATTCGGAGCAAATCGAATTCTGCATGAAAAACCCATTTATCTGAAATAAGGGGAGGGTGGGATAACGCCCCTTTTCCCCCTTTATCCTTAACCAATGAACCCCCAAACTAATCAGGGAAGTTCCTTAACCACTTCAACGGCTGCCCCGAGATAAGTCGGGGGTAAAAGCACTGTTTCCCTATATCCATCGCCGGTGAAGTGGTTAACATGATAAACCGGTATACCAAATTCGGAGCAAATCGAATAACTCTTCATGAAAAACCCATTTATCTGAATTAAGAGGGGGGGTGGCCTAACTCCCTTTTTTCCCCTTTATCCTTAACCAATGAGTCCCCAAAACTAATCAGGGAAGCGGCATATCAGAATGAAACAAGAAAAAAAATTGAAGCAAATGGGATGTTTCTATCAAGAGTTATCGCGTTACGTACATACAGAACCGGCGGGCACATAAGGTCTCCGGCTTTGATAGTCTGTGAGCTAAAAATAAAATATTTTCGATTATTTGGCGCTAAAAGACGAATGTGCACGTAATTTGGCGTGTAAAACTTTTCCTCACCAAACGCGAATATTTTAATGCATCTGAAAATTGCTTGTTAAATGATTATTCGAATGCGCGGTACTTAAGGAATTTAAACTTAAACAATGAAATATTTTGTTATTTTTTCTATAAGCTTATGTAATATATACAAGTTGCGCATTGCTGAAGTTATTTAATTTTCGGACGGTTTCACCTGCCTGGATAAATTTAAGTGCACTTTAAATGTAACTGTGCGATTAAGAAATATTTCATTATATATTTCGAAATTAAATAAGTCGTTGTTTCTATGGCAACAATACTTTTCTCATGTTGTCTCCGACACTAACACTATCGAACACAAATCGACAGTGCTCAGAATCGGGACCTTAACTTTGAGTTTAAAGCAATTTTAATCAGTTTAAATTTTGTACTAACCGTCATTAAACGATCGTTAAATTTCATTACATATAAATGTATATGACAAAATCATAGTTATAAAAGTATATTAATATACTTTTATATAAATATACTTTTAAATATACTTTTAAAATATACTTTTAAATATACTTTTAAAATATACTTTTAAATATACTTTTAAAATATACTTTTAAATATACTTTTAAAAAGACACCGGAAGTCCAGCTTTACTGGCACTCGCTTTTAACATTCTATGTTGTCTGGCAAGTGAAAAGTGCCAACAAAAGTGTCTGTCATTTTCTAAATATTTTTTCTAAGCATAAATACTATTCTGTCTCAATCTCATCGTGCCTCAAATATCTTTTTTGGGTAGTCAAAAAATGGCACTTGACACGTGTCTGGCACAGGTTTTCGCCGACTAAAGTGTCTGTCATTTTCAAAATATTTTTTTCTAAGCATAAATACTATTCTGTCTCAATCTCAGCGTGCCTCAAATACCTTTTTTGGGTAGTAAAAAAATGGCATTTGACACGTGTCTGGCACAGGTTTTGGACCGACTAAAGTGTCTGTCATTTTCAAAATTTTTTTTCTAAGCATAAATACTATTCTGTCTCAATCTCGGCGTGCCTCGAGTACTTTTTTTGGGTAGTCAAAAAATGGCACTTGACACGTGTCTGGCACAGGTTTTGGGCCGACTAAAGTGTCTGTCATTTTCAAAATATTTTTTCTAAGCATAAATATTATTCTGTCTCAATCTCAGCGTGCCTCAAATACCTTTTTTGGGTAGTCAAACAATGGCACTTGACACGTGTCTGGCACAGTTTTTGGGCCACGATCCTTCAGCAAGACATTCGATTTTGTATTCAGGCATTACAAAAGAAGTGTTGCACAAATTTTCAGGGTGCCTCAAATACCTACTCAAAAATGCTCAACAGCTCTCCTACTATCAGCAGGGACAAGAACTTCAATCAAGTTATCAATAGATAACAAGACTTTGTTCCTACAAATAAAATTTTGAGAAAGATCACCTCTATGTAACTGACAACAGTAACTGATCGGACTCATAACATCTCTGCTAATTTCTGTGAAAATATTTCTCAGATCTTTGTTGAACATATATCGACTCTTAGTAAATTAAATATTTGTTATTACACTGTTTTCAACAAACCATATTTCGTCTGTAAGTATTGTAATAAAACAGATAAATCTAATTCATTTTAAGGCACTCTTAATAGTATTTATTGATATATTTTCCTCATTATATCTCAGCTTGCTTGCAGTCAAATCTTCATCTTTAAATTTTTTGTGCATAATAGTACCATAAAATACTATCAAAAGCCGCAATTTCAGATTTTTATCTCGTGCCTCACCAGAGATTGCAAAGCCTCAAAAGTTAGATTATTGATATTTTTGAAAAAATTGACTTGTCTTTAGCAAATAGAAAGTAAGTCACAGATCTGGAACTTGGCGTGTGAGTACAAGTACTTTCGGCCTACTTTTGAAAAAAAAGATGTCATGTTGACAGTTTGCCTTGCTAAAAACATTTCCTCTTATAAACGGACAAATTTTGAAAAAAAAATGAAACTTTATGCTGAAATTTCACCAATATAAGTATGTCAGCATTAACAGTTTTTCTCTTTCTCTATTCTGTCTTTGTCTCAGGTTTATGTCTCTGTATTTGTCTCTATTCTGTTTTTGTCAAAACCGTTGATAATTGGAAAATCAAAAAATCTTAGATGTTTCACAGGCATAAAATTATTTTCTTTGGCTTATGAAGCTAACCGTAAAGCTTGGATGACATCTAAAATTTTTGAAAGCCGGCATAAAAATTTAAATAAAATTATGAAAACAGAAAAGCGGAAAATTGTGCTTTTCATCGATAACTGTGCGACGCACAATACCATACCTGAAATGGAAAACGTAAAAACTGAATTTCGCCCCCCAAACACTACCTCAAAACTTCAACCTGCTGATCAGGGCACCATCCAAAGTTTTTAAGTAAAGTATCGTCATCATGTGGTTAAAAAAAATGTTGTCCGAAATGGAAGATGGCGTTTCACCATCTGGTGTTAATCTTCTACAAGCTATGCGAATGGCTGACAAAGCATGGAACAATGTGTCTTCCTCTACGATAATAAATAGCTTTAAAAATGCTGGATTCGTTAAAAATCACGATAGTAGTCAGACAACAAAGATCGATATTTATGATGAAAACTGCACCAAAAATGATTGGAACAGATTGACAGGATTCATGAAGCTCGATAACATGGAATTTAATGACTTTGTCGACGTAGATGATGCAGTAACAGGTGTGCGGAAAGTGGGACGGCAATGATATCAATGATCAAATGAAAGCTTCGTGTGAAGCAGAAGAGGATGAAGAAGTTGGCGAATTACCACTAAATGTGACAAACAAACAAGCACTTTCTGCAGTAGACACTTTGAGAAGATATGTTTAGCATCAGCCAAAATGTCAGAAACACATTTAAAGCTATTGTTCACTAACGTGTAATAGATAAAATTCCATACTCACCTCTGAACCAAACAACAATTGAATCTTTTTTCAAATTATAATTGTTAAAAGTGTTTGTTAGAATAAAAATGGATTACTTTTTAAAAAGGTGTGTAAAAAAGCTTTTATCTTTATTCTACTATTCATAGCATGCGATTTTCGATTAAAAGAATTTTCGATATTTCGATTTTTTTTTTACTTTCCTTTCAAGCTCGAAATATCGATGTTCGACTGTACTTTACTTTTTATTGAATTTCAAGGCAATTTATTTTGTACAATACACTCTCATATTTCAATGTATGAAATGAAAATGAGAACTGTTTAGCTGTGGTTCGAGCTAAAAAAGGTTCACATGCTGAATTATATTCGTGTACAAAATAAATGGTACATAACTGATTTATCGTGAATTTTAGATGAATTTTTGTAGCTTTATAAGTGCGATGCCATCTAATGACAGTTATTGAAAATAGTACTTCAAAAAAATACTTCTCCTGTTCGAAATTTTAATCTAAACCACACTCTTGTAAGGCAATTACTTTACTTTCTATTGAATTTTCAAATGTGTTAAAATGTGTTTCGCCTAACCTGTTTAGTTAAAGTTAATAGCTATTGGTTTGGAAATTAATACATGCATTTAAAAATCTAAATGATTAAAATTAAGATTTTTTTGCTATTTTTCTAATTATATGTTACACGCCCCCCCCCCCCCCACACACACACAGAAGATCATAAATTTTTCATCGAATTTAACCTTTCGTATAGCAATGTATTTTCACGCAGTTCTCAATACATGAGATCTAGGTCTCACATATTTAGTTAAATTTCTGAGCTTCAAAAGAAAAACAATATTGATTGTATTGATTATATAGAATACTAATATTGCGTCAATACTGCATTCATTAGAAACGCATTCAATAAAATATTAATATTACAGAAATATTTGCTTTACATTGGAAATATTTGCAGTTAAAGCGAATTAAAAAAAAAAATATATTGCATTTACATTCAAAAGTAATGGTCATGTAAAGATTCAAACTTGCCATATCGAAAGAACTAGTGTATTTCTAAAACAGAGTAAAAATATGGTAAAGTCCGCTGAGCCGAAAGGTAAGATGAAGTAAACTACTCAGTCACCATCGATCTTGGACATTTGACAATCAGTGACAGATTGCTAATGCAAAGGAACAGTCGGAACCCTTGTGATCTTTAGCGTGGGAAAATAACTCACAGACCTTCTCACGAGAACAGATGATTAGAGAGTCCGTGTGCAAAAAAGATTAGGTTCTTAAGGTGTCCATTCAGGGGATAGCGGAAAAGGTCCCTGGGAGGTTCTTGAAAAGAACGGACAGTTAGTGGCTGAGAAATTCACTATTGTTTTTAGAGGGAGATAATTGAGATATATATATACGAGAGGAGGATGGAGTGGAGATTAGATTTGGCTAGAGTTGGAAGAGCGACTTTTGAGAGGAGAAAGTTCTCTCCAGAAAAAAGTTGAAGGCCGGAATATACACAATATTGTCTGGCATATAGCCAATATAAGTAATATTGGCTCAATACTTTGTTTACTTTACATAAATTTATTCTAAAATGAAATTTCAATTTTAGAAATATTTTATATTTCGGCAGTTTTTTACTATCGAATTATATATACTGATTCTACGTTTACTATAATACAAGTTTGGTGTTCAGTTTCCTTGGAATTCTAAAAAGAGAAAAAAATCGGAATGATATCTAAACTCATTTGTTCTAGATTATCAAATCTCTTCTTTGTATATTAAATACCCCTACAACAAAAATCCAATTTAAAGTTGAAGACACTCTTCCACACAGTTAGTCAAAATACATATGCAGAGCATGTAAAAGTTTAAATTTTATTTGAAAACGGTTTTCTTACTTATATACCGAATACTTGAAACAGAAACATTTCAAATACCTGAAAAAATACATACATCAAAAGTTATTGTAGCGCAACTATAGTTTTCTTCGGATAAGATGGTTACCCATAAAAGAACTCCGGAATATTTCAAAATTTCTGAAATATGTCTTTTAGAAGAAATAGAAATATAATATCGGGTTATATTTTGTTTAAGAATTTTCGACCTTGTTAAAAATCTGTTTCTTATATTACTTCTTATGTTTACCAAAACGAAATAAGGAAGAAAGAATATCTGGAAAGATATATGTTTAAAATACGCATTTTTAAATGCAATTTAATGGAATGCATTACTATTTTATTTTATCTACTGTTAAAAAAAATGTTACCGGATATACTAAAGAGATTTTAGATTCAGATTTAAAATAGGACTAAAATAACAAACGTCTGTGTAACAACAGTAATAAGGGAAAATATTTCTTAAAGAAATTGAAAGATAGATGGAAATAGTGGAAATTATTTAAATTTATTGAAAAATTGCACTAATTATTAGGATAATTGCTACTTTACTGCGTATAGGGTTTTTAAATAATTGTAATGTAATAAACAGCTTTTTAATTTCCAACGTAAAATATCAAAACTAAAATAACAAGAATCTAAATAAGAAATGTGAGAAGATATTTCAGGAAAAGATATTTGATAATTTTTACGGAAGAAGAAAAATGTTGGAAACTTTTTATTTATATTTATGAAAAATATGTACACTGCTGGCCATTAAAATTGCAACACCATGAAAGATTGAAAATACAAAAAAGATATTTGTTGTACGTAAACAGTATGGCGTGAAAACAAAATTATTCAATTTGTAAGCAGTTTGGGGGTTTACAGGGGTGCGAAATTGGTAGAAACAGCTGATCCCCCTGGCAGCTAAATAAGCCCTTAACCGGTTAGGCATGGAGTCGAACTGGACTTAGAGGACAGAAACGGGCTACTCATTCCATGCTGATTCAAGTCTATGTCACACTTCATCAACCGTATTAGCTGGAGAAGGGTGGCGGGCTAGTCTCTAAGCAATTCATGACCAGATGTTTTCAATGGGCGACAGATATGGAGACTGTGCAGGCCAGGACAGCAATCGAATACCCTGTGTATCGTGGGAGGTCAGATCCCGGCGTGTAACATGTGGTCTTGCGTTATCTTGCTGGAAGATGGCGTTTGGCAGACCTCGAAGACAGGGCGCAACCACTGGACTTAAGATGTCAAAAATGTACCGATCTGCGTTCAAATTACTGTCGATTCGATCTAGAGATGTGCATGTCGTGTACCCAATGGCTGCCCAAACCATCACACCAGGTGCAGGGCCCCTATGCCGATATCGAATGCAAGCTGGTGACAGGCGTTTTCCTCGGAGACTTCAGACAAGTATACGGTCATCAGAATACTGCACGTAGAGCAGGGAACTGTCTGAAAAGACGACATTGTGCCAATCCTGTAAGTAAGTAAGTAAGCACCCACCCTGGGAACCCGCTTTTGGCTTATGGTTAGGTGTAACCCCCAAGCCCAGGGCAGGGAAAAGTTTTACTACCTGCGGAAACAAGCCCAGAACCCCAGTCTCCGGGAAAGAAGACTTCAGAACGACCCGCCTGACACGCCGAAGAGAGCACAAGAGGCAAGTGCCGTGTCCCCGGACCGCCTGTGAAAATTTATGATTATTTAAGATGGCGATTCTTTACCAATCACAATTGGCTACCCTATTGTTTCAGGGCGAGCCTAGAAATATATTACGATTATGATTTATATGTTTTGGAATTTACGTACTATTTGAAAAAAAATTAAGTATTTACACTCATCTTTTCATTTGATAAGAAATATTTTTTTCCCCTTTTTTCACCCTTTTAAACAAAAATATTTATACATATTTACAATATTTCTAGTGGTATTTAAGTTCTTAAAAATAAAACAATCTCAAAAACACCCTTCCATACACCACGTGGACCCATGACATGTCCACCACAGGCAATCAGAAGAGGTAATTATTGAATGTATTTATATTGAATAAAAGAATAATGGCTATTGAGAATATCGTAGTTAGCATAAAGTTTTTTAAGTTGTGCCGGGTCATTAATTATTTTTAGGATGTCCTGAAGGATTGTCGTTTCTGTTCTGTGAAATTTAAACTTCATGAATTTGCAGTTGCCGAAAATGTAATGCATCGGGTCTCCTCGACCACCACATTTACAAAGGTCGTCATCTTTTTTGCCGATATTATAAAGGAAAGACGGGAAGCTGCCGCGGCCTGTTAAAAAGTAAATGGATACTTTATCTTTTGAAATTATTTGGTTCTGAACTTTTGGTACCAGCCCGTGCGTATATCTGCCACCCCCTGAGTGATCCCAGTTGTACTGCCACCTGTCCAGTAATTGGGTTCGAATACATTTTATAAGATAGGACCGAGGCAATTTAACTCCTCGATCCACTGGTAGGTCGCAGTACTGGGCGGCATCATTCGCCAGCTCATCCGCCAGTTCATTACCCGCTATGCCAATGTGGCCTTTTATCCAAGTAATGTAAAAAATTTTATTTTGATTTTGTTTAATTAAATTATGGATGTAATAAATTGAGGGGTTAGTTGGAAATAAATTGTCTAAGGCTTTAATAGTAGATTGACTGTCACTTAATATTTGGAATTTTGTATAAGGGGAGTTAATGGCCCAATTAATTGCCGAAATTATTGCGTGCAGCTCCGCCTGAAAGATTGAATTTTCTGCTCTCAGTTTGACTGTTTTTTCATAAATTTTAATGTTATGATTGTAGGCTACCATTGCATATGCTGTGCCAGAGTCCACCTTAGAACCATCTGTGTAAATCGAAATAAGATTAGTTTTTGTGATAATTTTGTCTGTAACTATTAAGTTATTTAAATGAATTTCCGGATTTATTTCATATTTTAGGATTTTATTTTCTATATCATCTTTACATATTGGTTTGGGTTCTTTAAGTAATAAGTTTTTATTGTGTAAAATATTGTATTTTAGATTTTTATATTCCAGTGTTATTAAAATTGGTGGTATTCCTAATAGGACCTGTAACGTATGTGTTGCAACATTTTTATATGTTTTGGTTATTGACGTGAGACAAGTTCTTTGGATGGATTGGAGAGCGCGTTTATCTTTTATCCTGAGGTCTCCAAACCACACCTCCGAACCATAATCTATAATTTTTTCTAGTACTGCTATGTACCAGGTTCTAAGATAGCCTCTGTCCACCTTCCAAGTAGCCGAGAAGACCCGTTTAATGGATGAGGTTAGCTGTAAAATTTTGTTTTTTATGCTAGTTATGTGCTTGTCCCATTTTAAAGTACTCTGGAAAATTATCTCTAAAATTTTTATTTCCTTTAATGGCTTGATGGTATAGTTACCCAATTTAAAGGTTGGTGGACGTTTATCCAAAGTGTTTTTCCCCAACATAATAAAAGTCGTTTTTTCCTTTGAAATCTGTAAATTTAAGTTATTGCAAATATTATAAAAAAGTTTTATTTTTTGGTTGGTTTCGGTCTCTAAGATGAGTCTGCTCCTCGCTTTGACAACCATATTGAAGTCATCGCAAAAAACATACAGGTCTTCGAATTTACTGTAAAAGTTTATTAAGATTATATTTGCTATGATTAGCCACAGAAGCGGCCCAAGGCACGACCCCTGTGGACAGCCTTGATAAGTTGGTCTTTTAATGTTATTTGATAAATAATTTGTTATTAGTTCTCGTTCGGATAAGAAGCTAAGAAGGATACATTTTAAATATTGCGGAATTGGTAATTCGTTAATTTGTTGACCCAAAGTGACCCAATCGATATTGTCGAACGCCCCTACAATGTCGAATGAGATAATGCTGCAGTATTTATATTTTTCAAGATACGTTTTTGCTTTATGTTTTAATTTGTTTAACAGTTGAATTGTGCTTCTGTTCTCACGGAAGCCATACTGGGCCCCGTGAAGAACATTTAATTTTTCTAAGTAGTGATTAATTCTTCGTTTTAGGATCCTCTCATAGATTTTTCCCAGCATGGGAAGGAGACAAATGGGTCTATAGGAGGAAGGTTGGCGTGGATTTTTATTACGTTTTGCGAAGAAGATCACATTTGCTATTTTCCATGATTTAGGAAAGTAGTTAAGAGTAAGACATTTGTTATATAAGTCGCGTATTAGATGTTTAAAATTATTGTATATGTTTTTAATAATAAATGCATCAATTTTATCAAATCCAGGGGCTTTTAAATTATTTTGCTCATTAAGTGCTGATTTTATTTCTTTAAAAGATATTAGGGGGGGAGGGGGGGGAAGATCTCCCTCTGCCGCTGGGTCCATGAGAGGTGGATGCGGGTTTTGATGTATTGGGAAATGGTGGTTAAGTAATATGTTGAAAGTGTCTAATTTTGTAGTATATGGGGTTGAGTAGTGTTGTGTGTATGAAATGATTATTTTTGAGTCTTTTATTCATTGCTATTTTAAAGGCTTGGCCAAATTTGTCTTTTGTTTTAGAGCAGAAACTCTGCCATGATTTAGTTTTTTGTTGTTTTATACGTTTTTTGTATATTGCTCTTTCTCTTTGTAGGAGGGTTCTCCACTTTGGGTCATTTGTTGATTTAAATCTTTTCCGTAATGCTGAGATTTTATTTCGCTGGACCTTCAGCTCTGCTGTCCACCAGTCAAATGTTGGATATAATTTGAAACTTTTTGTTTTTAGTGAGGATTTACAGGTGTCTAGAATTACTTGGTTAAAACCATCAAGCCATTCATCCAGTTCTAGTCGAGTTTTAGTATCAGATAAGGATTTAAGTAAATTATTAATTTTCGGTTTCAAGATGTAATTAAATTTTTTAAAATTTGAGTATCTTGTTTTAAATCTTTTAAGGTCTAGAATAACTGGTTTAAGATTTAATGAGAATCTGATATACCTGTGGTCCGACGTGCTCTCTACTGTGTCATCTACATACCATGAGTCCACGCAGTCCACCAGGTCTTGTGTACAAAGGGTTACATCTGGATTCCCCTTCATGGGACGATTCGGCTGTCCTATAAATGAATGAGGTGCCTCTATATCATTGATCAGAGTTAAGTTATTAGATAATAGTAAGTGTGTCAAAATTTTTCCCCGTTCATCTTCTTTCTGATATCCTAAAAGTGACAAGTGGACATTGAGGTCTCCTCCCATTATGATGTGATTCAATGGTTCGAAGAAGTCCAGCCACTTCATATCACCTCTGAAATCACCTTTTGGTCTGGCATACACAGAGCCTATTGTGATCTTGCCGGATTCAGTAGTAAGATTGACGAATACTGCATTATCGTCTTTATATGTCTCTATCACTTCCACGTCCTTTCGAGTTACCACAACTGCCGCTGTTTTATTTTTTGAGATAAATGCTTGCCAATTTGACGGAATTGACCATATGGCTTCGTTATAGTAGTAAAAGTCCTGTAATAGAAGAACTAGTATTTTATGCTGATTTGCAAATCCTATTAGGGTTGATGTTGCAGAACTTGATCCCTGTAGATTAATTTGAATAAAGGTTAGTTCATTTGGAATATATATTTTCTGTGGTTTTGCAGGGTTATTCAGAATTTCTGTTATTATTTGTTCTTGGTTTACTGTTAAATTTCCATTTTGAGTATTGGAGTTGTTTGAGTTTGTTGAGTTATTAGAATTATTTATTTCTTCATTTATCGGATTGAACTTTCTTGATTAATTTGTATATTTTTATTTCTCTGTGACAGGTAGTACTGTAGTGTTGGACAGTCTGATGAACTCGATCTATGCGGGAAGTCGCTATTTGTTCCAGCACAGTTTCTGCCTATATCGAATTTATTTTATTTATTTGTGCTAGATTGCTTCGCTGTAGTATTAAATATTGTAAAGTCGGACATTCACTAGAACTAGCTGCATGCGGGAAGTCACTCGCACTCCCCATGCAGTTTCTGCATCTGTGTTGTTGTGGTTTATTTCTGTAATAACAATATTTTTGATCATGGCGTCCTGCACAGTATTCACACGTTGGAGATTGTCGGCAATTCTGATCCACGTGTCCGAAAGATTGACAGTTCTTACATCTTAATATAGGTTGGTAAGGTGCAATCCTGACCGATGTAAATCCCATGACGATCTTTCGTTGTCTCAGTAGATGAATCGCAACTGGAGCTTCTGCTTCAAAAATTAGTTGGTATGTTGAAGCTTTTTCTCTTTGTTTTCTATTAATGTAGTTTATTGGAATATCTGAATCATAAAGATTTTTTAGATTGGTTATTATTTCTTGTGGATCCATATATGTCGGGATCCCTAAAAGAATCAGTTTTCGGAGATCCGCAGCCTTATATTCTATATCCACAATGTCTTTTAGGGTTTCTATCTTCTCAATCGTCTCAAGCAGCTTATTCGTGTTTTCATCACTAAACGTTTTAATTATTAGTGTATTTTTGTTTTTGGCAAGTTCACAGTATATTTGTTTATATTCAATTGTGTTTCTAGTTTCTCTTGTTAGCATGATTTTTATGTCATTGAGCGACATATTCGTGTTTTTCTGCCGAGTTATCAGGATAGCTGCTTTTGAATACTGTGCATGTACCGTTGGAATTGTTGTCTTCTTAGGTATTGCAGCCACCTCCGAATATAGTGAATTATCTGTATTTGCCTGTATGTTTTCTTCTATATTATTGCATTTTATGATTGGTTGTTGTTCCTCTACTGTTTCTATTTTTTCTCTTATCTTTTTAAGTTCTTCCAAGATGATTCTAGTATAAGGTATCGTTTCTTCTGTATTTTGCTGTTGAATTAAGTCTTCTATTACTTTATTTTTGTTTCTTATTTCTTTTAATTGTTTTTCTATTTCTTCTTTGTATTTTAATTCTTTTTCTAGTAGTTCATTCAATTCTTTATTGCATTTTTCCAATTCATTTGTTAGAGTGGGCTGTTCTTGCAACTTCTTAATCGTTTCTAATTGATCTTTTATGATTTTTTCGTGTTCAAGGATTTTTTGACGTTGATCTAACGTCACCTTATTGACGGTGTTGAGATTCGCCGTTATTCTATTATTTTCTTCTCTTTGTATTTCAAGGTCTTTCACCATTTCACTTGCTTTAAAGATAATTTTGTCTAGGTATTTTTTAGCTTCTTCACAATCACCTCTTCTTCTACTTCTTGTAAGTGATTTATAAATCTCTATCATTTGAGTCATTGTCATCTTCTTTATAGCAAGTTCACCATACCTCGGCGTGGCTACTTCCTCCGGAGAATCTTGAGTCGACATTGAGGAATTTTGTGTGTTGTCTTCTTGTATAGATATTTGAGTTGCTCTTTCTTCTGTAGTTTTTAAGTCATGTCTGCCCGATTTTCCAGTCCCCGTTCTTCTACTCTTCTCCTTTAATTCTCTAATCATCTTTTCCTGCTGTTCCGCTCTTTTTTCCAGATTATTTTTGTTGTCATCTAATTCTCTTATTTTTTGTTTTATTTTGATGAGATATTTTTCTGCCATACTAGACGCTCCTTTAGCATGAGTGCTCTTCGTCTTGCTGTATCTATCTATCAATTGTTCCAGCGACATTAATTTTGCCATGGGTTCTGAATATGTTGTCAGATTTTTTGGAAGGTCTTTAGTATTTAATCTTGGTGTTGAGTGTATTGATATACTGGAATCAAATGATCCTTCAGTTTCATGCTCCACAAGATCCTTTACTCTCTGTGGCTTTGGAGTCGCCTGGGCAGTTATTAACTGATTTTCTAATTCTTGGATTGTCTGATCCAGTTGTATCATCATTCTCTCTTTTTCCTCTACGATTTCTTTCAACTCCATTATTTCATGTTCTTTTTCCTTCAAGTTTTGCTCAATTTCGTCACTTTTCATCAGAGCACATTCTAATTTTTCTTTGTACTCTGCTATTTTAAGTTCGTTTTGTTCTTTATTTAATTTATTCTTCTTTTTATTTTTTAATTTCTGGCTGTATTCGTGAAATATTTGTAGGAGCGTCGGTTCCGAGCTACTTATTTCATATGAATGTTCGCCTATTAAAGAGCTTTCTTCTTGTATTTGTGACTTATTCATTATTCCACTTTTATTTTGGACTTTTTATAATCTATTATTTCGTGAGAATTATTTATTTAGTATATTTATATCTGAAAGTTATATTGTAACTGGATCGGGGAGCCACTAGGCCCCTGCCACACATCTTTGAAGGAAAGGGAAATAGATAGTTAAAAGCAAAAACCAGTGGTCGTAACCACCGAAGATGACTTAGAATAAAATTAAATTGCCAAATGGGGGGTAATTTTAAATTTAAAAAAAAAAAAAAAAAAAAAAAAAAAAAAAAAAAAAAAGATAGTGATAGTAAAACCATTACTAATGGGAGAAAAGAGGGAAGTATGTGCTATTGCTCCCGTGCCACCAAGACCATACACTTAAATTATTAATTATCAGTTACTACTCTTTTACCAATAACATTGTTCCCCTGTGAAAAATGCATTACTGCATGTATACATTATCTCACTATTTTTCACAGGAGTTGTAGCGTTAAATTTTGATGAGGAATTCGTAATTATGTACAATATAAAGAATTATATAATATAGTATGTAATATAAAATGTAATTTAATTCAATTTTAAATAATAGACAAATTTACATATGTACATTTTTGATATTGATAATTTGTTATAAATCATTGAAAGTAATTTATTAGTACACAAATTTGCATTTAATCACTCTTAATGTTGATCTGTTATGTACAACTTCAGCAATATTGTTCTAGTATGAGTATTGCACGTCGAGTCTCGATTTCCCATAAACGAACCAAAAAAGGAGTAAAAAAGGAGTAAAGGGAGTAATGGTAGATTGGGTGGACCTGTCAGATGGAAAACATTTGGAAAATATTTCTTAATGTACTGCAGTAGGAAAACAAACAATACTCATCCAACACTACAAGGGTCCCGCCGACTTGCCTGTAAGATAATGTAAAAGACAATATAACAGATTTAAACTTTAAAATTTAAATGTAAGTGCGCCAAAATCAGTGCAGGGACCTCCCAAGGACCAAGGAGGGTAAAATGAGACAGAGAGGATAATGCCAACAGCAATGTAGTGCTAAATGTAAAATAGTAAATGGGAACAAGAATGTAGGACATGGTATGACTCAAATTTAATAATCGTTTACATTAAACCCAGTAATCAAAAAAAGTTGCTAATAATAAGGAAATGAGTGCTAATTGTAGTAGTGATTAGTGGGAAATAATATATGACGTATGGGAAATCCCAATGAAAAACAGAAGAATAACTCAAATAATAATAATAATAATAATAAAAAAAAAAAAAAAAAAAAAAAAAAAAAAGTAGTCAATGCTAAGCCAAGAAATGTGTGCAAGGTCAAATAATTAAAATGAGAATAAAACTGTTGGCAACCTCCAGTACATTCAAGAAAAAACCAGAATAGTAATCCAGTAACAACAGAATGTATGTCATATGAGTAATCCCAATGATCAGTAGAATAACTCAAATAATAAAAAAGTAGTCAATGATAGGCAAAGAAATGTTTGTATGGTCAATTAATTATAATGGGAACAAAATTGTTGGCAACCTCCAGTACATTCCAGAAAGAACCAGAGAAATAACCCAATAAACAAAAAAGTTGCTATTGTTAAGGATAAAAAATATTAAATGTAAAAATGTATATTGGGATCAAGAAAATATGCCATATGAGTTATCCTAGTGAAAAAATCAGAAGAATAACTCAAATAATAAAAAAGTAGTCAATGTTAAGCTTAGAAATGAGTGCAAGGTCAAATAATTTTAGTGGGATCAATACTGTGTGCAACCCCTAGTACAATCAAGAAAAAACCAGAAAAATTTCTTAATAATTGTAAAAGTTGCCAATGTTAAGGAAAAACCTTAACAACTTATAAAAAGTGTAAAATGTGATTTGGGACTGTTATATCCAGTTTTGTCGTTCGGCGCACCAGAGTCGCCGACTCTCTCTATGCTACATTGTGAAGGGAAACCACAGTACTGACCGCCATGCTGACAGTCCACTCTGCTGCAAACGTCGTCACACCGTACGAGCGGGTACTGGGCGCGCTTCAAACCTGCCAATTTCCTGACAAATAGTTCGTGATGTGGTTGTACGGTTTTCCAGGGCCGACCTCACAATATGTCTGTCCTCTCCGGCGTTAGTCATGGGAGGGCGTCGAGATCCTGCATGTCATTCAGTATGACCCTCAGCAATCCATTGATTCCACATTTGCATGACAGTGGTTGGATTTCAACCAGTGCAACGGCCGATACCACGGAAAGATAATCTACACTCTCGATAGGCTACGATACTGCCTCTATCGAATGCCGACACTTGATGTTAAGCATTTCTTCTTATTATTCGTGAGATAACACGATATTATAAGCAAAGACCGCCCTTACAAAGCGTGTTCCGAATGAGAAATCCATTACGCAACTTTTCTTTTATGCAGTGCTTCAGATGTCGTTTCGCCTGCCTGCCTCGTCTAAATGCGTTGAAATACTAATCATTTGCATATTCCAACCTCTTCTTCCTTTCATGTGATTTTGACGTCCGTCAGATCATTCCTTCCTGGTGGTGCAATTTTAATCGCCAGCAGTGTATTATAAACTATTGGGAGGTTGCTTTTTATTGGTTATAGTGTTAAAAAATCTCTGCAACATCGTAAACATCTTTTTTTCGGACATCAAATGTGATAACAAAGTTTTCAAGAATATAATAAAACAAAAGTAAGAAATTTTTTTAAGAAAAATTTCTTTTTACGAATTTGAAGGATAAAAAAAAGCGCAAACCTATTTGTTTGTATTTATAAATAAAATATTATAAATGATTGAGATAGTTGCTTTTTATCGCGCATAATAATACAAAAACTGTAATACAATAAATGGCTTTTTATTTTCGGATTTTAGTTATCATGATTAAAATAACAAGCGTGTAAATAATAGAACTAAGAAATAATTATATGAAAAAAAATGTGAATTTGACGGAAAAACAAATTATAGTCTACATTTTTTTCCGTTTGTTATTGAAAAAGTGTACTTTAAATATTGCAATGTTTGCTCTTTTCGCAAATGAAGTTGAAAAAAACTGTCCGTTGTTTTTAAATTGTAAAGGAAAAAAATGGGCAAACATTTTCTTTGTATTTATTTTCATTTTTGAGATAATCACTGTTTTATTATGTATAATGTTTTAAAACAACTTTGAATTATAATAAACTGCTTTTTTTTAGTTCCAGATAAAATAAAAAAATGATGGTGAAACTAACAAGAATCTAAATAAGGAAAGCAAGAATGTTATTTCAGGAGAAAGAATTCTTGGATGGTAGGGAAAATTCTCCAAAATGGGGACGCTAACATATTTTGACCTACCGAAAAAACTTAACCGAAAAAAATCGAGCAAGCTCTTTTCCTTTTAGAGTAAATTTTAAACCATCAGAATTCACCGCTGTTTGCTAGAAAAAAAAAATTAAGGTAGACACGAAAAATATTTTTGTGGGAAATGCCCGAAGGATGACCGGTTGGGTAAAATGGGGTACTCATATGAAATAGCATAAATGTGGAGCCTAATGCGATATTTTATTGCACAAGTTTACTTGGACGGAAAAAAAATGAAGTTATTAATAACGAAAAAGAATTCAAAGTAAATTATCATTAAATTCAACATAAACTATATTGCTATACCCCAAAAGCTTAAAACAGACACATGTGAACTTATCATTCCTCCTTCAGCACTTGAACAGGTGTCATCTGCCCAAAAATCTACAGCTGCAACACTGAATTCACCCTTTTTTTTCCTTTGAGTTTACGTATAGTTCAAGATGACAGCATCATCATTATCATTTCTCTTCCTCATTATATGATATAACTGGTTCGTCAAATGTCCTCGTTTTAACAGAAATGACGGATGTTAAAACACATGGCGTCACATTGTATAGATGTAAGATAATTTAACACTGGATATATCAAAATGTAACTTAAATCTGAAAGAATCATTCCTACACTTACCAAAATGGAATGTTTAAAGATGATTTTATCAGTTCCAGGGCAGTCCAGGACGAAAATTCAAAACACAGCCAAACATGGAGACTTTCGTGGAAAACAACAGAATAGTGAAAATTGCCAATAGCACAAATCAAAATTGCATATGGGCAACCGTGAATGATAGTAACATGTTGAATCTTAAGATTGCAGCATTTATCAATGAGAATTCTAACGTCCCAATTTAACCATCCGTCCCCGTTACAGACGACTTTCTCCTAAAAATAAATAGTGGATTTTTGTTAAAAAATAAATTGTTAGGACAGTCGCTTTTTAACTGCTTATAATGTTAAAAAAATTGTTGAAGGTACTATGACCATAATAATGACTATATTAAGGTCAATATCGATTAAAATAATGATTAAGTAACCGTTATAGCAAAAACGTTTTTTTTTTACTTGACAGTTTGCTGCAATTTTTTAACAGCGTACCATGTACCCAAATTGCCAGCAGGTATTTCTGGTACATTCTAATTTTCTGGTTACAGTGCAGTAATATACTCAATTGCTTCATGGCCGGAAAATAAAAATATACAAGATATTTGAAAATTATTATCTAGATTGTTTATACAGGGTGTCTGAAAGTTCTTAGTACAAACGTTTAAAGAAGATAGAATAAATCTAGATATATGCACGTCATAATGAAATGCATGTTCGTAACTCAAACTTGAAAGGAGTTGATGGCGCTTTCCGATTTCGTAAAGTTCCTATTTTTTGTCATAAGTTCTAGCAAATGATTTCTGAATTATCTTAAGTTAGAAAACTTGAAATTAAAATCTTAAAATAACAAACCCAAATAATAACAAAAAAAATGAGCTTTATCTAGGATTATTCAAAAGAACCACCGTAAGTATTATTATATTGTTATCCTTTGATGAGTTAACACACAACGGAAAGTTATTATCACTTTCTTTCCGAAAATATTTCCTGAAGTGTTGACATAGTTTTAGTGTAATTCCTCTTAAGGCAATGAGTAAAACCGTTTGAAGACTGATTTATTATTTAATTTCTCTTGAGGATGTCAAATGGGGAAAGATTATTAGACCCATTTGTTAAGTAGATTTCTTAAGAAATAATACCTATTACATTATCCCCTACGTTGGAATTTCTAAAATATTTTTGCAGATCTATGCCGATCATGACCTCTAGAACCAAAAACCACCCCAAGTTCAAAACTTTATCTATCTATCTATCCCTATATATATAATAAAGATGAAATCACAAATATATGAACAAATTGTAAAATTCTAAAGATGAACATGACATGAACATAGGAAACCAGTATGTAAAATAAGAAACAATAAATAACCCACAGAGTCATCAGAGGTGCTTGTTGGTTAATTCATAGTGAAGATGCGTTTTTTCATCCAATTTTCGCGGCATTGAGCATAAAATGACAAAATTTAGCACCTAATAGCGCATCATAAAATAAAATAAAATAAAACACCAAGTGATCCAAAGAAAGACACACCCCACACAGGATATTAAAACTTATAAGAGCACAATACCTCAATTACATACAAGGATCCAAAAACATCATAAAGGTGACTCACAATGTTAAGAATGTGCGGATGCAAACAGTTTAGGACTATTAGAACATGTGGTCAGAAGTTGCTGAGAATCAAAACATTACTGCCAGCTGGTGTAAAAAAGGAAAACTGTATTGTAATTAGGTTTTTAAAAAGGGAATGTTTAGTGCTGCCATCTATACCCATAAAACAGAAATAAAATTAAATGAAGAAATTAAGAAATGATTAAGATTAACATTTATTTAAAGTAGAATGAAAACATAGGAATAAACTTAATAAGATTAGATGTAAAATTAGATCAGTGGCGTGGCGTCCGGTCATCGCTGGATGCGGCGATGACCAAGCAATATTTTAAAACTCTTAATAAGCTTTTAAAACTCTACGATCCAGTTTTAGCAGAACATTTGGAGTTCATGTATAAGTGAAGGTAAGATTTAAAGTTTCTTTTTTGAACATTCAACCATTGAATTTTAGAGTTAATAATTTTTCACCACAAACGTAAATAATTGCGATGACCACCGAAAATTTTCACGCCACGCCACTGAATTAGATGTAATGATTTGTTTACCAATTAGAATAATTGTGTTAATATTAATCTTGTGAAACTTAATAAGCACTGGGTAAATATAAAATAAAATAAGTAAGTATATAAAAATAAGTAAATAGAAGGGCATTGATTCAATTAACAAGTTTAAAAACGAATATTATAAAATAAAAAATGAGTATATAAATAATATTTAAAAAACAATGAGGATTATTTTCTGATATTAAAATGTGGCTCTGTATTATGTACCAATATGTGAAAATTAGTGAAAAATATGATGTTAAATGCATGATACCCCTATGGTTTTTTTTTTAATATATTCATACAATATATAAGCAAACATACATACACATGTAAATGCTCACACACATATAAATGTATAAGCTTTTAAAATTTTTTAGCATTCCCGACCACAACCCTCCATAATGGTATTTTTTTATTATTTTTTTTATAATAGTGTATAATGTATTTAAAACATACACACACTTTTTTTATTAAATTTTTGTGTATGCTTTATAATTTTTTCAGTAATCCACATCCCACCCTTCATAATAGTGCTTTCAATTTTTTTAAACATATTATATGCCTATACTGGTAAAAAGTAGAAAAAATGAATATTAAGATTTGAGCCATGCAGAAATAAAAGAGACGGGATAATAATAAGACAATGCTAATTGCTTTAATTTAAAAATGTTAGGCAGTAAGAAATGGGAGGAACATAAACGATTGATACGAAGATTATGATTAAGTAAAATATTTCTATATACTGAAATATCTAAGCAGGAATTGAAGTTAGTAAAATTAATTACATTAAATAAAAAGTCATTACGTTTATGAAAAATATTGAATGTTAGGGTATTATTAGGGAGAATATTAATTTTAGCATCCATAAAATTGATACTAGAATTATTTGAATGAGAAGTGCTAAGTTCTAGATTAGAAGGGTATTTTACAGGAAGAGACATAGAATTATTATCATTAATAGAAATAATAATTATTTCATCTATGTATCTGTATAGCAATATATTATTGTTATTAAATTTTCTTTCATAAAAGTAAAGATATAAATCGGATAACATGCTTGATGAAGCATCTCCTTGAGTTTAGATTGATAGTTAATTGTATTTGATGATGTAGAATATACGGCATGAGGTTTATTGTTTGAGAGTTGATTTAGTCCATATGGATAAAGTGTGTTATAATGTTTGATATATGCAGATTCCAGAAAAAGACATTCTTGGGATTTATTTTGTATATTAAGGATATGAATAGTAATATTATTAAATTTATGCTTTTTAAAATGCCTATACTCAATATTACAGTTTAAAGGATTGCGAGACCATTTATAATTACTCATGGCAGAACGATGTCCATTGATACGTTTATGAATTGGGCCACTAGTTTGACCAATGTATTGCGTGTTACATGAATTACATTTAATACGGTAAACAACATTAAAAGCTTTACAAAAATTAATATGGGAAGTGTTATGTACAATTTGTGATGGATCTGCATGAGGGCAGGTCAAGCAGCGAAGAGAGGAGCATTTGCTAAATTGTAAATGTGGTGATTGAGAAGAAAACAGGTAGCTGAATGACGAACAATAGTTAAGCCTATAATTAACCATGCACTGAGCGTTACGCTGAGAGTTATCAAAGCCCAATTTGCCAGTCGGTAAAAATTTACTTAGAATTGCCACGAAGAATAAGGAGAAATAATATTAAACATGAAATGAATATGAGGAAAAAAGTAAGACAAGTAATTGATAAAGATACAATCTAGATTATATATAAAACAAAAATAGTAATAAGAAGTAATAATGTATCTTAAATTTTTATTTTGTTTTCATTTTAATATTTTTAGTAGTTTTTGTTAAGGATTATTTAAAAGTAAAAATAGATTTATATTTATATGAAATAATACGAAATGCTGTTAATATCATTAAAATAAAGAATTAAATATTTTAATGAAGAAAGTAATTAATTAAATTAATAACTGGAATATAAATTAACATAAAAACCATGTCCCCCCAAAAATTATAAATAATTATTACGTTGCTAATTGAAAACTAGATTAAATATATATTAATATACAAAACTGCCGCACCACAATTTACACATTAGGATAATAATATTAAAAAATATCAAAACAAAGACAAATGCAATAAACGGAATAATAATTGACCCATAAAAAACACAGAAAATATCACTAACCTTCCCATATAAAAGAAAAAATTAAGAACTAATATAAGATCATATATGTTTAGTATAAAGTATATGGCAGGACTACGGTAAAAAGTGATGAAATAACAATTTAATATATGAATGAAAATCGTATATAAAAAGGGCTAAATTTGAAAAATACAAGTGGTTTAAAAAAAATAGTAAAAGAGAATGAGAATAGTTTTAGAGCGGACGGGACAACAAACAAACATTTGTAGATAGTTAACTGAATGACTGGTGCTAAAGTAGATACATTTTGATTTCAAGTAAATAAGATAGCAATAATGGTATTTAACCAACAAGATGAAAACAAATTGAGGACTATGGAAATAATACATGAAAAATGCGTTAGTGCAGGTATGAATACATGTATTAAGATAATTAAAATGAACAAAGTGAAATTGAACAGCTAAAAGTAAGCTATATTAATTACACAGCTAAAGTTGCCTTTTACTTGATAAAGAGAGTACCATTAAAAATGCCAAAATAATAAGGTTGTAAGACCGAACTAAAAATAACATACTTAATAACATGCGCATTTGCAGCAATGCTATTACAATGCTGAAATAATAAAGATGGAATCACAAACATATGAACAAATGGTAAAATTCTAAAGATGAACATGACAAGAACTTAGGAAACCAGTATGCAAAATAAGAAACTATGAATAATACACTGAATAAATCCGAGGTGCTTGTTGGTTAATTCATAGTAAAGATGCGTTATTTCATCCAATTTTGTCGGCATTAAGCCTAAAATGAGAAAATGTAGCACCTAATAGCGCATCACAAAAGAAAAGAAAAGAAAACACCAAGAGATCCAAAGAAAGACACAGCCCACACAGGATATTAAAATTTATAAGAACACAATGCCTCAATTACATACAAGGATCCAAAACGTCATAAAGTTGACTCACAATGTTAAGCATGTAAGGATGCAAACAGATTAGGACTGTTAAAACATGTGGGCAGAAGTTATTAATTTAATCTAATCTAATCGCCCACCCTGGGAACTTGCTTGTGGCTGATTGTTGGGTCAAGCTCCTAGCCCAGTGCGGGATGTTCCTACCACCTTTACGGCACCGCAACCCAGGGAACGTTAGTAAGTATATTGGTTTGAATATAAACTAAGTAGTTTCAGATAATAATTACTAAAATTAATAACACTTAAGATATGATGCAATTACAGTAAATACCAGGTTATATGCATGTTTCAGTATTTTCAATTTTTGAGATATGGCACAATATGATACGATTTACTACAATTACAATAATTACTAAGTTATTTACATTATTTACAACAGTTTTAATCTCAAAATCACACTACAGGTCACATTGTTCAGGGCGAGTCAATATCTGACAGTAAGTTCAAGTTTGAAAAATAATAGTTACATTTAATACAACAAAAAAAAAAGGAAAAAATATTTTCCTTTTCCTTTTCCTTTTTAAGATTAATTTATAGAATATTAATCAAAGAATAATGGAATATAAGAAACTGTGCAACAATAAATAAAAATAATAGTTAAATGGAATAAAATTACATTAGAGTTAATAACGAGAAACGTATATTAGATAATTATATGTTTTAGAAAAACTGTGCAACATATGAAACAAACCGTCCAAAATTAAGTTAATTTGAAAAGAGCTACAAAACAAAAGGATGAAAATTAATATTTAAACTTGATAATGGGACGTTTGTTCATATTCTCACAGTCTAAATCTTGCAATGAGAATGAAAAGTTAATCAATTATGTTACACAGTGCATAAAGATATCCCCCATCAGACCCTGGCCTAAGAAAGAAGATAAATTTAGAGAAAAGAATTAGTTAATTTGTAAAGGTAAAAGATGATCCAAAATTATAATAATATATATTATAATCTGCATCCAATGGGGGAGAAATACATTCTAAAATATTTGACATAACAACACCAAAATTATTTGCATAAATGTGGGTTTATAGGTAGCCCTACAACTTTAAATGATAAGATATTAATATGCTTAAATGGTAATAAAATAAGATAACAGATGAAAAATTTTGTACATACGACACCTAAAGCACAACAAGTAAGGAAAAAAATTACTATTATCAAGTTATTAGTTTTTGAGTTCTTAGAAATCGAACCTCCTTCGCTCAGTCAACTGAGATCGGACCACTGAGAATAATGATGAGTCAGCTGTGTGCTGTTTATAATTTTTCATATGGAAACAATTTGTGCAACGAAGTTGAGATTTTACTTCTTTATATGGACAGTTTGATGTTGAGTGTCCTCTTATACATTTTTCACATATTGTGTGTCTTCTACAGGATGCTTGTGAACGGCCGTAGATTTGGCAATTGGCACATCCCACTATGGGGTTATATTTTTGTAACATGCAGTTATTGAGTCCTATTGTCATAAATTTTTGAGCTATCATTTTGTTGAAGGTTTTTAAGATAGTTTGTAGCACTAATTGATATATGTGATAATTATTCTTCTGCAGTATTTTTGTTATTGTTATATTTTCTTCTTGAAATTTCTGTTTAATTTGTTGTAGTATTTTTTCTGGTGTTGATATTTTGGGAATTCCGATTATAACTTTTTGAAGTTTTTCTAGTTTATAAGTAATTTCAACTATTTCTGTTAGTTTAGGTATCTGTTCTATTTGTTTTAAAAGTAATTCCACGTCTTCATCTGTTTCTGATTTAATTAGTAATATATTGTTTCTCCTCGATCTTCTGCAGATTATTTTGGGGAAATCTTTTTCATATTGAAGTTCCCTATTGAGTACTTCCTGTATGTCACTTATTGATGTTTTGCTCGTGATGCTCCTCATCAGAATCGCCGAGCTTGATTCTTTACTGTTATTTAGGGGGTAGTTCCTTTTGTTCGTAATTAATTTTTGCTGTTTCAGTTATTGTGTCTAATTTCTCTGTAATTGTTTGTTCTAGATTATGAATTTTCCTTGATAATTGGGGTATATACATAACTGCTATTTTCTCAATTTTCTGTAGTCTATCCTTGTATTTTTCAATTGTTATTTCATGTCTTTTTAACTGTTCTTCCCTTTTATTAATTTCTTCAATAAGTTTCTGTTGAGTGTCTTGTTTAGCGAATTCTTCCATGTGTTCTATTTCTTGTACTGTCATTATTGTTTGAGCCATTTTTGTTTTTACTCTAGTGTCCGTTTGTGAATCTCTATCTTTGGTTACCGGATGTAATTTTCCCAATTGTGTTCTTAGTTTTTAAATTTATCCTTCATTTCCTTCTTTTTTTCTTTAAAATTTTTATTATGTTCTTCATAATTTTTCTTTCTTTTTCTATCTTGTTCTTTTAGCTTTTGTTCTAATTCTTCCAGCTCTTCTTCTCTTGTTTTAATTATTTGTTCATTTCTTTTTAATTCTTGTTGTTTTTCCATTAAAGTTTTTTCTATTTTCTTTTCTAAGTTATTAATTGTTTTTATTTTCTCGTCTAATTCTGATTTTAGAGTGTTTATTTCTTTCTCATTTTCATATTGTTGTGCCTCTTGCAATTGTCTTTTTCTTTCATAGTTTTTTTTGTGCTTTATTTTCTTTGAATTTTTCTTCCAATTGTTTTTCTAGTAGCATTTCTACTTTGTTACTTCCTTTGAGTTTAGCTTTCAACTCTGTATTTTCTTTCATTATTTCTGTCATTTTTTGCTGATTGCCTTTATGATATGTTTGTTTTAATTTATCGTCTCTTTTAGCTTTGGAACAATTTACATCCAGATATCTTCTTGCTTCATCTGCACATCCCTTTGCTTTTTTCTCTTTTCTCTTTTCGTACTCTTGTATTAGATGTTGGTTTGAAAGATTTTCTAGAGGGTCAAATTGGGATTCTTTTGGCTTGAATGGGAGTGGTGAACAGTCCAGTGATGGCCATTCAATACTCAGAAGTGGAGCTGTTTTCTCATTGGTGATCGGTGACCTTTGCGTTATTTGGCTTCCATAGATTTTCTGTTTTAACTTTTCGCTTTTTTGTAAGAGTTGTTGGATTTTGGGATCCTTTATAGGAGGGTCAATCCATTTCAAGTGGTCCAGCACTGGTTGCTCGACCATTTTTAAAAAATCTGAAATTTTTTGTACAATAACCCTAACATGATGGAAGTTCAAAATGACTATTATTTTAATTTTATTCATTTTTGTTTGTGCATGGCAGCCATCTTTGTTTCATCGTCTGCAGCAATTTTCTCACAAGAAGGGTTTACGGAATCGTAAATAATTCATCGTATATTTATCCAATTCAACTGCGGATTAAAGCAATTTGTACAGAATACATTGGGCTAGAAATATGGTAATGGAGTAGTTTCCGAAACTAACTGCTTATTGATAAAATTTAAGCATAAATTTTCCATTTTTTCCAAAATTTGTCCGTTTACAAGAGGAAATTTTTCTAGCAAGGAATACTGTCAACATGACATAATTTAAAAAAAAAAATAGGCTGAAAGTACTTGTACTCACACGCTGAGTTCCAGATCTGGGACTTGCTTTCTCTTCGCTAAAAATAAATCCCAATTTTTTCAAAAATGACAAAAATCGCACTTTTCAGACTTTGATATCTCTGGTGGGGCACGAGATAAAAATCTGAAAATTTTTTTATAAGAGTATTGTATGGTAGTGTTATGCACAAGAAATTTCAAGATGGGGATTTGACTACAAGCTGAGATATGGCAAGGGCAACATGTCAAAACAATACTGCCAAACTATTGTTTTGTTGTAGTCACAGCTAAGTATTTATCTCAGAGTGTCATTTAAATTTATGTCTTTGATTATCTTTAAATAATAGTAACAGAAAATAAAGCCCTTTGCAAAGCTTAGCAATTAATAAAAAAATAATTATGCCTAAGGCCATACATTTTGTATCGTTGCAGTAATTTTTGTTGTAAGTAATTTTAGTAACTAAAAGAAACCTCAGCACTTTTACATAAAGAAAAATAAAATATTTTTATACAAGATCTGAGACAAAAACAACATAGGGAAAAAGAAAAGCTGTTAATGTTGTCATACTTGTTGAGACATGATCAAACGTGTCAGAACACATTCTTGCTTGCTGGTTCAAAAACCACAATTTTGATCTTTCTCAAAATTTTATTTGTAGGAACCAAGTCTTTTCATCTCTTGATAACTTGATTGAAGATTTTGGCCCTGCTGGCTCATAGAAATATACTTTGAAATCACGATGTGAAAGCCTCAATTCATTAATACTTCCTAGCTTACTTTTTATGAAAAAAATGTGATTTTTTTTTTTGCAGTATAAAATTTGAAAAGGCTTTGGGTATCTTTACTTTCTGAAAATTACTTGAGGCTTATGCATGGTAACATCGCATAATGTTTCATTTACAGGAACATACTTATGGTAGGAACAAGTTTCAGGGATGGAAAGCAGCATTAATATTGTGGTTTTTAAACCAACAAGCAGGTATGTGTTTTGACACGTTTGATCCTGTCTCAACAAGTATGCCAACTTTAACAGGTTTTCTCTTTCCCTATTATGTTTTTGTCTCAGGTCTTGCATATATATATATGTAAAAGTGCTGAGGTTTCTTTTAGTTACTAAAATTACAACAAAAATTACTGATACCATACAAAATGTAAGCCTTAGGCATAATTATTTTTTTAAATTAATTGCAAAAGATTTATTTTCTGTTACTATTATTTAAAGATAATCTAAAAAATAAATTTAAATGATACTCTGAGATAAATACTTAGCTGTGACTACAACAAAACAATAGTTTGGCAGTATTGTTTTGACATGTTGCCCTTGCCATATCTCAGCTTGTAGTCAAATCTCTATCCTGAAATTTCTTGTGCATAACACTACCATACAATACTCTTACAAAAAAAATTTCAGATTTTTATCTCGTGCCCCACCAGAGATATCAAAGCCTGAAAAGTGCGATTTTTGTCATTTTTGAAAAAATTGTGATTTTTTTAGCGAAGAGAAACCAAGTCCCAGATCTGGAACTCGGCGTGTGAGTACAAGTACTTTCAGCCTAATTGTAAAAAAAAAATTATGTCATGTTGACAGTTTTCCTTGCTAGAAAAATTTCCTCTTGTAAATGGACAAATTTTGGGAAAAAACTGAATATTTATGCTTAAATTTTACCAATAAGCAGTTAGTTTCGGAAATTATTCCATTACCAATTTTTTAGCCCAATGTATTCTGTACAAATTGCTTTAATCCGCACTTGAATTGGATAAATAAACGATGAATTATTTACAATTTCATAAACCCTTCTTGTGAGAAAATTGCTACAGACGATGAAACAAAGATGGCCGCCATGCACAAACAAAAATCAATAAAATTAAAATAATAGTCATTTTGATCTTCCATCATATTAGGGTTGTTGTACAAAAAATTTCAGATTTTTTAAAAATGTGCGAGCAACGAATATGACATTTTCTGGACCACTTGAAATGGATTGACCCAGGATCATTCTGGAATTATTTTGGCTTGAGTGGGATTGGTGAATAGTCCAGTGTTTTTGTAGACTCCCTATGCTTTTCCAATGCCCACTGTTCTTCACTTCTCGCTACACTTTTTTGGCTTTCATAGACTTTTACATTTGCTGAAGAGTCAGGACTGTCTTTGATCATTCCCTTAAAGGTCACTAGAGTGTGGGCCCGAGATGGTGATATTAGTTTAAATTTGAAGATAATTGATGATTCAAAATCAATTTTTTGTCTCTTTAATGTTCTCTGGACTTCTATTTGATGCTATGTCCGCTATCGGTTCTGTGCCAAGTAACTTCACCTTTTGTTTCAGTTATGGCCTTTTCTGATTCTTTTTTAAATTGTTTTGATTATCGTTATTGGAACCACAGGAAATATTCAAGCTATCTTCCATATCAAGTCTTGTTAGATTTACTTTAGGGTACTGTTGATTATAAATAATCCTACTCTTGTATGGAGTCGTCATATTGTTGTTGTAAATGTTCCTCTAATTAGTATCTCAGTTAATTTATTGCTTCAGTTAGGTAACTTAATTTATCAGTATTAGATGAATATTCTTTCGGAAACTTGCTAGATAAATTTTTAGTAGGTATGAAATCAACATAAGACTAATCTATTATATAAGATGATTTATATTTAAGTTCTAGTTCCATCAAAGAAAAACTTTCTAGTAATTAGTGAGCTAAGTTATTAATAATAGATAATAATAGATAATAAAAACAGTCTAGGGGTCCACCAGAACCCGGTCATACACCTGAGAAAGAAATGTATATAGAAAGAGAAAAGAAAAAACCAGTAGCCGTAGATACTGTAAATGACTAAGAGGAAACGATATTAGAAGCCGTAAAAGGGGGAAATTTTGAATATTAAAATAAAATAAAATATAAAATAAAAGATAGTGACAGAAAATTAAAAGCCAAATAAAGAGGGGGGGATACATGTGATATACTTCCCATGCCACAGAAGTTTGTACACTGAAAAAGCAAGATATTGTGCATTATTAAATAATACAGTTGAAATTATGTTGTGCTGCTTTGTACATTTATATAAGATATTTATTTCAGTATTCATTAATACAATATTATCTTTTTACTTATTTATGAGCAGTTATGGTAGCTCCATAGCATTAACTCTTGATAACAATGTATATAGTAATGCAACAAAATAATAAAGTATAATCATAATAAAGTATATATGGATAAGTCATAATAATAGCAATTCAAGTATTTATATCAGAATCAATATGTACAGTATTTTCATTACCAACATATTTCCCATTTTCCCATTAGTAGTTAAAAATGAAAAGTAAACAGGTGCTAGTGGTTGATGGATGCCACCCATAATAAAAATAAACCTATATGATCGGGTACAGACAGGAAAAGTTATTTAAGTTGTTCAATTATAATTTAATCTTGGAGAAAAACTAATTTAAAGAATTATTACAATATAAAAAGTTTATAAAAAGTTTATTACTTGTACAGTCTGTAAGAGGTCCCGCTGCACTTGCCTGTTAAACAAAATATGACAACAAAATAATACATTTTCTTAAAAGTTCCAATTGTTAAGCATAGTCTCTGTGATTAAAATCTTAAAATTTCTTAGTTGGGACAAGGTAGGCACATAAAATGGACAGTATTGAAAAAAGAACCAAGCCTCTAGATCAAAAAGCTAAGAAGAAGCAAATGTTAAGGTTATGAGAGGGGGAAAGCAAAAGTGTCAAAGATGAAAAAAGTACAGTATAATGGAAATGCAGTGTAACAAATGTACAAATATGCATTATATGAGCTAATATAAGCTAATTTATGAGAGGGCTCCAGGCAGCCCCTTCTCATGGGGCCCCTAATTGAGCTAGAGACAAACGGATGGAGAGAAAAGAAAAGGGGGGGGGGGAGGATTGCTTAGGCGTTTCACACCTGATTTTGGCTCAGAAAAATTACCTTACGATCAATAGTTTACGAGGTATCGGGCAATTTGTCCAAAAAACATGTTGAAATTTATTGTTGGAAGCAACAAAATGGAGTTTAGGGAGGCAGGTTGGCAGCATTTAGCTAAATTTTTCGCCAGTATAGTTGTAGAATGCCCCCTAAGACTCAAAAACATCGAAAAAATTTCAAAAAACAATCAATTAGAAATGTATGGTGTTATAATAATAAAGTATAATATCTGGAGTATTGAAAAAACGAGAAACAAAATGGAGGATAACTCTCTAACTATTGCAGTTTTTATAAGTAAAACTGTTGTACCTACCCCATAAGACCGCATAGAGAGTATATTTACGTTAAAATTTGGTTTGAAAGGTCAGAAGTTACTGAGAATCAGAACATTACTGCCAGCTGGTGTGAAAAAGGAAAACTATATTGTAATTAGGTTTTTAAAAAGGAAATGTTTAGTGCTGCCATCTATACCCATAAAACAGAAATAAAATTAAATGAAGAAATTAAGAAATGATTAAAATTTATTTAAAGTAGAATGAAAAAAATAAAAATAAACATAATATGTACTGAGTAAATACAAAATAAAATAAGTAAGTATATAAAAATAAATAAATAGAAGGGCATTGATTAAGTTAACTATTTTAAAAACGAATGTTAGGTAGATTTCGTATGAAATACTACCTATTGGGATCGTTCCTATGTTGGAATTTCTGAAAAAATTTTCCAGATCTACACCGATCATTACCTTTAGAACCCAAAACCACCCTCAGTAATAAACTTCATCTATCTATCTAATCTATCTGTCTATCTATCTATCCATCTATATATATATATATCACTTTCTTCTGGACACGATAACTTCCACAATTCTGCACAAATCTCTTCCTAACTGATACATAAAATCAAGGGGCATAAAATCTCGGTCAAGTTCGTTAATGGGCAAAATCGGACCAAGGGGATGGAAATAGGGAGGGGTTTTGTGAAAACCGAAAAAAACCCATAACTTCTTAATTTTTGTACATATCAAATCAGTTTAAAGTTTTTATTACTTCTAAAAATAGGGCCAAAAATTTATGTATCACAGATTTTTTTATCAAATTAAAAATGGGCTCAAGGGGTGCAAAAAATAGGGTTTTTGGGAGAAAAAAATTCCTAACTTCATCAATTCTCAAGATATCAAATCCAATTAATTTTATTATGCATCTCTTTAATATTATCTACAACTTTTATATTCACCGGTTTTTGATAGGACTAATTCGTACAGCAAAAAAAAAAAAAAATTAAAAACGAAAACAAAAAAAGGGGGTGGGGTGGGGGTGACGAAGAAAGATTTCCATAACTCTGTCAATTCATAAGATATAAAATCCCAATGAATTTATTATATATCTTCTTAATATTGTCTTCGACATTTATATAGACAAGTTTTTGATATGACCAATTCTTACAGCAAAAAAAAAAAAAAAAAAAAAAAAAAAAAAAAAAAAGATAGCATTTGAAGAGAAAATCATCTGAGGGTATATTCAAATCCAAACTGCTTATTTCCTTACTCATTTTTAAATTCATTTTTCCTCTCAAACGCATCCAATTGGTAGATTCTCTTATTCAGAAACTATACAGTGTGTCCACGTATAACCTGACCGACCTTTATTTTCGCAACCGTTGGTCCTAGATGCATACTTCCAATTACAAAAGTGGTCAAAATTAGGTGCAGAGTTAAGGTAAAAAAGGTTTGAGGCGAAAAAACAATTTAGCGAAGAATTACAGAATTTAAATTTTTATACGATCCCCCGGTCCTATAAGTTATATTTAATAAAATTTTCCTGTTACACTGACAAGTAACACCAAAAAAGTCCCGTTATTCTACGATTAAAATTGACCGAGTAATAGCTGTTTAAAGTTGGAGCATATTTTTTGCTACAAATTAGGGGTCATTCACAAATTTAGCAGAAATATAATTATCGTCAGATATATTAAAGAAATGGTTGAGAGTAAAATTAGCATTGCAATATAACTTTGAAATCTTTAATCATTCTAACATATTACTGTAAAATATACAATTTGTACTATATAAGAGGTTAAAAATAACAAAAAATTTGTTAAATAAAAGAATGAAAAAGAACAGCCTCAATTCTTTACAAAATATACATATTTTTAAATGCTGTTACATTACACTGTCTTTCAAATTTTGGGTTATGCCATGTTTTTTAGCTTTTGAAAATTGATTCTTATGTATTTTTTAGCGTTAAATCCGAAAATGACCTTCATTTTAAACCATTACATCAGGATTTTTTTTCAAATCGCAAATTTCAAAGTTAAAAGCTCAGAGTTAAAATTGATCCCCCCTCCCCTCCCAACCTCATCGGACCCCTGAGCTCTGTAGCTGTAAGAAACCCAGTATAAGGCAAAAATTAAATAAATTATTGAATTAAATAAAATTAAACTGAATAAAAAAGTCTTACTTCTATTTTATAGTATCAGATTTTTCGCTATTTTTTAACCTTGAAATTTGCGATTTTCGAAATATCCTGACATGATCGTTAAAAGCGAAGGTAATTTTTTTATTCAGCATTAAAAAATACATAAAACGCAATTATAAAAGTTAAAAAACACAACCATCGCAGTTTTATGTTGTCTAATCTAAAACTCTTTCTTAAAATTGTTGACGGTAATCTATCCGAATTTTTTTTTGTTATCCTCTAATATAAGTATGTATAAGATGGTAAGCGTCGAAAATCATTAATGTTACATTGTCATCGGATTTAAGTCCGTATGTAAAATTTAACTTCGATCGGGCATTTGAAAGTGAGTTACGAATTTTATACTGGAAAGATGATCGTTGCAAGTTAAATAAAACCTTATGAAAATAACATAATTTTTTAAAAAGAAATCTTAGCCTGAAATCCTTACAAAATAAAACACATGTTGAAATACAATTATTTTAACTAATCTGAAACTTAAGTTAACTCAATCGTAATAGTTGTACGATTTATTTCAAAGCGCCGATACCTTGAAATAAGTTTAAGTACTTTATATACGACCCCTGAAAGCATGGCTGAAATCATCTGTTTTGATATGCAAAAAAGTGGTGTAACTCATAAATTTCAAAGTTTCATAACTCGGCCAATTTTAATGTTAGTTGAATGGGACTTTTTTTTTCTTACGTGTTAGCGTCACAGTACATTTTTACTAAATATCACTTATAGGACAGGGGGACCGTATAAAAATTTAAATTTCGTAGTTTTTTAATAAATATTTTTATTGACCCAAATCGCTTTAAATATAGTTCTTTACCTTATTTAAACCATTTTTGTAATTAGAATCATTTGTAAATGCATCTAGGGCCAACGGTTTCGAAAATAAAGGTCGGTCCGTTTATACGTGGACACACTGTATAACGTACCGTAATGAACGATTTTTTGATAGAGGCAGAATATATTTCAAAAAATGATGTCAAAGTGGGCATTTTGAACAGAATTTCCCAAAGCGATTGTGTTAGAAACGAAAAATATTGCCCTACTGAGAAAATAACTGTTTATTAATCAAGATTTAATTAATTGAAAGAAAAATAAAAACACATGTCGCTTATAAATCTTTTCAAAAATCACGTCAGCGAGTTTCATATTTTTTTTTATTAAAAATGAATCTGAAAATGTTCCAGAAACTTTCGAGTTGTTGAGCATGGAAAAGTATTTTTTTAATACCGCCTTAACATGATTCTGATAAAATCAGCTATTATATAAAAATGAAATAAAAACTCGTCAAAAGCGGCCAGATAAAACTGTTAAATTGGATTTATATCTAATCATGATTTAGTTTTTCTTGGTGAAATTAGTATACTTAACTTTGAAATCTACCTCCGCTTGTACGCCGGGCGGGCGGGGACTTTTATAAAATAAAAAATGAGTATATAAATAACATTTAAAAAACAATGAGTATTATTTTGAGATAGTAAAATAATGCCTTCTAATAAGTAATAATATGTGAAAATTAATGAAAAATATTATGTTATATGCATGATACCCCCTTTTTTTAATATATCCATATAATATATAAGCACACATACACCAATATGTGAAAATTAATGAAAAATATTATGTTAAATGCATGATACCCCCCCCCCCTTTTTTTTAATATATCCATACAATATACAGGGTATCCGGTCTCAACGGTGTCCAATGGCTAATTCCTAAACCGTTAGTCATAGACATATAGTTCCAATTACAAAAATGTTTTAAATCAGGTAAAGAAACATTTTAAAAGCGATTTGTGTCAATAAAAACATTTCTTACAAAATTAAGAAATTTAAATTTTTATACGGTCCCCCGGTCCTATAAGTTATATTTAGTAATTTTTTCCTATTACACTGAGAAGTAAGACAAAAAAAGTCCCATTCATATAACGCTAAAATTGAGCGAGTTATGAAACTTTAAAAATACATGACTTATGCCACTTTTCTACTCTGAAAACAAATGAGTTCGGCTTGGCTTTGAGGGATCATATACCAAGTGTTTAAAGTATTCGAAGATCTTACTTCATGTGTATCTGCGCTTAGAAAAAAAAAATCCTACAAGTATTAAGATTAAGTCTCAAATTGGCTAAAATAACACATGTTTTATTTTGTCAGGATTTGAGACTGATTCTCTTATGATTTCTTTTAACAAAAATTATGTATTTTTATAAGTTTTTATGTTACTTCAACAATCGTATGTATGTTTTTCCAGTTCAAAATTTGTACTCGAACTTTAACCCACTTTTAAATATCCGATCGAGATTGGATTTTACATACTGGCGCAAATCCGATAACAATCTACTATTATTAAGATTTTCGGTGGTTACCATTTTTACTTATTTTACAGGATAACACAAAAAATTTCGGATAGATTTCTGCCAAGGAGTTTAAGAAAAAGTTTTAGATTAGATAATACAAGACTGCGATTGTTGGGTTTTTTAACTTTTATGTATTTTTTAGCACTGAATCCGAAAATTACCTTAATTTTCAACCAACATCTCAGGATATTTTGCAAATTATAAATTTTCAAATTTAAGGAATAACAAAAATCGAATACTATAAAGTAGAGGAGATGGTTGTGTATTTTAACTTTTGATAATTGATTTTTACACACTTTTTAGCACTGAATCTGAAAATTACCTTTATTTTTAACCATCACGTTAGAATTCTTTTGCAAATCGCAAATGTGTAAGTTAAAATATACCGAAAATCTCATGCTATAAAACATATGTAAAACTTTTTTTTTAATTTCTTTTTATTAAAAAATTTATCCGATATTTTTGCTTATCCTGGGATTCTTGCAGCTAAACAGCTGAGTGGTCCGATGAGATGGGGAGGAAATTCAATTTTAACATTGAACTTCTTAACTTTAAAATTTGCAATTTGCGAAAAATCCTGATATGATAGTTAAAAATGAAGGTCAATTTCGGATTCAGCGGTACAACCCTCCATAATGGTATATTTATTTATTATTATTTTTTATAATAGTGTATAATGTATTTAAAACATACACACATTTTTTAAATTAAATTTTTGTGCTTGTTTTATAATTTTTCAGCAATCCACATCCCACCCTCCATAATGGTGCTTTAATTTTTTTTTAAACATATTATATGCCTATACTGGTAAAAAGTAGAAAAAATGAATATTAAGATTTGAGCCATGCATAAATAAAACAGACGGGATAATTATATGACAATGCTAATTGCTTTAATTTAAAAATGTTAGGTTGTAAGACTTGGGATACACATTGATACGAAGACTATGATTAAGTAAAATATTTCTATATGCTGAAATATGTAAGCAGGAATTGAAGTTAGTAAAATTAATTACATTAAAAGAAAAGTCATTACGTTTATCATAAATATTGAACGTTAGGCAGGATATTAATTTTAACATCTATAAAATTGATACTAGAATCATTTGAATAAGAAGTGCTAAGTTCTAGATCAGAAGATATATATATATGTGTGTGTGTGTGTGTGTGTGTGTGTATGTATGTATGTATGTATGAATATATATATCACTTTTTATGGACACAATAACTTTTTTCATTCTACACAAATCTCTTCCAAGCAGAAAAACTCGGTCAAGTTCGTTAATGGACAAAAACGGATCAAGAGGTTGGGAATAGGGAAGATTTTTTATGAAAAAAAAAAAAAAAAACCCATAACTTCTTAATTATAAGACCTATCAAATCAGTTTAAAGTTATTATTACGTCTAGGAAAAGTGCCAAAATTTATGTATAACACAGTTTACATGTCATTAAAAATGGGCTCAAGGAGCAAAAAAAATATAGGGATTTAAGAAGAAAAAAACTCATAACTTCGCCAATTCACACGATATCAAATCTACTTAAATTTATTATAAATCTTCTTAATCTTATCTACAACTTTTATATTAACAAACTTTTGATAGGACAATCTCTTACAGCAAAATAAATAAATAAAAATAAAAACAACGAAATAAAAGGGGGGGGGAGAAAAAAAAACCTAACTTCGTCAATTCATAATATATCAAATCCGCTTGAATTTATTATAAATATTTTTAACATTATCTACAACATTTACGCTGACAAGATTTTGATAGAGTAACAGTTACAGGAAAAAACGAATTAAAAAAATTGAACTTGAAGAAAATATTATCGTAGTAACATGATTCTGACAGAATCAGCTCTTACAGAAAAATGAAATTAAAAACTCGTCAAAAACGATAAAATTGTTAAAGTAAGTTTATCCGTAATCTTAATTTAGTTTTGTTGGTGAAATCAGCATTTAACTTTGAAATCTACATGTGCCTGTAGACCGAGTCGGCAGGGATTTTTTAATTTAAAAAAAGATGATAATATGGCGACCTGGTTTTTTGTTAGCCGTATAAAGTACCTAACGTTTTAGACAGGATAAAAAGTACGTAGTGAAAAAATAAGCATTTGTTTCTTAGAAAATGAACAAGACTTATTCCACATAATTTAGTAAATGGGTCTCTACTCACATTCGGAATCCTGGCGCTTCAGCGATTGCATTAGAATCATATAATGATGATTTGCCTATATGTGTCATAGATTCTCTAAAATTTTGTCATAATAATTTTGAAACGCCTTCTATACAGGGTGTATCTGAAATGCTTCAACAAACTTGGGGGGCATGATAATACTCATCAAGACGAACAAAAAATGCAGTGGAACATGGGGTCGCAAACCACTTATAGCCACAAATACAGGGTGTTTCACCCTAACTGAAGTCGCCTTGTCGGTAATAATTTTGCGAAAAATTAAAATATTGCAATAAAAATGTAACGATATGTACCTTATTTAGTATGAAATGTGATAACATCACAAATAGTTCTGGAAAAACAGGGTACTCACACAATCGATGCTACCGTATGAACTAATAATCATAGTCCAAAATGGGGAGTTGCCAATACATACTGCTGGCGCGTATAATGGAAACTTCTACCATTTTTTTGTGATGTTATCACAATTCATACAAAATAAGGTACATATCGTTACATTTTTATTACAATATTCTAATTTTTCGCAAAATTACTACCGACAAGCTGACTTCAGATAGTGTGAAACACCCTGAATTTGTGAGTTAATAAGTGGTTTGCGAATCCATGTTCCATTGCATTTTTTATTCGGTTTGATGAGCACTATCATCCCCCTAAGTTTGTTAAAGCATTTCAGATACACCCTGTATATCAATTGGTTATCATATTATGAATAAACGATTTAGATTTGTTACTTAAACGAGTTTAATTTTTAAACTTCAAAAATAATTCCTACCTACAAAATTTCACCCTTCAAATGTTTTCTTACTGTGAAAATTACTGTGAAAATTATTTTCAGAGTATACTACAGGGTGATTCTAAATTCATGGTACAAACTTTAAAGGTTGGTACGGGACACTGTAACAAGCATTCATTGTACAGGAATGTATGGGCACAAGTGACGCGTTGAGGTACAAACACCAGGGACCCAATTTGGCCCTTTTTTATTTCAAAATTTCTCATTCATACCAGAAAATTCCTATACTATTCTTTTCTTTATTTAAGACGGACATTTTATGATTACATAAAGAAAAAATTCTTCTTTGAAAATCTCCAGTATGAAATCAAAATTTTTGAATGATAATAATAATAATAATAATAAAACGTGAAAGCGGCAAATTTTCCGATTTATCGAGTCTCAGTTTCTTTTTATGGGACATCTTA
Source organism: Maratus speciosus (assembly GCA_963932465.1). Taxonomy (NCBI): domain Eukaryota; kingdom Metazoa; phylum Arthropoda; class Arachnida; order Araneae; family Salticidae; genus Maratus; species Maratus speciosus. Next base: position 456,598,357 of record OZ010787.1, on the reverse strand, counting down.
AGAGTCTTATTTATAAGACTCAAGTTGACTCAGACGAAAATCTAATTGCTCGCATATCCCGAGATGCTTGTTGCGCATGTGCGAGAAATGCCTGATATCTTTAGAAATGTACATCAATCTTTCCACCTACACTGCGAAGCATCTATCACCATAAACTACACTGTAAATAAACACTTTGTCTTTCTATTCATGTATTTCATGTGTTTGACAAATTTGCTAGTTTTGCGGGTTCTTTTTTTTTTTTTTTTTTTCTATTTCGATTTCATATCGGAAATTTTCAAAGAAGAATTTCTTCTTTATGTAATCATGAAATGTCTGTCTTAAAGAAAAGAATAGTATAGGAATTTTCTTTTATGAATGGGAAATTTTGAAATTAAAAGCAGAGACAAATTGGCCACCTGGTGTTTGTACGCCAATGCATCACTTGCGACCATACATTCCTATACAATAAATGATTGTTACAGTGACCTGCACCAACCCTTAAATTTTGTATCATGAATTTAGAATCCCCCTGTATATATAGGGTTATTTATTGTTTATTTCAACAATTTAACCTTTAAATGCGCGATTTTTTTTTTTCGAAAAAATTATATGTAATTCTCTGAAAGGTTTATTACACAGGAAAAATAATTTAAAAAATCAAAGATACAGTCATCGAGAAAAAAAAAATAAACACCCCCTACTAACTCCTCAACAAATTATCGTAGAAGAAAGTTACTGGTTCCGAACGATTGGAAATAATCTCTACTTTTAAATAATGTATATAAAATTTGCGTAGAGGGACATCTACATATTAAAACGAACCATAACTTTTTTTTTCAATAGCAGTACACAATTCTTATTGCGTAAATGAACTCTACAACCTTCAAGTAGCCTAAAAACAAATTTTTATGCAATTCGTACCATAAGTTTCCGAGAAATTAATTATTTTGAAACGAGCGTATTTTAAGGGCTGTATTCAAATTGAAGTTCGGTACTTGATCGATAGCCGTGAGAGCCCTCTTCTTGATCAAGGCACCTTGACTCAGGCAATCAATTAAGCTTGCTAGATTACAGGATAGCATAAGAAATTTCAAAATTATCTAGTCACTTCTATCATAGACGGCCCCTTAAACCATTATTTTGCTATTTTTTAAGCATAATTTGAAAAATTTTGAAAGAAAAATGTGAAATTTTGGATTTCCATAAAGCAGGACTTAATAAATCTAAATCCATCAGAAAATTGTAGGTTGCAATTCATAATTTTTTTAAATATTAATTTCATAACTCCTAATTCATATCATAAAATTATAAAAATTGCAAATTCAGCGTATTTATGTTTGGGTATTTTAGTGTTATTGCTACACAAAAAATTAGCACATTAAGAGCATAATTTCAGGAGATATAAATAAAAATATGAAAATGTTATTTAACATTAAAAGCACTAAATTTTGAATGTTTAGAATTCAAAAACTTATCATTCAAATGACTTGAAATTTGATGTTTATGCACAGTTTGAACCAAAGATTTAAAATATCTCGCTAAAATCGGTATCGCCATTGCAAAAATGAAGTTTGGCTTTGTTTTAATATACAGATACACCCTAAGCAAATTTTATATACATCATTTAAAAGTAGACTTTATTTCCAATCGTTCGGAACTAGTAATTTTCATCTACGATAATTTGTTGAGGAGTTAGTTAGGGTGTTTACTTTTTCTTCCACGACTGTACATTTTTCGTGCAATATGTCAATTTTTTCTTCTGTTGCACATCTGCAGTATAAATAAAAACTACTGTCGTGTGGCTGCTTTACGCAAAAATATTGCAAATTAATAAATGTTTTAATGAGCATGGTCCCCAAATATCTTATTTATATAATTATTTATTTTATAAAACTTAACCTTTAACTCTTTAATTCCCATGATAGAATACGTTCTAGAAATTACGTAGTTCAGAGAATCTGACGGTTACACCAGAAAATTTCAATGGTTAATTTTACTTTATTTGAATTCGGAATGTCTGTTATTAATTAAAGCAAATATTGCTATTTTAATTTTCTGGTATGAATTAGGTATATACGGATAAAAAAATCTATTATATTCAAAACACTATTGTTTGCATATATGCAAAGCTGCGCATTAAAGTGTTTGTAATTACCACTCTGTTGTATTTGACATATTTAATAATGTATTTTGCATCTTTGATATATTACCCATTGATTAACTGAAATATTTTTGTTCGCAATTTATTCATGTGATGCTTTGCTTACAACTAATCCATTAATCAAGTAATAAAAAAAATAAGATTTTCTTTCTTTTTAATTGTTTTTTATTTCTTCATGGAAATTTTAATATTTCCAGACAGAGACATCTTATTAATCTAATACTTCATGTGAACAGAAAAGTTTACATTTCTCCTCTCTATGATTAATAAATATTCGTGTCAACAATGTCAAAGTATTTTTCACAGGAAAATTAAAGGCTACATTTAAAGAAGAAAATGTTGTTTTATTTTTTTAGTACAGTTTGGAGGTAAGCTGTGAATCAAAAACTTCAAACTTTTATAATTAATCGATCGCCAAACGCCACAATTTTTTTTTTAATTTCATAATAAATAAATATTTTTCGAAAATAATGTCATTCACTTTAGTGCAAGGAAGCATACAATTAAATATTTTAAAAGCCAAGACACAACTTTTTTTCGTAGAGATGTATAGGAATAATTTAAATAATATTTTAAAAGGAAAGAATAAACGACATTCTTAATCTTATTTAGCAGCCTTTAAATATTCCAAATATATTCACAATCAATGCGATATTATGCGGTCGAGTGAAATACCTATTACAAAGGGAAATATAAAAGTAAAATTCTGAGACAAGAAATCTTTTTAATCTACTAAAACATAAATTATTTTAATGCATTTAAACTATTTTCTCTACGCAGTAAAATTTTCCTGATTAAAACAACTATTATAAAAAGCAAACTTTAAAATAATGTTCTGAATTCTAATATCCTTATTATCTGCCAAAATATCAAGTATATATTCTTCACAGTACGATCGATTTTTTTTCCTGATTATATTTGTATAACTATCTTTCAATCTTTTAATTGAATTAACTCTAAAGAAGATCATAAATTTAATGAAAACATGGATAAAATTAATAAAACCAAAATAACAAGAAATATTATTAATTTCTAAATTTAAAATTATTGACTTAGGTTAAACGCAAATATTTTATGATATATTGGCGCATAATGAGCATCCACATTTTCAATTAAAAACCATTTACACATACAGCACTAACTTTTTTTAAGGAGAAAAAACACACCTGAAAAATTTAGTAATCATTTCTACCTGCCAACACGCTAATAAAAATGCGAGATATAACACATCTATTCAGACAGTCAGGCTTTTAATAAGGGCCTTCGCATACCTAATGATTCCGAAAACTTATTCCAGAACATGTTTTCGTTTTATCTTGGAAACAATCTGACCGTCTGCTTAATGCATCTCTTTTTTTTATTTTATTCCATCGTTCGCTTTCGAGGTCTTAATCTGAAAACTCATTTGCGTGGCGAGGGTTAATAATTAGTGACGTCATGGGCAGAAGCTACAGTTTTGTTCCAGCTTTCCATAATTGATTTTACTAAAGGGATTGGGAGCATGGAATTGTTTCTGAGGAAACATGGAAAACAACTGCTTCTGAACTGTGCATGAGAAGATTTATTTTTATTTGTTTATTATTTTATTCAGGAGATATTTGCCGTTTTACTTTTGTTTCTCGTTTATATGGTTTTAAAGATTTAATACAGATTCTGTTATGTTAATAGAATCTGAATTAGTTATTTCAAAAAATATATAAGTAAACGATTCAAAATTTTAAGGAATAAATAAAAATTTTGCTATCACGCAAATGATATATTTTTTAAAACATTGTTTGCCCTCACTATGTATATTAAATCTTTCAAGTTGTAAGTGGGTTAGCAGTTAGGGTATTAGCGTATGTTGTTTATCCTAGAGACGATATTTAGCGCCTTACAAATAATAGAAAAAATGTATTAAACATAATACACTCCTTGGGTTATCATTAAGGTGCCAAGTATTGCAAACTTAGAAAGGTAGCATTTTTCAATAGTTATTGGCCATTAACCTTATTAAAATTCATGATTCTCAGATTTATAATGCAAACAATACTATTCGGAAATAGTGTTATTGAAAATCCGTAATCGTTGGCATCTATTCATTATGGTGCATAGCTATATTCAACATCATGTTCGATCAATTTTTTCCTCCTGTTGTTTTGTTGGAAATTCGAATTAATTATTTTGATTTTGTTATTCATTAATATTTCTTTAGCAGTAAATGGCAATTTTTCCGTGCCATTTGAGTGGCAAGGGATAAGTAAACCCGTGTAACTTTTATGTATACATGTTGGCCTAACTACAAGGACACGTTTACAACAAAAAAGTGCATTTAAAAGATTCGACAAGTACTTTTGGAAATGACTGATATGTATATAGATATAAATGCACAGACTATGAGTTGTAATTTTCCATCTAGTCGGAATATGTCCGGGCCAGGATTCGAACTAGGGCTCTCGTGGCTAAAGCTGCCAATTCTTTGCTAAATGAGCTATCCCGGACCAATCTGGAAGACCTAATTACCCCAGTTAACCTTATTGATCATAGAATCTGGTGTGATATGTGAATTATCAGCATTTACCGGAGTTCCTTTCCATTACTTGCTATTTATTATGTTGCGCGGATTTATATAACAGACCATTTGCTATATTCAATAACGTTAGCTGGATGAATTAGGTCCTCCAGATTCGTTCGGGATATCTCAGTTATCAAAGAATTGGCAGCTTCATACAAGAGATCGCTGGTTCAAATACCGGACAAGACATTTTTCGCCTAAGTGGAAACATACAATTAATATGATTTTTTACCAATTACAATAATTGTGTTAAAAAAATAAACCATATGTACAGACTGTTTAAAAAAATATAGACATAATTTAAATTATTATAGCGTAATTTTTTATTATACACACTACATTTCGAATTGTGAAATTTAACTACAATAATAAAGGTTTCAGTTTCACGGGAAAGAAGAAAATGAAAGATTACATCATGCATTTTATCCACAAAAGTGTCCCAGAAAAAATCTAATATAGCCATCCGACCTGAATGTACGTCTTCTTTCAGTTTATATTTTAAAAATATTCTTAGGAGTTGTCTTCATAGTGCAATTATAACAAACTCTGAAATAATATGATCATTTACGTTTAACACCATATTAGTATTCCACATTAACTTTTACGTTGTGATATCTAACGGGAAGTCATTAAGTGAAGAAGATAAGAAGATGATGAATTATGCACATTTTAAGTTTTGAACTACTAATGTTTAATTCGTTATTAATACACTGCTCAGAACAATTAAAGGATATTGCAGTTTTAGGTGGATTTTGTATCTGGTAAACTGTTTAGCTGATTGAAACATGGTCGACAGACATAGTAGGTTATATGAGAATAAATTACACATGTTTGGCAGAAAAAAATGCATTTTATTGCGCATTTGTGTACTAAAGGGAAAAAACACAATTTGTGCATATGAGAAAAAAAGAATAAGAAAAGGTGTTTTCTTCAAAGAAAATCATTTTCAGTAGGGGTATGGTTTCCACGGGCGGCCAGCAACGTTGAACACCTTTGAGGCATGGACTCAATGAGGCTATTAATGACGAGATGGGGTATTCTGCCCCACTCTTCCAGAAGAGCTCTTTTCAGTTCTTGGAGAGTTTGTGAGGGTTGTTGGCGGCCAGAAACTCGTCTTCCTAGAGCGTCCCAAACGTGCTCGATTGGATTCATGTCTGGAGAACACGCTGGCCATTCCATTTGAACGATTCCTTCCTCGAAAAGGAAATCCTCCACCAGGTTTGCACGATGTGGCCTGCAGTTATCGTCCATTAAAATGAAGTTATCTCCGATTGCTGCAGCGTAAGGGACTACAATAGGTCTGAGGATCTCATCCCTATATCGGCGACCAGTCAGAGCTCCATGTCGAATGATGTAGAGGTCAGTGCGCCCGTCAATGGAGATGCCACCATACACCAACACTCCTCCTCCGCCAAATCTGCCACTTTCGTGCACGAACGCAGGATTATTCCTACTGCCACGGTCCCTCCAGATGAAAATACGCCTATTATCCGGATGCACAGACAAACGGGACCCGTCAGAAAACAGAAAATTGCTCCATCCATTTCTCCTCCAGTTGACATGCTCGGTTGCCCACTCCCTGCGGTCGCGACGATGCCTTGATGTTAATCTAACACATACCATCGGTCGGCGAGCATACAGACCTACAGAATGGAGCCGGTTTCGGACAGTCTGAGTTGAAATCGTGGTACCTGTAGCCGAGCGAAGGTGTTGTTGGAGAAGAGTAGCGTTCATGGTTCGGTGTCTCCGAGCTGTTAACGCTAAATACCGATCTTCATTGGGAGTTGTTGCCCGTCTACGACCTTGCCCTGGTCTTCGGCCTGCACATCCACTCTCCAAAAAAAACGGTTCCAGATCCTGAAAATGACACTTTGTGACACTCCAATGGCTTGCGCTACTTCGGCTTGAGTTTGGCCCCCTTCTAACTTACCAACAATTCTCAAAGCTTCTGAATCTGTCAAATGACTTCGCTGAGACATCGTACTCATCGAAACAAAGCAATCACTGAATGCCAATCATCCTTGTCTACATTCTCTTTTATCCAGTTGAAAGTCAAATTTCATTCGCTGCCGCTGAAGCGACGTTTTTGACGTCGAACTCAAAATTTGCATACTCCACAGTTTGAAAACCAGAAAAATTTGCTTTTGTGATTCTCTTCTTCTATTTTCGGCAAAAAAAATTTCGTTTATATCTTTATCTTATATAAAACTTCAAATATCCTTTTATTGTTTTGAGCAGTGTAGTTAGAAAGTAAATTTCAATGCATGAAGGTTTTAAAACATAATTCAAAACCTGCTAGGCAGAATGAGGGGATATTTTAAATTCGTATATTTGAAGCTTGAAGAAATTGATTTATGTTTAAAATGTTTATAGGTTACAAATACACACACACACACACACACACACACATATATATATATATATATATATATATATATATATATATATATATTAATAAACATATATATAAATTAAGAAATTAATTTTCGAAAAATATCTATTAAACCTATAAAATTATAAACAGAATTTAGTTTCTAGAAGTTTCGATTAAACAAATCTAAAATTTCATCTCATTCCGCAAAATAGTTTTTGGGTTTTACTTTTAAAAAAATCTGCATTTATTACAATTACCTTGTATGTATTAATGATGAATTTAACATTAGGAGTTCAAAACCTTAACTTTTTTGCTTAACTTTGCACAACCCTTTAAGGCCTGACCTACACAATTGTGTATGTGACCTTAAGGAAAAAGAAAAATAATATCCCCTTTTTCTGTGATTTAATCCCTTCAAGGGCAGTGGTTCATTTTTGGACCACTTAATTGTAATTCCTAAATGCCACATTGGTACTAGAATATTGAAATAAAAATTTTCCTTCTATTAAGTACGTTAAAAAGGGCTTTTGGTTATTTTGAAATAAATTTGTTTGTAAATTCGGCTGCCATTCACTCATTTCAGCATTTTACGAATTGAAGTACCTTGCCCCTGAAAGGGTTAAAGCCGAGCGTGCACCACACAATTGTGTGGATCCTCCCTTGACGTAACCTGACATTGAAAAATTTTTTTATATACATTTTTCAATCAAATATGATCCTATTAATTAGCGTTAAAAACCAAGACTTTTAATTTCTACCAAAAAATTTCAGGTCTAAAAGGTTTAATGAAATTAAAAAAGAAGAGTTAATTACAAACGCGATGACTAGTTCAGGCTTATACAGGGCTCTGTTCGTTTGCGGGATTTTTTTATGAACATGACGTGCCTCCATATTTCAGAGTGGAGACATATATAAAATAAAATATGATTTGTCAAGACGATTTTGGTCAAATAGAAAATGCAAAACATTTCACCAAATTACGTTTGTTCACTTGTCTCGCTTGTTTAATTGAACACGTCTAGGTGATTATCGCGAAGTTCTGGAATGTTGGTTACCATAGTTTGGACAGAACTTCCCGTCTCAGCATGCTCTTTGTGAGTATGTTGCCCCACTCATACTAGAGGCACTCTAAATTAACATGGTCTTACAAAAATTTGTTTGAGAACATTATGAACTGTTTCATCTGTCTCAAAGTTATCTTTAATTCTAGGGATTGTAAGTCGCGTAGGAGGCATCTGCTGGAATTCATTCTCTGCACAACAGCTGCGTTTTCGAACTTTTAGTAACATTTTAGGATAAATTTCCGTTCCTCAAAGTTTAGTCTGCTTTTAGCCAATATTAAAACTAAACTAGCCAATTGTATTAAAACTAAAAGGAAAAGAAGAACGTGTCAGTTATTAGCGAATAAATTGCGTATACTTTTTTTGAAACAATCTGAAATGCTTAGAACAAACTTAGAGGGATGATTGTACTCATGAAGACAAACCTAAAATGCAATGGAACATGGGGTCGCAAATGACGTTTAAAGGAATAAAATCAAGAAAATGCGTCTGGAAAAAGACTAACTGAGACAAGAAAGAAACACTCCCGAAAATCACTTATTGCACAGAATAGGTAAAACACAGCTCGTGATATCCAGAGAAAACAAATATTTTTTACAACAATTGTTCAAAGTGTCGACCGCGGGCATTATTTTACCGACTACATATACGGAGGAACGACTGGCGGACACGCTCGAAGACTTCGGGTGTTTTCTGGATTTCTCCTGCATCACTCACAGTACACGCTACTATTTGTTTGGCGTTCTTCCAAGTTTTTGTTATCTCTTTCTGACCGGATATGTACAAAGTGAAAGGAAAACCAACTTCGTGCTACTATCCAATTCAGTAGAAAATCAGAAAGCGAAATTTTGATATATTTATTAGTTTTGCAATTTCCACCCTTTAAACGTCATTTGTGACCCCATGTTCCACTGCATTTTTTGTTGGTCTTGATGAGTACTACCACACCCTAAGGTTGTTGAAGCATTTCAAATACACCCTGTATATATATATATATAAGCTCAAAAAAGGTCAAAAGTAAAAGTAAAAATAAAATATAAAAATAAAAATAAAATCCATGCGATAAGCGCTACAGCTGCAAATAACCATACAGATTATATATAGCACATTCTGTATTAAATGCATTTGTCTGACCCAGAATCCTGCACCATAAATAAACTAAGAATAACCATAAAACATGCAAGAAATTTAAACAGATATAATCTGAACAAGAAAAAAACAAGACTGGAAATTGGTTATTGTTTTTGTGGCTGTGTGGCTCGGATTTGGGTAAAATAGTTTTATTGTTTCAGTATATATTACACATACGTTTTGAATCAGTTGATCTTCGAGATGTACTGTTTATTGTGGGTCCGGTGGGGGAGTGTTCGCGATATGCTTTCAATTGTTTTTATGCATTTGATTTATGCTTTGCGACACTCTGGCCGAAATCCACCGCTACTACTGAATAATAGTTTGTTGTAAATTGTAATTAGTCTGAAACATTGCTGTGCTTTTTAGAATGGCCAACTCTGAAGAGACCACAGCTTTTTGCTGTTTTTACTTGTTCAGGTTATATCTGTTTAAATTTCTTGGATGTTTTATGGTTATTCTTAGTTTATTTATGGTGCAGGATTCTGGGTCTGACAAAGGCATTTAATACATAATGTGCTATATATATATATATATATATATATATATATTACAGAGTTGTCGAATAACACATGTCGACACATGATTGCGTACATGTTGATTAACCATAAGATACCACACTCCGACGTTAAGCTGAAACATATCAGCGAAAAGACAGCTTTATTTTTAATTTGAAAACGAGAACAAATATATGCTACAAGTCTGCGAAAATTTTATTTTGGCAGAATTAATATATTTTATTTCTATTTATTGATACATTACATCAGTATATTATCTGTTTTTAAGTCATTTTAAAATTTACCATTACCAAATGTAACTGAGAAAGTTAAAGAACAAAATTGATGAGTTTCCTGCATCAATTTTGTTCATGTTGTTTTTTGTCATTACTGCAAAGCATAGCTGCCAACTCTTATGCTTTTTTCACCAGAAAAATGTAATCGAAATTTTTGCTTTATTTAATCGGCAGATTACGGCAATTAAAAAAGCTAAAATTTACTGTTTAATTTTTGTGGCACAAAAAAGCGTAAGATGTTGGCAGCTATGCTACAAAGAACCGAAAGTATTAAGAATAAGCTAGTATTTAATCTAAGTCTGAAATGAAATGTAATAACCCGCTGGTGGTTAACCAGTCTTTCAGCGTAACAAGTTTTCTCCATGATGGTAAATATTTAATTAAAATTAATGTCTAAAATGACAGATACTGGATAATACATTAAATACATTAGCTATTCTTATCCGATTAGAAAAATAGCACAAAATTAGTTTTTATAATTCATATTCAGTATCGCAACAATTTTTTACTTCCGAAAAAAGCGAGATCTCCGTACAAATAAAATCTAAAAAAGTGAATCGTCATCGTCTTATGGGAGGTTTATTTTTTAAAATGGTTACGCGAATTTTTTCTATAAATAAAAGAAAACCTTAAAATCATGAGCCAACTGAACCGCTTAGACTGCACGCCGTCAGTACTACAACAGAAAAACAGAAAAAATGTATGAGTAGCAATTTTGAAAATATAGATTAAAAGACTTCTGATCAAGTATAGCTGGAAAATTCTCACTTAAGAAATGTAAACGAATTTTCCTTCGTAAACATTTGGTGAATAAAAAACTTGTATAATATTCTTGCAAATTTCTAATTTAATTTCTTCTCTCGAACTAAAAATAATTTCTAATTTATATATTTTTCCTACACATTCCGTCTTTATTCTAACATGAAAAAGGCCGCGCATTGTTAAGTCACACAAGAGTCAAACCACAAAAAGGTATTGAACAAAAGGGTTGCCAGTTTGGCCTCCATTTATATTTAAAAAAATCTCAATTCATACGAGAAATACAGAATAAAAAATTTCATTTATTTAATGCCAGACATTTAATGAATACATAAATTACAAATTCTTCTTTCTTAATTTCATATGAATTCAGATTCTCTGAATAAAAATGGAGGCCAAACTGGCAAATCTGCTAAACAATATTATATTCATATCATGTTTTACATGATTATCAGTTAATTTCAATGTTGGTGCCTTGCAAATTTTTCAGACCGCAATCACACTGGTGATTTTTGCGCAAACATTCACCCCAGAAATACTATGATTAATGCAATTCTCTTGTCCTTGCTTAAGAAAAACGCGTTTTCTGCTGATAAACACGTTCGCTCAATTTCCATGATAGTGAATGTTGTTCGTTTTAATTTAATTTAATTTTAAGCTAAGAGGTATTCGCTACGGCTTTTGCCGGCATGACCTCAAATGATCACAAAAATGGCGTTATTTCCTTGGAACAACCTTCCTCCACGAGGAAAAAAGGCAGAACCATGTTGTTCGTAATATGCAAATCCGCAAATAATAAGAGACAAGTTGAGATATGCGTACTTATGCAGTCTTGAGACAAGCCGCGATATTTCTACACGTTTTGATTGTCACGTGATCAAGATAGGCTTATTTCCACTATTATACAAATGTCATTGCATGACGATGGGCTGAAAGGTAGCCGAGATTGGTGGAGTGCCGCGTCTGTTTCTTCCGTTAACCCCTTGAAGGGCGGCATCACATAAATTTAATCCATAATTGCCACATTGCCACCGGAATTTTATAATGAAAATTTCACCTTTGTTAAATATGTGAAAATATGCTTTTAGTTGTTTACAAATAAATTCTCTTGTAAATACGGGTGTCAATACATTATTTCAACATTTTTTAAATACAAGTACCTTGCCCCTGAAAGGGTTAACTGCGGCATAATTATTCTGGTAACTGTACCCATTGAACATAAGGTAACCCGCTTTCTCAGCCGATTGCGTCTACCAGAAACCACGTGATCTGACGTCATGAACACTGTCCTAAGACAGGAGAAACAAACAAGAGTTTTCTCTGCCGGTACTGTAGTCGGCTGTGGCTCGAGCGCTGTCCGACTCCGATAAGACAAAATGTTTCGAGCTCGGACGAGCTCGGATTTCAAGTCATGAGGTTCGGACTAAAGAAACAGCCCGAACTCCTCTCTACTTCACATGTCTTTCCCGAAGGAAATATGCCACTGCAATATTTGTTTGTTTAATATATGCGGTGCAGAAAATGCATTTTGAATTCCAGCTTGTATGCGCAATCCTAAAAAACGTACCATTCAATACTATTTTATCACGAAGTTGTCTATCTCGGAGAGATGCAACAGATAGCATTGAACTAACAAGTGACTTCTTTTCGAATATGAATGCAATCTTTCAAACAGGGATCACCTCTGTATTAAAAGTTATATTAAATAAAAAATGTAAACAGTAATACACATTTTTGACACCCTATTTGAATTCATTGGGTCCAGGCAGGCCGGAAAAAGGTTTAATATATATATATATATATATATATATGTTTTACCTTCATAGAGCAATAAATTTTCAAATTTTGATGATCTAATGCTAAATCCATGTGACAAACTTCAATTGATATTTTCTGTAAAATCATATAATAGAAAAATTGTTAATGAGATACAATGAATATAACCAAACATATTCCTGTCATTTTCTATATTAAAAAAAAATATTTTTAAATATAAAAATTATAAATAAATGTTTATTATTATAACCTAACTATTTTTTATATAAAAATAAATACAATCGTCATACAGACGACTACGTAAGTTTACAGCTCATACCAAACATTAGTTTTCAAACTATAAATAAATTATATTTTTCGACTCTCCAAAGGGGCTGATTCCAGGTATCAAAACATCCACCGAAAAGAAAATCTGAAAAATTAATCAGAATAATATATTTAATTTAAAAAATAGAAAAACCCGACTGCGTAAAAAGCGAACTAATTAATTATTTTTCATCAATGCGAAACTATTTTTAATATTACTTACCTATTTTTTTATTTACTTGTATTGATGATTTTAAAGTTGTGTTTAATTGTTAGTTCCTATCTATAAACACTGTTTTGATGAGGCCTACATAGATGTCTATGATGATTAGAGTTGCAGTAAAGCTAGAGTTCCTTCCTACACAACTTCCATGTGGTGTAATATTTAAACGAAGAATCTGGCTGTAAAATAGTCAATGAAACATCGTCTTCATTTTGAAAGACCTATCCAATGTTATGCCAATCTATAGGTTGCGTAAAAATTTTTTTTCGTCTCTACCGCCATTTCCTATTTTACGGCCGCCATTTTGAATTTATAAAAACAAACCTAGCCTATAACCATCGGACGGTTACGACAAATCGATAGAAATCTCATTCATTAAAATCCATCCAGCCGTTGGGATGTTTCGAGGGTATAAAGAAATCCAGATACGCGTGAAACACATAACTCTTCTTGGCAGTCTGGTAAAAAGTGTATGTTTTTTCTCATATTAAGTGGGTGTAGTTTCTATTTAGAAATACAATGTAGTTTTTCTGGTAAGTAACTGCGGGTTTCCAGTAGATGTCGTTATTTTATTTTTCGAAATGTGGAATAAACTCCTAACACATTTTCTTTTACTGTTCAATGCATATTTAAGAATGAAAACGCCTAATTCTTTTTTACACGATCATAGATTTAAATGTTTATGGACTTTAAATACCAGTATTTTTAAAAGCAATAACTACGTTATTTAATCGCAAATTTCAGTGATTATAAAAGGCAAAGACAACTATTAATTTGATAGTGATATTCAAGTCTTTGAACTATTAAAACTACAGTCGTGTAAAAAAAGAATAAGTGTATACTGGGCTTAATTTGCATCGGAGCCCAACTGGGCTTAACTCCGGTACTTCTCTGTTTTTGTAAATATTTAAATATTGGTAGGAATTCACTGGAGCTCATAAATACAGCGCTCCGGAGCCCAGTGCGAATGCGCTTCCGAAAAATCGAAGCCTAACTAACCCTTTCCTTCCCATCTCCAAGCTTTTGCATTCTTTCTATCAAAACCCTTATATGTGACATATTATGTCACATATAAGTAAATGTAATTCAGTACATATGTAATGGATATGAATCGGGCTCAGTTTGTATATAAGCCTTTGGGCTTTGTGGGATCAAGCTCACTCTGTCTGACATTCAAAATTTTATTTATTCACGCATAGACCAGAAATCTTGTTTTCTATTCTAGCGATTTTTGCAGATTTATGTCTGGTATGTATGTAGGCGACGTGATGGTAACATTCAAGAGAGCGAACAATGCATTTGCTTTCAGTTCGATTTTTTTGTGACAACAGGTTATTTTTGATTTGAATCATTTATTTTATTTGTTATTTAGATATGTAACCAGAAAGGAATATTTTTTCTGGTTTTAGTCACCGAGCATACGCTTGAAGTTTTGTTTGTTTGGGGTTTATAGTCCTCTATCGTGTACATGTATGAAAATAACTTTTGTGATTTTTATATTTATTTTTCATCATGAATTAATCATCATTCCCATGCTATGACTCTGCTCTCCACATTTGCGAAGTCACTTTCATTGATAAGTAAATATAATTGTCATGCATAAAATGTGGGAAAGGATTGTACTTTGTGCCAATATATTAAGACACAAATATAAATATGTCTAAAAAGCATACAGCTGTTTCAAAACCTCTAAGGTTTCATCATTAGTGCTTGAAAATCAAAGGTAAAATTAAAACTCTGGGTAAAAAAAGGGGGGGTGGGAGAACCAGAGATCCAGAAAGGCGAAACTTACAGCTCTACTGTCAACTCTACTGGCATTTTGCCGTTAACAGTAGAGCTGTAAGGTACGCCTTTCTGGCATTCTGTCTCTCCCCCTCCCTTTTTACCCAGAGTTTTAATTTTACCTTTGATTTTTAAGCACTGATGATGGAACCTTAGAGGTTTCGAAACAGTTGTATGCTTTTTATACATATTTATTTTTGTGTCTTTATACGTTGTTTCTCTTTTTTAATAATTGACGTGTATTGTTATTCTGTTAGAAAGCAATCGAGTAGTTTTTCTCTTTTTCTATAAAAGCATCGAATCTTTATAACTTTCTCACAGCCGCGAACTGATATATCCGTTCACTAAGCTGTAGGTTTCATTACAGTAGATGCATTTTTAAAATTAATATAATTCTGTAAATATAATGCAGATTTAAATCATTTTGTTATGATTAATACCCTCAAGATTTATATTCCTATACGTAATTAAAATTTTCATATCATGTTAGAAAAATCTTCTTTTTTTAGATTTTTTAAAAAAATTCCCGAGTAAACAACATTACACTTCTGCCCCTTTTCTCGGCAGTCAGGGGGTTTGTAAAATTTTTAATTAATCTGATTTTCAGAGACCCATCCCGAAATATTCTTTTGCGGAAGGAATCGATTACAGTTTAAGTTACGTACAGTCGTGGAAAAAAAAAGTAAACACCCCCTACTAACTCCTCAACAAATGCTCATAGACGAAAGTTACTGGTACCGAACGATTGGAAACAAAGTCTACTTTTAAATGACATATATAAAATTTGCTTAGGGGACTATCTACATATTAAAACGAATCCAAACTTCATTTTTTTCAATGGCAATACCCAATTTTAATGAGATATTTCAAATCTTTGGTTAAAACTATGCCCAGACACCAAATTTAAAGTCATTTGAAGGATAAGATTTTGAATTATAAACATTAAAAATTGAGTGCTTCTAATGTTAAATTACATTTTCATACTTTTATTTATAACTTCTGAAATTATGATCCTAATGTTCTATTTTTTTGTGTAGCAATAATACTAATATACCCAAACATAAATACGTTGAATTTGCAATTTTTATAATTTTCTTATATGAATTATGAATTATAAAATTATTATTAAAAAAAATATGAATTGCAACCTACAATTTTTTTGATGGATTCAGATTTATTAAGTCCTGCTTTATGAAAATCCAAAATTTCACTTTTTTCTAACAAGTAGTTTTCAAATTATGCTTAAAATACGGCAAAATGATGTTTTAAGGGGCCGTCTATGATAGAAGTGAATAAATATTTTGAAATTTCTCACGCTATCCTGTAAGCTGGCTTAATTGACTGCTTAAGGTGCCTTGATCAAGAAAAGAGCTCTCTTGATCAACAATCAAATACCGAACTTCAATTTGGATGCAGCCCTTAAAATACGCTCGTTTTAAAATAATTAATTTTTCGGAAACTTTTGGTACGAATTGCGTAAAAATTTGTTTTTAGACTCATTGAAGGGTGTAGAGTACATTTATGCTGTCAGAATTGTGTACTGCTATTGAAAAAAACAAAGTTATGGTTCGTTTTAATATGTAGATGGCCCCCTAAGCAAATTTTATATACATTACTTAAACGTAGACTTTATTTCCAATCGTTCGGTACCAATAGCTTTCTTCTACGATAATTTCTTGAGGAGTTAGTAGGGGGTGTTTACTTTTTTTTTTCCACGACTGTACCTTTATACGAAATTGGAAAACTTTGTTCGATTTTTCAGCATTAAATATTAATTCCTGTAAATTTCATTCTTTTTTTCATAAAACTCACTTTGTTAATGTGTCCCCACGATTTGCATGTTAAGGGAAAAAATATATAAGAATCATTTTAAGAATAAAGTATACCTTTATATGATACCAAACTTCTTTTTTGATAGATGAAATGAACAAAAATTGCTGCACGATTAGGAAAAAATCTTGGCGAATAAGATTTTCTGAAAAATTTCCTTATAAATGTTTATTTTAGTTGTTCATTCATTATATATATATGTTTGTCATAGTTACAAACTATTCCATTTTTTTGTATTAATACTATTTCCAAACCGTAATCTTGGCCTTATTTAATCACAGGATCATGTGATTAATTAACATTAAAATTACGAAAATAATTCTATTCTGAAACTGTGATAACTAAAAAGGGGAATAGTTGACAGCTAAGTATATTCAGATAGATATATTTAAAAAAAAATAAGAAAAAAATGCTTTAAATTTTGTAATTAATGTATGAAATATAAATATGCCGATTGGAATGACGGCAGAGCACAATACACTGTTTAGAAAAAAAAAAAAAAAAAAAAAAAAAAAAAAAAAAAAAACAGAGATTCTGCTGTCAATCTAGACGCCAGTACTATTTCCGTATTTTTACGAAAATTTTCCCCATAAATTACAGAAAATTTTCCGTTTTTAAACGGATATTTTTCAGCGATTTACGGGGAAATTTTCTCGTAAAAATACGGAAATAGTACTGGCGTCTAGATTTCAAGTAGATTCTTCGTTTTTTATTGCGTTTTTTTACAGTGTACAGTTCTTAGTACTGCAAATTTATAGGCAGGATTAGGGCTCCGGTACTTTTTTGTGAGAAATTAAGCCCTAGCTGCATATAATCAATAGTGTTATCTGGGATTCCTTGGTCCAAGGAACTAATATATAATGAGAGTGTTCACACATTTTTCTAACGATTTTGACTTTCTGCATGATTTAAATTAAAATTAAAAAGAACCCGACATTACAACAATCGATATTGCTTCAGTTTTAATTGTCGTCTGTATCATTAAAAATATCTCCGAAAAATAAACAGCGGAAAGGAGGCTATATAATTGCGCCTTCCAAAGAGAAATATTCATATTGGATTATTTAAAAAATGTATGCAAAGCATGGCTTTAATATTTCTGGAAAAAGTGACATAATTAATAAAACAAAGGAATGAAAGGTCAACGTTGACAAGAATAGTTTGACTGGAATAACGAAAAACTTAAAATAAAAAAATGTCAAAATTAAGTCGGATTACTATCAGAAGTATCTTTTGATACTTGTTTTCAAAAAAGACATTCCATCACTTTACCCAAAATATTTATTGTGTTAAATTCCATTGGAATAAGTCTATCAGCCATACTTCTAAATCTACTGATATGAATAAAATCGTAAGACGAAATGCAATATTACACCTTGATTGGATTACAAATTACACAATATGAGCTCTAAAAAGCTCATTGTTTCACTTAAAAGGCAACAAAATAATAATATTACAGATGTTACAAGTTTAAAAATATACATGTTATTTAAAATTCCTTAGTACTTTTGACTTGCAATACCCACGGCCATTGTTACAAGTTACAAAATATACATTTTATTTGAAATTTCTTAGTACTTTCGGACTGCAACTCCAGTAGCCATCCTGAAATCTTGATGAAAGTGATGTGTTAAAATAAATGGTACGGCACTAAAATATTTTTCTTAACGCAAGTTTTGTCCAAAACACTGCTACTTCTACTACTGCCAGGCAACGCATTTAAAAAGGAAATTGACGTATGTGAACAAAGTGATGTATTAAAATAAATGGAAAGACAGTTAAATATATTTTTGTCCACATAAGTTCAATCCAAGTCACTGCTACTTCTGCTTCCAGCTACCTTAATAACTATAGACTCTCCCATTTCAAACGAAGTGACGTATTTGTAAGAATGGCTACGTCTACTACTGTCAAGCTACGCATTTAAAAATGAAATTGACGTATGTGAAATAAATGACGTATTAAAATAAACGGAAAGACAGTTAAATATATTTTTGTCCACATAAGTTCAAGACAATTCACTGCTACTTCTACTTCCAGCTACCTTAAGAACTATAGACTCTCCCATTTCAAACGAAGTGACGTATTTGTACGAATGGCTACGTCTACTACTGTCAAGCTACGCATTTAAAAATGAAATTGATGTACGTGAAAAAAATGACGTATTAAAATAAATGGAAAGACAGTTAAATATATTTTT
Source organism: Maratus speciosus (assembly GCA_963932465.1). Classification (NCBI taxonomy): domain Eukaryota; kingdom Metazoa; phylum Arthropoda; class Arachnida; order Araneae; family Salticidae; genus Maratus; species Maratus speciosus. Next base: position 456,579,425 of record OZ010787.1, on the reverse strand, counting down.
GTCCACATAAGTTCAAGCCAATTCACTGCTACTTCTACTTCCAGCTACCTTAAGAACTATAGACTCTCCATTTGAAATACCAATTAATAATAAAAATATTCTCTGACGATGACCTCGGGATTTTCTGGTCGAAAGAACGAAGACATTTTAAATAAAATGTATATTTTTAACTTGCAACATCTATATTATTATTATTTTGTCGCCTTTTAACCATTTCAAAGGCGGTGGTCACACGGCGTGACTATCTAATTTTAAGTCCAAAACAGACAACTGGCACAAAGAAAATTTTAATAAAATTTTACTTTTATAATATTCGCATTGAAAAACAGTTATTTTTCTTTTTTTTTTTCTTTCTTTTTAAAAATCTGGTCTCAGTGAATTATTTCTTAATTTTACGAACAGAATTTTTCTGCTCCTCAAAGCGTCAAGTGTAACAGTGAGCATTATTAAAGTTCATATTGTGCATTTTGTGATCTACTGCTATATTTTTAGAAAAAAAATGAGAAATGAAACCGGAATAGCGGCTGATTCATTTAAATGCATCCCACCTGAGCTTCCCGAAGTATCCCCAATGGATTATAGTTGGAGAGCTGTTGAACATTTTTGAGTAGGTATTTGAGGCACCCTGAAAATTTGCGCAACACTTGTTTTGCAATGCCTGAATACAAAATCGAATGTCTGGTTGAAGGATCGTGGCCCAAAACCTGTGCCAGACATGTGTCATGTGCCACTTTTTTTACACTACCCAAAAAAGGTATTTGTGGCACGCTGAGATTGAAACAGAATAATATTTATACGTAGAAAAAAATATTTTGAAAATGACAGACACTTTAGTCGGCCCAAAAACTGTGCCAGACACGTGTCAAGTGCCATTTTTTGACTACCACAAAAAGGTATTTGAGGCACGCTGAGATTGAGGCACAATAATATTTATTCTTAGAAAAAAATATTTTGAAAATGACAGACACTTTAGTCGGCACAAAAACTGTGCCAGACACGTGTCAAGTGCCATTTTTTGTCTGGCACAGGTTTTGGGCCACGATCCTTCACCCAGAAATTCGATTTTGTATTCAGGCATTGCAAAAGAAGTGTTGCACAAATTTTCAGGGTGCCTCAAATACCTACTCAAAAATATTTAACAGCTCTTGGACTATTACTGCGCATTTGGGGTTTTCAAACCAGTTTTTTATAATGGAGTTATGAATAAACAGGAGGAGACATATAATGTAGTGTCTACCAGTTGCGAGTGAAGTAACTGAGGAGGTTGTCACAATATGGCGGCTGCTTTTTTTTAACACTAGAACCGCCGTTAGGGGTTATTTTGACCCCTGCCAAAATAGATAATAGTCGATTCGAACTAGAAATTTTTTCTTAACATATGTTATATGCATGAAGCACAAACATAGGCTAATTAAATCAGTTGAATAGTTTTAAATAAAAATTCTGGTGTGAAACACTTTTTTATAAAAATTGAGTAAAATAGCCGGCGGGTCTAGTGTTAAATCGTATTTTCAGTTTCTGATTACCGTCGGTACAAACGTCCCACCAGTAAAATTGAATAGAAAATTTCGTCTTATTTAAGCGTCTTATTCATCGAATGTTTTTCTCACAAATGTGGCCAAAATTTCTATTTCTTCTTACTGGTGTCAATTTGCCTTGTAAGATTGTCAGTTTGTTTCCCTGGTTGTCAAAATATGGCAGCAACGCGGAGCGTGACTACCGCCAAAGCAAACTTGTACCAGAAAAAAATGAAAATCTGTTTCTACCAATATTTATGATTGAAATTGTGCAATAGTAAGGCGTTTAAATAAGCAGGAAATTTCTATATAAATTTACTGATGGAAGTTTCCACCGGCGGCAAACAACTTTTGCGATAGCGGTTACAGTTGAAGCTTCACTATTTTAAGGATATGTCCGTTCCTCTTTATTAGTAGTTCCATGATCCCAAAAGATTGGATGGACTCTGAAAGATTATGGTCGAGAAGCGGGTAGTCCTAGAGCCGACAACACAAAAGTCTACGTCATCGAACACAAGAAAAAAACCTTTATTTTGTGGAAGGATAGAAGAAGTTGAATCTAATGATCCATGTCTGCCAGAAGTGAAGTGGTGCATAAGCCAAAAATTAGAATTGCCAGTGGTTGACTCGTAGATTTATCATTGTGTTTGTCCTACAACTATCCTCCATGTTTCCATACCTTTGTTTGTAGGACAAACACAATGATAAACCTACGAGTCAACCACTCGTAGTTCTAATTTTTGGCTTATGCACCACTTCACTGCAGGCAGACATGGATCATTAGATTCCACTACTTCTACCCTTCCACAAAATAAAGGTTTTTTCTTGTGTTCGATAACATAGGTTTTTGTGCTGTCGGCTCTTGAACTATAAGAAACAGAGACCTTTTTTGAAATACGTAATCGCAGGCAATGATTGAAGAAATGCAACGAATTACATATGTAACACAGGTAGCGTGTTACATATTTAACATGCAAAATGGTACAAATCGCCACACATAGATAGGTGGGATTGCAGAAAAAAAATTAAAAATAAAAATGTCTCCTTTGAAAATTTTCGCAGTCGCTAAAACAGGTATTTCGGAGTCGTTTAAAAAACCTATGTTATCAAGCACAAGAAAAAACCTTTATCTGATGAAAGAGTAGAAGTAGGGGAATCTAATGATCCATGTTTACCGGAAGTGAAGTGGTGCATAAACCAAAAATTAATATCTCCAGTGGTTGGCTTGCAGGTTTATCATTGTGTTTGTCCTACAAACAAAGATATAAAAACATGGAGGATAGTTGCAGGACAAACACAAAGATAAACCTACGAATCAACCACTGGTGGTACTAATTTTTAGCTTATGCACCACTTCACTTCCAGCAGGCATGGATAATTAAATACCGCTACTTCTACTGTCTCATAAAATAAAGGTTTTTTTCTTGTACTTGATAACATAGGTTTTTGTGCTGTTGGCCTTTGGACTAGGAGCAAAATCCACATTGACAGTTTAAGAAAATATTATTTACCATATAAATTATAATGTAGCATGATAGTTCAAGAAAACGGCTATCCGAATACGCATACTGGAAAATAAAATTCTTGTCTTTGTTTATGTAATTCTTTTCCCAAAGTCTCCACAGAAATGAACCTTCTGTGCTGTTAAACATGGGTGTTACCATTTGAAACTTAAATTTTAATACACTTTTTAATATTTAATGGTATATGTTTAAAAAATTATATTCATGCTCAGAAAGTACACGCTGAAAAAGAAATTTGTAATTTTTGTAGAAAAAAAAAATTGTATTTTACACAGAAAAATACTATTTTAAAGAAAAACAGTTTTTTTTTGTAAAAAAATGTGGATTTGGAAATTTTTACAAAAAAAAAAAAAAATTTCCACAGAAAAATCTGTTTTAATGAAAAATTACAGATATTCTCTGTGAATTAAACAGTTTTCCACTCACACCAAAATTGACAGTATTTTCCTGTTAATTTGAGAGATTTTTTTTTTTTTTACAGTGTACACAATTCCCACTGAACAGTATCTCTCACATCTCTTTGTAGCAATTTCCAGACAAAATGGCAAATTGTGGTGTATTTTTTTTTCTAGGGCTGCCTGTGTTTGCATAAATGTACTTTCTCAGTACTTCTCCAAGTATGGTGTAAAAATTTGGCTTTGCATAATCATGAGAAAGATATAAAAAAGTATGACAAACGAAATGTTAATTATTCTTTGCAGCTTTGAAATGGAAAGCATTACAAAATTATTTTCCAATCGTAATTTCAGGATCAAAGATTGTATCTTTATTTATTCCTTGGGATACTATCGGAAAAGTTAATTATTTATTGGACTAAACAAAAACACTTTTATGTAGCAGGTAGGATGTTCTTTGTTTACAGTGACGACCAGTGTTTCTTAAATTCAATTTGTCGTTTATATTTCTTCTTTTACATGTTTTCCTTTCGCAAAACAATTCATATAAAACCCCAGTTGCGGTAATCACATGTTCTTAAGAAACGAATAAATGTTCTAGAAATGACAGGAACGCTCATTTTTCGATAAACAAAATAACCACTGTCTCTACTCCGAAGAGCTAAAACATTATGATCTTTCCCACATTTTGCAATGAACTTGAGTGGATGACGTGGAGAGAACATAATCAGGTGGGAATGGTATTTAACTGCTGCTGGGGAGTCTGAGGAATCATTCTTGCGCTTACTTCTGCGTGTGATTATAAAAACTGCTGTTGTAAGCGACTTTAATAGAGGGCAGATTTGAATGATCTGAGGACTCGGAATGAGTATCTCCGAAACTGCACAAATCGTAGGTTGTTCGCTATATGCCGTTGGTAGTACTAATGCAAAGCATATGAATGACGGTGAAACCACCAGTAGACGCCATGGCATTGAACGTCCACGTCTTATCAAGGAAAACGGACGTCGGAGATTGTCTCGGTTGGTAAAGCAAAATCGGTGTCTGACAGTGGCTCAACGTATTTCAGTGCAGGTCCAAGTAGAATTGTTCATGAGTACACAGTTCGTCGGACACTGTTGGATATGGGACTACGCGGCAGACGTGCACTTCATGTGCCTCCGTTGAGCAAGCGTCATCGCTAACTACGCCTACACTGGAGCCGAGAACAGTAGGAATCGATCAGAACATTATGAATGGATCAGTGGAAAATAGTTGCCTAATCGGATGAATCCAGATTCGTCAATAATCACGTCTATATCCGTGTCACGGTAGGCCATCTTCCAGTCGAACAGTTGCTCCTCCAACGTACAGCAAGCATGCAGAGGCCGGAGGTGGCGGTATTATGCTTTGAGAGACGTTAAATGGGCCTCTAAGAGACCCGTGGTTGTAGTAGAATAGATCATGAAAGCTGAGGACTAACTGAACAACAATACGGACCAGTGACATGGCGTATATCTTCCCAAATGGAAATGTAGTCGTTCAGCAGGACAACACCACATGTCACACGGCTCGAATTGTGCTGGAGTGGTTCCAGGAACATAATGCTGAATTCCAGTTAATGTCCTGGCCGCCTAACTTACCGGATCTTAATACGACAGAGCACATTTGGGGCATCGGAGAACGGCAGCTCAGAGGTGAAAAAACCAACATGTCGGGATATCTCGTACATGCTCGACCGCAGATTTTTTGCTGGCCAATGACAGGCCAACGCGTTATGAGATAGGTGGTCATAATACTTTGTTTCTTCACCGTATACATACTGCTTGCTGTATTAATGTACCCCTTCTTTAGGAGACTTGGTACATCTCACATTGCAAAAATTAATGAAAATATCAATTTTCTAAATTTTCTTACTTAAAATATACTTATGCATGCATTCCCAGTATATCTTAGCAAAGTTATCTATAAAGATCCAAATTATTATAAATATGTAAAAATGACTTTTTTCAGCATTTAAAGATCTTTAGATATACCAGGGTTCCAATCTTCAAATTTTGCTACTTTTCAAATGCTTAAATTTCGACATAAATATATAAGAAATGACACATTTATTTTTTAACAGAATTGAAAAGATATATTCAATACAATAGGAAGAGATTTTGCATTAAAACAAAAATTAATTTTCTTAATGTATACATGAAAAAATTCGTGTTTTTGACTCAAATCCAGCATAAATAAGCACGTTTTATATTTATCTCTTAAGCAAACGTGTTTATAGAAAACCAAATCTCTTAAGTTATGAAGGAACTCCTGTGAACGCATGAAAATAAATTGAGTTAAAAGAAAACGTTTAAAAGTTTTTAAATTTTCTTATTTTTTTTATTAAATTATTTTTCTTTTCAAAATCTAGCCATGATATAATAATTTTTGTATTGAAAATAATTTTGTTTGACAGTTTCATTTTATGATATGCAAGCGACTTATAATAAAGGTATAAGTGTAAAAATATTACACGTATCAAATCATTTTAAGTTAAAATTCAATATTATTCAATAATTAAATGTTCTTTTATTGACTTCTTAACATTTTTAACATATTACTTCTTTTATTTAACCCTGATACAGCAGAGGCTTTTGAGGCCTATGATTTTGATTAAACGATCTATATACCCCAGAGCCTTATTATGTCTGTTGATAATATATCTTCCATAATACCTCCTATTATAGAATCGAAGTTACTGAAATATCAATTAATCTCATTGGAGGGGCCTCAGAATCTAGAGTATGACAAGAGCGGTGAAAATAGGGGGCTTTACTGTCAGGATTAAGTGTGATGTCAGCGACTAGAAACTGGTAAAATGCTAATATTGGTAATTATTCATTAGTATAAATTAGTCTTTCAAAATTATTATAGGTACACACACCCCAATAGTCAGCTTGATATGTTTTCATTCCAAACACTTTCATGAAGGTACCCCTGCTAGGAAAATAGAGCTTTAAATTGTTTTGTAGCAAATGAAACTTTTCTCTCCTTCCCAAATTGTTTAGTATACAGACATTAACATCATCCTTGCTGCACGATTGGGAAAGATACACCTGCTAGAACGTGACCGCGAGACGACAATCTAATCTGTAGTTCTAATCTAATAGTTAGAATTCTAGTTACATTCAAGAGTTACTGCTTCAGAATTGATAGCTCGTTGTGATTAGGAATACACTTCAAGCTCACTTCGTATTCTCCTTAATCCCAACACATACCTTAAAATGAATAAAAATACCTGTAGTATAGCATCTGGAATATATAGTGTGGAAAACTGATATTCCGTAATACTTCAAAAAGTGCTAAAATATTGGATCCCTTAAATGTCAAACGAAGCCAAAGAGCCGATCGCAGCGACATCTACAGGATATTTTTTAAAAACTCCATGGCGATTTGCTGTCGACGCTGTAATAATGCGAATTTTACATTGAAATTTGCTGTAGACGTTGCAATAATGCGAATTTTACATCGAAATTTGAAGAAAACACAGCAGATTTCGCTGCAATCGGCTTTTTGGATTTCAGCATCATTGCATATTTAATGGATAAGGATTTTTAGCGCTGTTTGAGTAGAAGATTTCCACACAATTTATTCTAGGCGCTGTAAATGCAGATTTTCCTTTCTCATCCAATAATCTGGTTAACCACTTCTTTTCTTAAACAATTACTGATTATACGTGTACCCTTTCCATTCTAAGATGACATTAAGATAAGAATTTAACAGAGCAAAACTCATTTTTCACCATATCGCCTCATGATCAGAACATTAAAGAAAGACATTTGGAAGGAAAATTGAAGGAAAGTGTTGATTCTTTTTCAAGATGCGGAATTCTTTGCACAGGCTCATGCGGTCCGAGATTAGCCGAAACCGTTACATGGCTACCTCAGTCCGGCTGCGTTTAATTGAAACCGTTGCACTGGGTAGTGCTTGGATAGTTTCCGCAATAACTTCGGCTTGGAGCTCCACTTGTACTTCGAAACTTCTCATGTCTATAGAAATTAAACGCACAAAAGGATTAAGAAAAAGGTTATCTTAAATTGTGTTCTTTTTATAAAGTGTAGAAATGAAATTGGTTGATCTGAAATGATGTACAACGTAATGTTTTAATTATAATGCTTAATAATTTTTCTCATTTTTTTGTATCTATTACAATAATTTGCTTTCTATTATACTTTGTATAGTACTTAATATAATACAGCAGACATGGCACTAGTAATATATTTTGTTGGTAAAACCTGAAATTACGTGAGATTAGGAAAAAGGAATGTTTTAAGTTTAAACGGGGAAAATATCTACAATAAGTAAATTAAATTATTAAAAAGATTTTAGAGGTAATTTTAAATATAAGGTTAGTTGAGGCAACTGGGACATGATTTTACAATGTGACTCTGGAGCTTCTGACAATTCAGCTTCAAAAAGCTAATGTTCATTTGAATTAAAATCTGAACTTCTGTAAATGTGTTCAATTAGGTTCCCTCTATCAGACAAATGCTCAAAATTACATTTTAATATTTAAAAATATAAAAATATGCATATTTCATCTTTCTTTCCTCATGGGTCCAGTTGCCCTAAAAAATGGGGTAACTGGACCAGGGGGTCTATGTTCCCCATGCGTTTATATTTTTTTCATATCGGATATCAGGTCGTGTTTGAAAAAGTGTAAACAACTTAAAAAATAGAAACCAGGCAGATCATGTAAATTATATGTCAATAAACAGCGTTGTAAGGGAAACCCTTGCTGTCAGTGTGCCTAAAAAAAGCACTAAATGTGAAAATATTAGATTTATTTATACCAAAAATATAAAACTTAAGTAAGTACTTATGTACTTTAGTATAGATAATAAGTATAAAAGTCATATGAGTATTTTAAGAATTAAATCTCTGAACAAAAGGCTACGTAATTACTTAAGTACTTTATCTTTATCCAGGGGTTGCATTATATAGGGAAAATTTTATCGTTCCTTAAAGAAAGGTGCCATGAAGATATTATTTTCAAAATAGTGGTAGGGATGATAAAAGATTCCCTATAGCATAGCTGCCAACTTTTACGCTTTTCTCTTACCACTAAAATATTATAGTGAATGTTGTCTTATTTAATCTTCGAAATCTTATGATTAAACAAAACGAAAATCTCTATTAAATTTTAGTGGTAGCAAGAAAGCGTAAAAATTGGCACCTATGACTATAGAATGCGACCCCTGTGTATAGTAGAATTTCAAGGTCTGGCTATCTGGATTTCAGGGGCGAGGTACCTGCATTCGTAAAATATTGAAATAATTTAATGATACCAATATTTACAAGAGAATCTATCTGAAAACATGTAAAAGTATATTTTCGCGTACATAATAAAGGTTAAATTTTAATTATAAAATTCAGGTGCCAATGTGGCAATTAGGAGTTAAAATTAAGTGATGCCATAACGGCATCACCGCCTCTCAAGAGGTCAAGAAATTTGGTTTGATACCACTCAATATGCTTTTTTTTAAATTTCATTACGTTATTTTTATAAGTTACTCTATCATTTTCTTTATTGTGAGCAAAAACCAATGGAGAAATTTACGTCCCGTAGTAAGAGAAACACAAAAAAATTATTTATAACTATTGGGGTAACTGGATCCAGCATGGCCCAGTTACACCGGATACATGTCCCAGTTACCCCATTCTTGAAACATTTATGGGTAACTGGGACACCGGGCTTACATTTAAAACATGAATTAAATATGTATAGATACCTAATAATATTAATGCAGTTATATGTCTAATCTTTAAAAAAAACATTGTTTAATAAAAGTTCTTACAGTATTTTAATAAAAATCCGAGGACGTTCAACCATATTGACGTTGTTTTTAAAAAAAGAAACGTAAATTTTTGAGAACCTATCACAGCAAAGTGTGAGTTATGATTAAATTGATACGCTTTGTTTTAGGAAGTAGAGATAAAGGGGCATTGCTCACAAAAGCTAAAACTTAAAAAACACCAACAGTTTTTTATAAAATAGCCTATGGCCAAGTTACCTCGTGGTTCCAGTTACCCCAACAAACCTTACATTGTGGGCAAAATATCCCTAATACATTTTAAAACTTAAAAAATTTCAATTAAAGGGCGCATGAGAGTGCGATTGGAACAAATATGCTTTTCATTACCAGATGGGCTCTCTTAGCAAATAAAAGTAATTACATAATCTTCAAACAGAGGGTGCCATAACCCCAAAAATGCAAACAAATTCACCAAGAACACAAAATAAACAGCTTACAAACTATATATTTTTTACAACTTCTCTAACGTATGGAATGAACCTTACGTACCGACAGGATATAATTCGAACTTCAAAGGACGCGTACATTGAAATACGGTAGTGATTAAACAGCGTCTGTCTGTAACTAATTCTCTTGCGTTTTTGATGCAACTTTGAAGGTATAGATCACTATGGCACAATCCTAGAACAGGCGAGACACCCCATTTTTCGACTTTTCTGACACGTGCCAACAGCTCGACGTATGCCATAGATAAACCTACAAGGTAGAAAACTTACGGCAAAATCTGTAATGGAAACAGTACTAGCGTCACTAATGACAAGGGGGAAGAATTAGCAACCATTTTTTAGAAATTTACCTATGTAGATGAAATATGTTTACGCTCTGTTATTTGCATATCTATTCTTTCCTAAACGAAGCAGATGCACACGATATTGTATTTATGCTTGATTTATTTAGCTGTTTTTTTATCGTACATGTATCGTTCACAATTAACTTAGAAAATAATAATTGAAATAATAATATAAAAGAAAACCCCACAAAATTCTGATGAAAACGTAAATATGTTAGTTTATGAGATTGAATTGAAAATCAAATTCCTGTTATTGTGTTAATTTATTCACATGGAATAATATTTTATCAAGTGTAATATCAATATCTCTAATTTTTTTAACTTTTAGATTTATATAATTCTAAAAACTTTTGATAAGTAATTTTTCCCCATCTGTAATTTTATTATTATTTCTTGTATGTTAATATTATAAATATTATTGAACTGATTGAACGTTATTTACATTAAAAACAATCTTTTTGTTTTATCTGTGAGAAAGTGAAAATGCTTAAATTTTAAAAGATAATTGTAATGATTTTTTTTCCTACCAAATGGGAATATTTAAGAAAATTTCTGGGACATGTAGAGTGCGATATTTCGTATATTTATATATTACACCATTGCTTTATGTAGCTTTAAATCCAATTGGATAATTCCATGGCTTTTTGTAGTTTAAGTCACATATTTGATAACTTGTTGGCCACAGGTGTTCTCGAAAAGTTTGCTTGGCCTTATTCGATAAATGAGATATCTCCGATAAAATAAGACTTATTTTTCCGTTCTAAAATATTTGTAGCCAAAAATCGTTGCATGTGACTTACACTACAAGTACTCATGGAAGTAGTTAATTACATTATATTTACTTGCAATGAAATAAGTCAAAATTTTCTTAGGCATCTTTCATTACAAAAAGTATTAAAGCTACCTATTGCAGTCATCCAGAGGAAAGCACTTCCAGAAAATTTTGGTATATTTTCACCAATCACGACTTCCAGACCCCAAAACCACCCTCCGTTCCAATGTGACACTATATATATATATATATATATATATATATATATATATATATAAATTTTATCATTTTAGGCTTAATTCCAACGAAATTGGATGAAATCACTCATTTTCGGTATGAATTAAACCTGCAAACTCCTCTGATGATTCTGTATTCTGTGGGTCATTCATTGTTTCTTATTTTGCATACTGTTACATACTGTTCTTATTATTTTCTATGTTCATATCTTGTTCATCTTTAGAATTTTACCAATTTGTTCATATATTTATGATTTCACTTTTATTAATATATATCTGATTTTTGTCATGCGATAACTCTCGTATTTATGAACCGATTTGGATGAAATTAATTGCATGCATAGAACATACTAATGTCTCGACCGGGTTTGTTGGCCAGCTTCGTCCGCCATCTTGTTTCAAAAGGGCGGCCATTTGAAAGTTTTTAAAAAAATAAAAAATTTAAAAACTGCGAAAATAAATTAAAAACTGAAAATATTTTTTTTCGTAAGAGTTTGACCTTAATACAAGGATTTCGAATATTTTTTTTGTTTTGTCTTTATCTTTAAAAAATGGCTGAGATATAGCAGTTTGAATTTCTAGGGTGGCTGACATTTTCAAACAATCTGATTTTTGCCATGCTGTAACTCTCGTATTTATAAACTGATTTGGATAAGATTAAGTATGTGCATAATACATATGAATGTCTCCACCGAGTTCGTTGGCAGCTTCATCCGCCATCTTGCTTCAAAATGGCGGACATTAGGGAATTTTTTTATATCCGCGCAATGCTTAAATATTATTAATATCCGTTAGCTTCAAAGTCTCGCCGAGCTTGGCGACAGTTGGCAAAATATCGCCAAATTTCGTAACCAAAATGAGTAACCATAAATGATGCCAACTTGGCTATAGCGTACTAGTTTGGCGCAATTCTCATTGAAATTCAATATTGATGAATATTCTCTTCTCAGGTTTGTAGCGTTTTAGCTTCTTAAAATTTGAATAAAATTACCTTCGAGTAAAATTTTACAAATTTTAAAACCAAGAAATATGAAAGCTACCTTTTCCTCCCGGCACATGCGAAAAGGTCTTTTTTAAAAATTAAAGTGGTTAGAAAAAGCGTAAAAGTTGGCAGCTATGTTCTTCATGTACGAAAAAAATGAACAGGGTGAGTCTAAAATCATGGGACAAACTTTGAGGGGTGGTAGAGCTCACTATAACAGACAATAATTGTATAGGAATATATGACCGGAAGTAATGCGTTGAGGTACAAACACCAAGGGGGCAATTTGGCGCTTTTTTATTTCAAAATTTCTCATTCATACCAGAAAATTCTTATACTACTATTTTCTTTATTAAAGAGAGACATTCCATGATCATACAAAGAAAATATTCTTTTTTGAAAATTTCCGGTATGAAATCGAATGTTTTGAATAAAAAAAACTCCATTTCAATTTATTTTCATGTATTTCGAATGTTTGAAAGATTTGCCAGTTTTGTGTTTTTTTTTTTTTTTTTTTTTTTTTTTTTTTTTTTATTCAACATTTTCTATTTCATACAGGAAAATTTCAAAAAAGAATATTTTCTGTTTGTAATCATGAAATGTCTGTATCAAATAAAGAAAAGAATAGTATAGGAATTTTCTGGTATGAATGAGAAATTTTGAAATAAAAAAAGCGCCAAATTGACGTCCTGGTGTTTGTACCTCAACTCGTCACTTCCAGCCATATATTCCTGTACAATAATTGTTTGTTATAGTGAGCTGTACCACCACTCAAAGTTTGTCCTATGATTTTAAACTCACCCTGTATATATCCGTGTAAGATTCTGCTGAAAATGTAAACACACAACAGTAGAAAAAGAAATATCACAATAAGGTAGGCACCCAATAACAAAAATATTACAAGGATGGGAAGTTTCCCCCACATTGTCACTAAAGGCACTGTGATCTCAATTGCATTACCATTACGCTCTATGGAAGTGCCCTATCTTGTAAGTTTATCTATGTCGAACGCCAACCTAAAATGCGACAACATGAAAACAAACGTGATTGGTCCACTTTCTTGACTGCCGCCAGACGTTTCTACTACTTCATCATCTTGAATCACTTGAAATACAGCATTAAATAACAACGTAATAGGAAACTTTCCCAACAACTTTTAATTCCTCAAGAACTTTTTGAATAAATCATAGCTGCCATTTCAATCTTTTAAAGTACCTACTTATATCAAAGTAAACATTGAACAATTCAAATTCAAATTTATGCAAGTATGAATGCTTCGTGTTCATGAAAACAAAAAATAAAACACTGAAAACAACAAACTAGCTCTGCAGCAATGGCATAATCCTAGAACAGGCGAGACATCCCATTTGACGACTTTTCTGATACGCACCAACAACCCGGCGTACGCCAACCTGAAAACTGACGTGATTGGTCCACTTTCTTGATTGCCGCCAGACTTTTCTACTACGTCATCATCTTGGAACCATTGGAAATACAACATTTATAAATAACGACGTATTAGAAAACACGGAAAAGCTCATTTTTATATGATTAAAAATTAAAACAAAACGATTTTAACATAAATTTATTAAAAAATGTGAAGTTTTAAAACTACCTTTCTAAATCAGAGTAACGAATTAATGATTGAAATTTTCATTTCTGAACAACTTTTGGAAGAACTCATCGCGTTATTTCAATCTTTTAAAGTACCTACCTATATCAGAGTAAACATTGAACAATTCAAATTCTAATTTATGCAAATATGAACACTTCGCGTTCATAAAAACAAAATTATAACATCACTGCATACATTAACCTAGTTCTGCAGCAATCTGAAAAACGCACGGAACTCGTTAAAGCGTCAATCTCTAAATGCACGTATGAACGCGCAGCGTTCATGAAAAACAGAAAGAACGCCACTGGATACCGCAAATTAGTTGTGCAGCAATCTCAAAAATTCACGAAACTTGTTAAAAATCAGTTAATAAATACATGTGTGAACGCTGCGCGTTCATGAAAACCCCCAAAAAAGCACTAGATACAGCGAACGAGCTGTAAAGCAAACTCGAAAATGTACAAAACTCTTAAGGCTCGCATGCATGAGAAATATACAATTAACGGCTAATATAAAACATTACAACAAAATACGCATACAGTTATTAACATGCCTTAACAGACATCTTCTTTATTGAAAACCAATGCCAAAAAATGTTGACTTGCCATAATTTCCCAAATTTCCAGCCGTCGGTAAACTGTCATTTATTTTTCCAGAAAAAAAAAAAAAAAAAGACAAATATTCTAAATTTCAAACTAAATCACACAGGCATTTTAATTTTCAAATTTTACAACTAAAAACAGCAAAAAAAAATCGAACAAATATTAACATTGTCGAACTTTACTTTGCCGTCATTTTAATTTTACAATACAAAATGTCTCCTTTTTTCTGAGCTTTCCTTGGTACAAATTAAAAAACATGCGGAGTTCAGCTGTCAAATCCCCTCTAAGCTAATTTTTCCATCTCCAGCTTCAGAATACACCATCAATGATGTTGACGTCAGTAAAACAATGTTTTCAGGTAGGTGTAATCAAAAATACGAAAAATTAATACTACCAGAAGAAACGATTTATCGTCTCGCTGAATTCATTGTCGCCAAGTGTTTCGCTTGTTCTAGGATTCAGCAATCACTATTTTGGGCAATTTTTGGAATTCGATTTTTAAATATGCTTTAAATGAATTTTCGTTTGTGAGAAGCATTTTTGTTCAAACTGCACTCCCCTACTCCAATTATTTCATTTTGTTTAATGTATTTTTTAAATTTTGCAAGGTTTTTTGTTCCTGCCTGTATATCCAAAAATTGCAAAATAATTAATCGCAAACATTATGTAAAAGAACTAAATACCGTATTAAAGTGTACAGTAGAAATTATGCAAAGGATTTTAACTTTGCACGTTTTCAATTTTACGCTCCGGAGATACGGAAGTTAGCACTATTGCTGACAAAAGTTGAATTCAACTACCTGAAAACTAAATTTTTATCATAAAGCTTTGTATGTTTTTCACGAAAATTGCCACTTTTAGTACTTTTCTTTTAATCTTAAGGGGACTGAGTAAGCAAAATTTGGGGAAAAAGTCGATTTTTACTTTTTTATATCATTAAATAGTTTAAACTTTTATCTTTCCAACGATGTGTCACACATGTTTATATATAACAAAAACAAGTTTTGGAATTATTCTGCTTTCTAAGAGTACTTCACAGCTTAATGGCCATTTAAATCTTTAATAGACTTTTTCGCAAAACTTGGATTTTTCATGTTTGTGTTCCTTTTTTTCGATATCTATTAAACTTAAGAGCTCAGATTTTTTTTAATACTTATATTATGTTATATTGTATACATTAACACAGGGATTTAATGATTTGTTGAGAATTATTTATTTAATTTAAAAATGACTTTCAATAAATAATTAATAATTAATTTTCAGTTTCACTTAGAAAGAAAATGGTCTGTTAAAATATGTAAAACATGTTATTCTAACTACTCTAAAAAATCTATATTTCTATCTTTCACCATTTCTGAGAAAAAGGCACATAAATTTGGTGGATTTAACATGGTGGAGATAGGGCTTTCCCGGTCTCCTTAAGCCATTCTACACCCCGAGATAGTAATTTTTACTTGAAATTTTAAAATGCAGCAACATGAGCCTATGCATTAAATCCTTTTTACTTTGATTTTTAATGGAAACTCTGTTACTGCCATTTCGGAATTCTGTCATTTGGAATATGAAGATTCTCTTGTAATATGAAACGTAATTTCTCGCATTTCATGAAAATAGGTGCAGAGCAGCAATTCGCGAAAAATTAAATTATATATTCCTTTTCTGTATTTTTACATGATTTCAATTTACGAGAATGTTGGGTGGTGAGTTATTTTATAAACTTGATTTATCTAGGTATTTTCGATAGTTTAGAAAATTTAAATTACGAAATACAAGGTCACTCCAAAATTTCACTTGAGTGCAATTAGTACTTTTCTTACTGAGTTAAAAAGTGTTCAGCCCAGGTTTCGAACCAGGATCATTTGGTGTAAGCTGCCAATGCTCCAATAATTGAGCTATCCTGAGCAAATAAAGTGGATTTTTCTCATACAGAGAACACTTGTTGATTATGACATCTGGTCTGATATCTGAATCAACTCAGCAGAATAAATCGAAGTTAATGGAACTCCAAGAAACGTTGGATACGTATTTACACTATATTAATTTTAACACAATTTTTCTAATTGGTAAATAAATCATTCGAGTCGTAATTTTCCAATTGAGTGAAAGTTGCCCAGATGAGTATTCAAAACAGAAACCATCAGCGTAAGCTGCCAATGATCTACCAACTGAGTTATCTTCAACAAGTCTGACGGCCCTTTATCATCCAGAGAACTTTGTTGATTATGGCATCTGGTCTGATATCGGAATCAGCTCAACTGAATAAATCGAAGGTAATGGAACTCCAAGAAACGTTGGATACGTATTTACACTATATTAATTTTAACCCATTAACCGCTGACGTTGCGTTCACGCAACAGTCAAAATAATTGCTCATGCAATGAATTAATTACATTTGCACCACTATTTTAGAATTTAAAAAAATGTCTTATTTATTGGCAGGAATTTTGCTATTTTAGTAAAGCGAAATTTACCTTACTGAATTTCTGGTGGGAAACTACTTCCAACAAGAAATTTGAAAATTTCTATCGTAATAGTTTTGGCGGTTAATGGGTTAATACAACTTTTCTAATTGGTAAATAAATCATTCGAGACGTAATTTTTCAATTGAGTGAAAAGGTGCCCAGATGAATATTCAATACAGAAACCTTTAGCGTAAGCTGACAATGATCTACCAATTGAGTTATCTTCAACAAGTCTGGCGGCCCTTTATCATACAGAGAACTTTGTTGATTATGGCATCTGGTCTGATATCGGAATTTGCTCAACTGAATAAATCGAAGGTAATGGAACTCCAACAAACGTTGGGCACGTATTTACACTATATTAATTTTAATACAATTATTCTAATTGGTAAATAAATCATTCGAGTCGTAATTTTCAAATTGAGAGAAAAGGTGCCCAGATGATCGTTCGAAACAGAAAACTTTAGCGTAAGCTTCCAATGCTCTGCCAATTGAGATATCTTGAACAAGTCTGGCGGCCCTTTCGCACCCAGAAAACTTTGTTGATTATGACATCTGGTCTGATATCTCAATCAGCTCAGCTGAATAAATCGAAGGTAATGGAAGTCCAAGAAACGTTGGATACGTATTTACACTATATTAATTTTAACACAATTATTCTAATTGGCAAATAAATCATACAAATTGTAATTTTCTAGATTTGTAACAGGATAGCTCAATTAATAGATAATTTCCATCTTGTGCCAAAGGTTCCTGGTTTGAATCGTGGTCTTTGAAACATTTTCACTCAGTTAGAATATTACATCTCATATGATTTATTTATCAATTGTGTTAAAATTAATGCTAGAATGACGATGAGATATCGTTTTATCTCGTATCAAATGAATAGATTTCGGTTTGAGCAACAAATTTCTGTATAAATTACGTTTATAAGATACAAACAAAAAACCTAATAAATAACAACTGTTTAAAATGAAAATTCTGGTGCAAAATACCTTAAAAAACTTGAATACGATTCCTCGTCTTTCTAGTGTTAATATAGTGTAATTACGTATCCAACGCTTCTTGGAGTTCCATACCTTCGATTTATTATGTTGAGCTAATTCAGATATGAGACCAGATGTCATAATCAACAAGGTTCATTGGATGAGAAAAGTCCACAAGATTTGTCCTGGATAGCTCAATTGGTGGGTCATTGGCAGCTTACGAATGGTCTGGACACGTTTTCAATCACTTATAAAATTACAACTTGTATGATTTATTTACCAATTAGAATAACTTGTTAAAATTAACATAGTGTAATTACGTATCCAACGTTTTTTGGAATGTCATTACCTCGGATTTATTATGTTGAGCTGATTCAGATATCAGACCAGATTTTATAATTACATAAAATGTAGAAAATTTTACTTTTTTTTTTTTTTTGGGGGGGGGGGGTTGGGAATATTTTGGTTTTCCATTCATCTTGATAGATATAAAAATAAAGCAGTTACAGCAGTTTCCGTTTTTCGGCCAAAAATGGCTGTACACAGAAAACTATATGATAAAAAAAAATTTAATCATGTTTTTAAACTCAGAAAATTGTGAAGAAAGCTTGGTTAAAAGATTAGGAAAATTAAAAATGTCGAGCGACACCACCTTGGTGATTAGAAATAGGTTGACCCAAAATCGATCCAAAAGATCGGACGTAAAAAAATAATTAGAAGGCAAACGCTTTTGTACAAAACTATACGGTTTAAAAAAAATTCTCCCTGCGCTCTCCCTCCTCCCGAAATTCAACTCCCCTTCTTTCATTAATATTTTTAAGTGTCATCAAATATATGAAATTTTAAAATCGATCCAAAAAAATCACAAGTAAAATAAAGATAATTGGTGGAGGAAGCTTAGATTTAAATAATGTGCCGTTGGCAAGTCTTTCTTTTTCTTTTTAAAAAACAAATTTTTGGCAAAATAAAAGGTTCTTGATCAATTGTAAAGAAAGTTAGATATGCGGAAACAGCGACGAAAAATATTAATATATGCATCCCTTTAAAATCTGTAAATGCACTATTTGTAACAATGTTACACCATGCATAAAAATCATAGTTCAAAAATCATCTGTGGTTTTATCTGCTGATGCTATAAATGTCATCGAGGAGAAAAAAATGAAATTCAAAATAAATCGTTTCGTTAAATATGATTTTTAATTGATAATTATAAATATTATAACGAAATTTACTTATTTGTAATCAGCGAAAAAAATGACACGCCGAGTCATTGACCCATTAACCGCCAAAACTATAAAGTTAAAGTATTCAACTTTTTGGCTGAACGTCGTTTGCCACCATGAATTGTGAAAGATAATTTTCTCTTCATTTGATGTTAAAATTGTTTGTTTTTCAGTAAGGCTAATATTTTAATTGAAAAATAATGGTATGCAGCTAAATAATTTAAACATACGCATTTATTTTTACTGTTGTGTCAACGCAACACCAACGGGTAATGGATTAATCATAAATCTTTAAATGCAATATTTCTAAAAATTTTATAGGCCACGAAAAAAAGCTTACTTCTCTTGGCGACAGCATGTTTGCCAGTTTGGCCTCCAATTTTATTTAAAATTTTTGATCTCACACAATCAATTAAGAACAGTAGTTTTTCTTTATTTAATAAGGGGCTACATAGCTTCCGGTAGGGATTTGAAATTTAGGGATAAAAATGGAAACAAGCTGCCAACCCTGGGCAACAGCTGTCTGGGGATTACAAACATCTCCCTTCTACGGCTTGTATTTAAAGGGAAATAAAGAGATTTTATAAATCGATTTTTAATGGATTTTTGAACTTTTTACAAGAGTATCAGAATAAATTTAGAATTTCTGAAAGGGGAATTTTTTTTAGTATAGTTGTGTAATTTTCAGGTTTTTAGGCCCGGTAGATTTTTAAAACGTTGAGTGCCACGCGAATTTTCAGAGAAATCCCCGTCAGGCCACGCGCGTTTCTTAGAAGCTTAGAAGCTTAGATTTGCATTGCGGTATCGCAATGCAAATCGCACTACTAACGGATTGAAATTTACTTCCGGTATATACCCTGTATATGTCGAAATGTAATTTTATAATAAATAAAAGTTAAGTACATTTAAAATAAATTATCAGTAATTACTTAATACAATATAATATTATTTCTTTTATATCATATTTTACACTGTCAATCACCGGCGACTGACGCGGCCTAAACGGAAAGTTCAGTGTCAGTCACGGGTGACTGACGTGGCACTCAACGTGTTCAATACGGCACTCTTTAACCCCTTAACCTACAATGACGGGCATAGCCCGCGTACGATGATCGAGCCAAATGTAAATTCTTCTTACCACTAAAATTTCACAGTAAATATAGTTTAATTTAATCGTCGAAATTCCATGATTAAAGAAGGCGAAAATCTCTATTAAATTTTAGTGGTAACTATGGGTTTGCCAAACCGTGGATCTGCTAAAAGTAAATCGTAGGTTAAGGGGTTAAAAGGCCCAGTACATTTATCGCCCTTAGAACCCTTCATTCCAGCAAACCCTCACCCTCTCTTCCAGTTTTTCAAAGAAATTTTCTGCGGTTTGATAAAAATCGATCCTTTAGTTGAATTATGAATGCTTTTCCATTTTTTTATTGGAATTTTTAATTAATAACTAAGCTGATTATTAAAAATTTAAAATTCTGAGTCGCAGGTATATCAGGAGACACTTTGGGCTTGCCTCACAACAATTTTCAGCCTCGTATGTGCCGTAGACTTTGCTAGCAATCGCACACACAGAGAGAGAGGGCGAAACAGTCTTTTATTAGTATAGATGAAATACTTGAAAGCACTTGGTATGTACCGATTAGTTTGCAAAAAGACAAATACTATGATATTGCACTTCTTAAAAATGAAAAATATTAACACTGTTAATGAAAAAAGTTTAATAAGTTTTACAAATTTAACATTCGTCATTTAATAATAAATATTTTTTCTAATTTAAAAAAAAGAAAAAAAAGAAAGAAAATTATGCGTTTTCACACCATACGTTAATGAATTTCATTTCCATAGCGTACAAAGAATTTTATTAATGGTTTTTTTTTTCCTTTGGAGTAGGAGTCTTCAACACTTTTGCCTGAAAGACATAAGCCATCACAAATTCTTAAAAGAAATTTTCGTTTTATCTAATCGCAAGATTTCCATCATATGAGAATGGCGACACACGGGAAATAAAACTCGATTTGACAAGAAGATTTTGGACAAAAACGAATCGCCTAGCATCTATAGCATCTACATCGCCTAGCGAGTTTTCTATTTTCGACAAGAAAATTTTAGCTTAAATGTCTGCCTCGTCTAATCGAACTCGTCTAGAGGGGTACCGCCAAGTTCTGAGATAGTATTTGAAATAATTTTGAATAGACAACCTTTAGTTTGAGCCTGAGTTCTGTGTGTATGTCGCCACTCTCTATAAAGGACTCCACTCTCTACGCAACGCCAGAAAATATTTTCAGTGATTTCTTCCACATGAAGGCAAATATATTGTTTCAAAAGATGACACTGGAACGGTGCCGGTGACTTCTAAACCATTCATGTTTTACAGAAATAAATTCTTAAGCTCTTCTCACAATCAAACAGTTTTTTTTTTTTTTTTTTTTTTGAACAAGGAAGGTAAATGTT
Organism: Maratus speciosus; assembly: GCA_963932465.1. Classification (NCBI taxonomy): domain Eukaryota; kingdom Metazoa; phylum Arthropoda; class Arachnida; order Araneae; family Salticidae; genus Maratus; species Maratus speciosus. The sequence continues at coordinate 456,558,034 of OZ010787.1, read as the reverse complement.
GGTGGAAATGATACTGGCGGATAAACTTAATTTATTAAGTCAAATTTAAAGTTCAATCAACTAAACTGGGAGGGGATAGATATTATTTTAAAAAATCTAGCAACGATAACTACTTTCAAAATATTTAACATACAATACAATATCACTGGCCGATAAATTCAATATGGGTTTAAATGTTTGGCAATAAATTTAACACAACATAACAAATATTAAGAAATGTCCACATCTAATAAATCTTTGTCAGCCACATTAAGTAATAGTCGAAGTTCGTAAACTTCTGATTTTAGCACTGACAATTACTAAAGCAGAGGGAATTTAAAGTCCACAAAATTGCGAGCTACCGCTGAAACTCAGCAAGGAAAAGAAAATTCTTTTCCAAACTGGTCGAAGTGATTTGATGATAGTAATTGATAATCATTTAATTACTACACATTGATTCCGATATCAAATGTCTAATAATTACCAGGCAGAATTTTCCTGTACGAATTCATTTTCCCAAACAGACACGACTTTCTGAATGACCCAATACCATACTCTGTAAATTTTAAAGGCCGAAAGGAAAAGGATCATTATTTACGCACAAGAACAATACGGAAGTATTAAAAATCTAATCGCCTCTTTTTTTATCGATGGACAACTCTCACAGAGTTTTAAAGTATGATAGTCCATTAACTATCATAAATGTTAAGGTGACATAAGATACATACTTATGAAGAATCTAAATTAAGGAAATACATTTTCTGTACAGTAATTTCTAAGGGGTCACATACCCTTTAAATAGATGAAAAACTTCATTTCGGAGAAAAATTGACAAATAATCCAGGGTTCCCAAGCTTCAAGGATTTTTAAGCACCTTTTACCAGAACTTTTGTAAAGTAATATATGCCTTAAAAAGTAGAAAAACCAACGTTTAAAAATGCACAAATAATACATGTAAAGCAGCAAGCAGCTGTTTCGAATGTACTAGCGAGATTCTTCTTCAGTGCAAGATAGGTCAAGACACAGCATGCTAGAAAAAGCAAGGCTGAGCAGAATGACAGAGACGCGCCGGCTTATATACCCAATACGGGTAGCGAATGCGCCAAAAACAACCAATAACACAGAAGCAGATGAAACGACTGAGTGGACAAGTAGCGACATCAACCGGAGAACGAGAGAAAAAGAAATCAAAAAGGGGGAATTTAAATTAATGCTTTCCAAATACTTGGAAAATAAGTAGTACTAGATATGTCACTGACTAAAGAGTGAGAATTTTTAATGATGTGGTAAGCTTCCCAGAAATCAAAATCAAGGTTAGAAGAACATTTTTAGATAATGATGGCTGAGGAAAAATCGAACCTATGTTGAAAAGACCGAGAATGTTGAGCAATATAAGAACGTTTAAGCTCCTGATTTTTAACATAACCTTCATGCTCTTTTAAACGAAATCTAAGAGCACGTTTAGTCTGGCCAATATAAGAAAGGCCACACTGGCAAGAGATTTGGTAAACACCCCAGTTATCTAGGTGATAAACGAGTGTTTGAGATTTGAAAAAATGATTTTATTAACAGGAGGAAAAATAACATTAAAATAGAACCTTCTTAAGATTTTAGCAACTTGCTGACTGATTTTAGGAAAAAAATGGTAACACAACAGAAGTGTTAGAGTTGGAATTAGAATGCTTTTCAGAATGGATGGATTTCGTCAATTTCTTATAAATAGAATCAATAATATTAGAGAAATAACCACGATCAACAGCAATAGCTTTGAGGTAATTAAGTTCAGCACTAAGTAACTGAGGAAAAGAACAAATATTGGTAGCCCAAAAAACATATATAAGCTTGCCAAATATTTAGTTTCTGTTTCTTCCCCACTTCTGAGCAGTAACTGTTTCATTGTTAAGAATTCTTTTGATTTTGTTAAAAAACTTCATAATTTTAAGCCGCATGGTTACATGATGGTTTTTTTTAATGTTAAATCATTATTTTCAAACGTTCCGGTTGAGGGGGGCTTTAGATTGCATCAAGAAAATGCTTTGTGAATTCCATTTCTCTTATTTTGAAATCGAGGTGCTTATCCTTCTCACTCGCGCATGCTTGTCGCAAAATACTTTTGCTTTCAAGGGTAATTTCTTCCGTATGATTGACGGTTTGACTATGGGTAATCCTTTTAGTCCAATTTCATACGATATTTATATGCACTATTTTGAGGTCAAACTTTTCGAAATTTTTAAAATTTCCGTTCTATGCCCGTTATGTTGATAATGTTTATGTCCTGGTTGAAATGGATTCGGATATTAATCATATTCTCTCTTTTATGAATTCCATTGATCCCTGCATTCAATTTACCTCTGAAATTGAGACCAATAACTGCCTTTCTTTCCTGGATGTCCTTGTTATTCGTTGTGAAAAAGGCTTTCAGACTACCATCTTTCGTAAACCTTTTGCTGTCAGTCTCCCACTTCTCTTCTCACCCCCCTAACCAGAAATTCGCTGCTTTCAATACTTTTGTTTTTGTGGCTACCAATATTTGTTCTGCTCCTCAGTTACTTAGTGCTGAACTTAATTACCTCAAAGCTATTGCTGTTGATCGTGGTTATTCCTCTAATATTATTAATTCTATTTATAAGAAATTGGCGAAATCCATCCATTCCGAAAAGCATTCTAATTCCAACTCTAATACTTCAGTTGTGTTACCATTTTTTCCTAAAATCAGTCAGCAATTTGCTAAAATCTTAAGAGGGTTTGATTTTAATGTTATTTTTTCTCCTGTTAATAAAATCACTTTTTTAAATCTCAAACACCCCGTTGATCGCCTAGATAATTGGAGAATTTACCAAATCTCTTGCCAGTGTGGCCTTTCTTATATTGGCCAGACTAAACGTGCTCTTAGATTTCGTTTAAAAGAGCATGAAGGTAATGTTAAAATTCAGGAGCTTAAACATTCTTCTATTGCTCAACATTCTTGGTCTTCTCAACATAGGCTCGATTTTTCCTGAGCCATCATTATCCAAAAATGTTCTTCTAACCTTGATCTTGATTTCTGGGAAGCTTACCACATCATTAAAAATACTTACTCTTTAGACAATGACTTATCTAGTACTCCTGATTTTCCAAGTATTTGGAAAGCATTAATTTAATTCCCCCTTTTTTGGTTTCTTTCTCTCTCCTTCTCTGGTAGATGTCGCTGATTGTCCACCCAGTCGTTTCCACTGCTTCTCTCTCATTGGTTGTTTCTGTGCCTTCGCTACCCGCATCAGGTATATATGCCAGAGCGTCTCTGTCTATTATTTTGCTCATCCTTGCTTTTTCTAGCACGCTGTTCCTTTTTCCCTATCTTGCACTGAAGAAGAATCTCGCTAGTAGATTCGAAGCAGTTGTTTGCTGCTTTTCATGTATTATTTGTGCATTTCTAAACGTTGGTTTTTCTGCTTTTTAATGTTTCTGCACAAAGGCCTTTATTTGCTATTTTTATAATATATGCCTTACTTAACGAAATAAAATTTCTATCTTCGGACATAGTGACCAGTACTTTACGAAATTTCTGGTACTGAAACACATATAATCCTATGGATCCCTTGATGGGTACGAACCCCGTCTTTGCAATGTTAAGTTAAATGGAAAATTTTATGATTGAGACTTAACTGGTTTTTGAATAAATGTTCACTAAAATTTCACAAAAATCTCCGTCCCCTTTCCTTTTTTTTCCTTCCAGTTACATAGCATTACAAATACTTTTTGCTTAGGTACGTTCAAAATGACGATAAAGACAAATTTTACCTTGGTGATTTGAAATAGTTTAACCCTGTGACCACAAAATGCTAGGGGTTTTATTTAGAGATGGAGGTAGGGGGCGGGGGAAGATAAATTGTAAATTAACCCCTTAATCGTCGCGCCTGAGAAGTGTCGAATACATTTTTAGGTAGATTTCGTATGAAATACTACCTATTGGGATCGTTCCTATGTTGGAATTTCTGAAAAATTTTTGCAGATCTACACCGATCATGACCTCTAGAACCCAAAACCACCCTCAGTAAAAAACTTTATCTATCTATCTATCTATCTATCTATCTATCTATCTATCTATCTACATATATCACTTTCTTCTGGACACGATAACTTTCGTAATTCTGCACCAATCTCTTCCAAACTGATACATAAAATCAATGGACATAAAATCTCGGTCAAGTTCGTTAATGGGCAAAATCGGACCAAGGGGAGGGAAATAGGGAGGGGTTTTGTGAAAACAGAAAACCCCCATAACTTCTTAATTTTTGTACACATCAAATCAGTTTAAAGTTTTTATTACTTCTAAAAATAGGGCCAAAAATGTATGTATCACAGATTTTTGATAAAGTTAAAAATGGGCTCAAGGGGCGCAAAAAATAGGGTTTTTGGGAGAAAAAAATCATAACTTCGTCAATTCTCAAGATATCAAATTCAGTTAATTTTATTATAAATCTCCTTAACATTATCTAAAACTTTTATATTCACAAGTTTTTGATAGGAGCAATTCGTACCGCAAAGAAAATTAAAAACGAAAACAAAAAGGGCGTTTGAAGAAGAAAAAAATCCATAACTTCGTCAATTCTCAAGATATCAAATCCAATTAATTTTATCATGAATCTCCTTAACATTATCTACAACTTTTATATTCACAAGTTTTTGATAGGACCAATTGGTACCGCAAAAAAAATTAAAAACCAAAACAAAAAAGGGGTTTGAAGAAGAAAAAAATCCATAACTCCGTCAATTCAAAAGATATAAAATCCCCATGAATTTATCATATATTTTCTTAATATTGTCTACAACATCTATATAGACAAGTTTTGGATAGGACCAATTCTTAGAGCAAAAACAAATTAAAAATACATACCGGTTGAAGTAAAAAATGATCTTAGTAAGGGTGTATTCAAATCCAAACTGCTTATTTTCTTACTCATTTTACAATTCATTATTGCTCTCAAAGGCTTCCAATTGGTACGTTTTCTTACTCAGAAACTATATAATGTACCGTAATGGTCGATTTTCTGATAGGGGCAGAATATATTTTTTAAATGCTGTTAAAAAGGGCATTTTGAACCGAATTTACCGAAGCGGATTGTGTTGGAAAAAGCATTGTATTAAGGATGCGCTTAAATCCAAACTACTTATTTTCTGACTGGTTTTTAAATTCATTTTTGCTCTCAAACGCATTTAATTGGTAGATTCGCTTATTCAGAAACTATATAATGTACCGTAATAATCGATTTTTAGATAGAAGCAGAATATATTTTAAAAAATGATGTCAAAGTGGGCATTTTGAACGGAATTTCCCGAAGCGATTGTGTTAGAAACGAAAAATATTGTCCTTCTGAGAAAATAATTGTTTATATATCAAGTTTTAATTAATTGAACAAAAAATAAAAACACAGGTCGCTTATAAATCTCTTCAAAAATCACGTCAGCAAGTTTCATATTTTTTTAAAATTAAAAATGAATCTGGAATTATGCCAGAAAATTTCGAGTTGTTGAGCATGGAAAAGTATTTTTTTGAATACCGCCCTAACATGATTCTGATAAAACCAGCTATTATATGAAAATGAAATAAAAACTCGTCAAGAGCGGCCAGATAAAACTGTTAAAGTGGATTTATCTATAATCATGATTTAGTTTTTGTTTGTGAAATTAGTATATTTGACTTCGAAATCTACCTCTGCCTGTAGGCCGGGCCGGCAGGGATTTTTTTAATTCAGATTGTTTGATTGCCACCACTTTCTTCAAGTTGAAATATTCTCTTCATTTAAAGGCAGATAAAATGTCGAGAGAATAAACCCAACTGCATTCTTTAAAAAAACTGGTGGGAATAAAACAATCTGAATAAAAGAAAAGAAGCCTACACCGCCCGTGACAGTCACGGGCGCGACGATTAAGGGGTTAAACTCTCAATACAATTTAATATAAAAACAAATTATTTGTATTATTCATTATTTAACATAATGACAAAAAATAAAGAAAACCACGTGAAATTTACTAATACGAACGAAAGGTGTATTTTCAAAAGCTAAAATGAGGCAAATATGATACTGGGCAGGTGTTAAGATAAGGGACAGGGTAGGGGAGGTAGGGGAGGTTTGATACATAGTAGTAACAATTCAAAATAATTGGGATATATTTTTTGAATGACTAATTTTTAAATTCACAATATTTTTAATAAATGAATAAAAGGCCACTTTATAAGAAAACACGAAAAATTTGTTTAAAAATAGCTTTCTAAGGGTTGTAAAAAATTAGTAAAAAAAAGTGTATCATACCTCCCCTACCTTTTGAAAACTCTCTTGAAGGTGTGCTGCTTTTGACTTTATTCTGCACAGCTGAGGAGCACCTGATATAATTTTATTCTACATATATTTTTGAAATTAGCCTAAGTAGTCGTTAAGAAGCTACTTCACTCAAGCGAAAACACCAGTTCGCTAATGAAATTTTATAAAATATCTCGTTTACATACGCCCCGCCCCTTGACTTATCCTTTGCCAAGTATCATATTTGAGCTTTTGGTTTGAGAAAATACAACTTTTATTCAAATTAGCGAAATTCACATTTTTTCTATAAGTATTCTTCTTTTTCTACTTCTTCTTCTTTTAACGTTCTATTGAATATTTAAAGTAAAAGAATGAATTTAATTGCATATCAAATAGCATTGAAAGCTTATTTTACGATTTACCCCTTCGATCCCAAAATTTATTTATTTTACTAATGAATCATAATGTTTTTTATTTAGAATATTCTGAACATTTTTTAGAATATTTGAACATACTTCAATTTTATATTTACTGAGCAATAATGCGTAAACTTTATCTTTATCGTCATTTTGAACGTACCTAAGCAGAAAGTACATGTATGTATCTGGAAGAAAAGAAAAATAAAACGGGCGGAGTTTTTGTTACATTTTTAGTGAGCTGTTATTTAAAAATTTGTTAAGTCTCAATCATACAATTTACGTTACAAAGATATTTATTATCTTAAATTTTCAGAAATTTTTATTCAGTCCCTTTTGAGATATTAATTAGTGAAAATTGCCAAAATCAGACTTAACACAGTTTTTGAAGAGCAGAGCACAAAAAAGGAAGAAGTTTTCAGGATTGAACTTTGTAAGAAGTCCTATAAGACATGTGTGTCTGAAAAAATATTTAAGGTGAGTCTGATCTCCTTAATAAAAAATAATGGCGGCGAAATGTGGTTTTTGACCTTTTATTTTAAACATGTTTTTGACCTACATCCTTGAGTAAAATGAAAATTTTATAATTACATAAAATGTAGACGATTTTATGCTGAACATTGTGGATTTTTATTCATCTTGTTAGGTATAAAATTAAAGTAGTTACAGCATTTTCCGTAAGACACATTTTTCTCCACAAAAAGGGCTGTATAGCCTGTTAAAAATGGCCACCGCCAAAAAACTCTATGATCAAAAAAAGAAAAATTAATCATGTTTTTAAACTCAGAAAAGTATGAAGAGAACTTGGTTAAAAGATTAGGAAAATTAAGTATGTCAAGCGACACCACCTTGGTGATGTGAAATGGATTGACCCTTTTAACATTTGAGATATTTGATAACACTTATTTTTTTAAAACGGTGGGAGAGTTGAATTTAGGGGGAAGGAGGGGGGCGCGAGAATTTTTCTTAAATCCGTAGCGTTCTCTACAATAAGATTATATATTGTTTTCTGACGGAAACCTCCGCTAAATATTATTTAATAAATATAAAAATTTGAAAGAGAAGGGTGGGTAAAATTCGGGTTCTCGAGAGTTTACCCACAAGGGGAGGGGGGCAATATTCAAGATTTTTCAGAAATCCTCATGTGATATATCATCGGAAAGCCCTTGGACCACACTTACGTATTATGAACCTTTCTTCTCCCAGTCACCTCAATTCCCCTTCTTTGGGCAATTTTCTCACTTAGCTCCTAATTTAGATTCGATCTCATTTAAAGGCCTTACCGAAGGTGAAATCACTCCCGAGACTTCCTTTGATGGGGTCCATTTTGACTCCAGACAATTAGGGTGCATTCCCCTAGTGGGGGGATGGATTTTTTCTTGTGACATATTGTTTTTAATCGTTTGTCCTGTACATTACTAAGCACCCACTACCCCACCTCCTAACTCTTAACTCATTTTTTCACTAGTAGAGGGTGGTTTAATGTTTTAATTTGTCCAATATTTCCCCATACAATTTTCCAAACCTTATGAAAAACATTTACATCACAAATATCAACAATTAACAGCTATATCCCCATTTTCAAACAGTGAGAGGGCATGTATTTTAAACAAAATCGAGTTAAAGATATAAAATTTAAGGTTCATATTAAGAATATTATCACGGTTCAGGGCAACGCCCAGCGGGTCAGCTAATAAATATTAAAAATTGAAATTTCATGAATTTTTATTTATCTTAAAGAGATTTCATGTACGTCATACTCAGGTTTTGCTGTTTTTACTTTCTTCTTTGTATAATAGAAGAAAGTAAGTTAACCGAATTTTTTTCGACTTCCGGTTTTCGGCGTATTTACAGATTTTAGGGGTCAGAGAACTCGAAAATCACGTTTATACAAAATGTCTGTGTGCCTGTCTGTGCATCCGTGTGTATGTGTCCTTTTCTTAACATCGAAGAGTGTATGAAATTGTGCGTATAATTAAACCAAATATCATATAAATGTTTTTGGCATAGTTTTCATAAAATATTAGTATGAAGTGAAAATTTTTATATAAAGTTTTTGCTGAAGGGTATAAAATAATTCATGCTGTATTTTGAACATTTTTAGGACAGTTATGATGCCAGAGGTGAGAAAAGGAATTCCGAATATTGGTTTGTGAATATTTATAGCTATACGAAATGTTCTCTAAGGTGGTGCATATATTCTCTTTGTTTTAAATGGCAAAAATTTACGGCACTGCCCCAAAACTATTGAATATGAGTTTCTAAGAAAGAGTGCACAATCGGTGGCCCTCGGGCCACCAAGCTACAAGTATTATCCTACAGAATAATTTTCCTTATTAAATGACAGAAACTTCGTTATTAAATAAATCAAATAATACCTTTACAATATTGTGGTGGCAAACAAATTTATGGCAGCTACATAAGCTAAATAAGTTGTGCAGCACTATTCTAAGAGATATAAGTACAGGAGAAAAATATATGTTTATTTCAAACGTTTAATTGTAATGTTTTCTATAAATTCATTGAACAACAGAACGCATGGTCTAAAATAACAGAGTTCATACACCTCAGGGGATTTGAATACTAGAAATTTCTAAAAGTAATGTTTCACAGATTTATACTTTGAAATATTTTATTAAATAAGGCAAATATTTCTTTTTGAAAAAACAGGTATTGAGAACCTCTGTGAGGTAGTCACCCTGAAAAGTTCATTTTAAAAACATTTCGTCTAATGACATTACTTCGCAATGTTAGGTAACATGAAAGCTCTATTTTATTTAGTTTTCTAGTCAAAAGATATAATAGCTAACAATATTTCTAACTGGTAAATTTTTCTGCTTATAAAGATGGTATTTGTTTAATATAAATGTAAAATCATTAAGTTAAATATTGTATGAATAAATTTTCCCACGATTAATAATTGAGAATACTGATTAAAATAACATGGAGTTACTCACAAACAGGCATCCACCAGCTGCTACTGAACTACCGGCAGCAAATAATCAATAAAAAGAAAGTGCCCAGTTCAACTGATAGCATCGAGCTCACAGCCTATTCACACTGATTGTATATTATACTCTTATTTCATAGAATAATGTCCCTCGAAAACTAAATTAAGGGGAGGATTAGCAACTCCCTGTTTCCCATCTTTATACTTAACAAATGAGCCTCCAAATCTCATCAGAGATTATTAGAATAAACCGGTATACCATATTTTAAGCAAATCGCATAGAAAAACCCATTTATCTAAATTAAGGAAGTATTAGCCCCCGTCCCCCCTTTTATACATAAACAGTGAACCTCCAAATCTAATCAGGGAAGCGCCTTATCAGAATTAACCGGTATAACAAATTTGAAGCTAATCTGATAATTCTGCATGAAAAACCCATTTATCTAAGTTAAGGCGGGATTATCCCCTTTCCTGCCCTTTATACTTAACCAATCGACCAAAAAACCAATCAGAAAACTGCCTTATGAGAATGAACCCAGAAAAAAATTAGCAAATCGGATATTTCTGTCAAGAGTTAGTGCGTTACGTGCATGCATACGTACATACATACAGAACCAGCGGGCACATTAGCTCTCATGCTTTGATAGCCTGTGAGCTAAAAAGCTTATATTAATACTTATTATACATAAGGATATTAATTCGTAACCTGCCTATGCTGGAGTTTTACCCGATTAGCACAGTGGTTAGTATGCTAGCTACAAAATGAGGAGCTTGGGGCAATGCTCTTGAGTTCAGTACCAGTATGGTCTGGGCGGGGTGACCGTGTAAATATTTCAGAATTATCCTTCTACGAGAACGATACTTTGGTTAATTTCTTTTCAAATTTCTCCCTTTCTCATAGCAATATACGTAAAACTGTCCATTGTTAACACAATACCTCCCTGCACTCCCCTATTCCGGGGGTGGGGGGTGATCACCTTCATTCAGAAGATGTCCGTAGTACTCTTTAACTAGCGACGAAAAAATTTTATTTGGTAAAGCTCTTTAAATATGAAAATTATATGTACTAAAATAAATGTATAATTGCAATGTCATGGCTGAAGTCACTTTAAAACAGATAGCAAAGGGTTAAAACTAATTTTAAAGATTATTCGCCTAAAGATATTACTTCGGAAATCTCTCTAAGCTGGAAGCCCTTTTCTATTAAACTTTTCTCTGCAACAGATGACGAACGACCTCAAAATCTACAACAAATAATTTCGATTTCATTAAACTCTTTAAATTAGAAAGCAATATATGTTTCGTGCAAATAGTACCTTATCGTAATGTTTATGTTTACAGCCAAAGAACAACAAACCGCGATGAGTTAAGGAAATGGTTTTAAAATTTATTCCGTTTAAAGGATATTACTTCCCGAATATTCACTAAACTGTATGTCCTGTACTGATTAGTTATTCTTTGCAAAAGTTTACTGTATATTTTCGAAACCAATGAACAGTAATTTCTACGAGAGCGAGCTCTTTAAAGGGAAACGACTGTTGTGAAATCGCATGTAAAACCGTTGATATTGACAGGTCTTTTTTCTCAGGAACTATTGGAGCGATTTCAGTATTATTTTTTATTTTAGCAATTGCTGAATTATGCATGTATCATTCGGAAGAAAAGTAGTAAAAAGTAAATTAGGTATGGGTATTTCCACGAGCACTTGTCGTGTAAGTATACATAGTATTACATGGTAAAGCTCTAGTTTAGCTCTAGTTCTAGCTCAAGCATACTATTACATGCTATGCTTGTTGGCCACTGTATTTTATAAAAGTTTGCTTCGTCTTTTTCAATTAATGGGTATCTCCCATAAAATAAGTCACATTTTTCGTTCTAAAATACTGGTATTCAAAATTCATACATGTGACTTACACGAGTAGTGCTCGTGGAAATGCCCTTATAAGATTTCTCGAGCGAATAAATTACATATAAAGCTGCTAACATTTGCTGTAAATTTTGCTATGGAACTACTGAAGCTATTTTAATATTTTTAATAATTTTGGCAATAGCTGAATTATAAATTGATATTTGGCAAGAAATAAAAAGAAAAAAAACAAATATTTACGAAATTTCGGAAACAAAATACAAATATTTTTTTTTTTTAATTTAACGTAAATATTGCATGTTTATTTTTATTTCCTGCCGAATACGTTTATCAACTGGTAAATTATTCAAATGCATTCCTCTTCCCGAGTAAAACATACATCAATATCAATTGTTATACGGAGGATTTCGCAATTGTTGTTGACTCATTAAATATGAAAATGATGTCTGTTTAGTCGAAATGTTTGATCATAATGCTATGTTGAAAACCATTTGACAATAGACCGAAATTGGTTAAAGAGTTAGTTCCAATATTTATTGCGGCTATGTGTATTACTGATTTTTTCTCTTTGATAGTTATTTTATTTAATCTCATTCAATGGGTTGAAGAGATTTTCACTAAATAATTCTAATAAAGAAGAGTGTACTTTCAGTTTTGGAAAAACTGCAAGCAAGTTTTCTCACAAGTTAAAATTACACAAATGTCCATTTCACCAGAAACATAACTAAATTTTCAGTAATCTAACTAAATTTCATCAATATCAGTATGATCTCTTTATCAAAATTATTTCAGAAATTATTATTGTCCTGATTAAAAATTATTATTTCCTTCCAGCAACATGACGATACACAAGCAAATTTAAGCAAAAAATGAAAAGTGACTATGTCTTAATCAAGCACATGCACCACAATTATTCAACAATCAACCACAACAATGCAAATACCTTCAATTTTTCTTAAATTTGGCTATTTCTCTATTAACTTATTGCGTGCCAATCAATGTATTTTAGCGAGAGTGGTTTTGATACAACAGTTTTTTTTGTGACAATCTTTTAGTGTTATCCATATTCAATTAATTCCACGTTGTTTCTATTAAATGTGTCTTTATATACATGAGAGTGGTGAGCTAAGAACAAAGCTCATGGACAGATTGGAAGTTTTTGCCAAAATGCATGTGAATCCACATCCCTTAACCCCTTGGGGACGAGCGGCACGTATACGTGCCGCATGAAGCGCTCAGAATCCTTGTTTTTCCTCACCAGTAAAATTTTACTGTAAAATTTGCCTTATTTAATCAGCGCATTTTCTCGATTCAAGAAGACACAAATTTCTGTTTTTAAAAAACGGTGACGAAAGATTAAAAATTTCGTAAAAGGCTCCCGTCCCGAAGGGGTTAACAATGGAGTTACGAATAAAAAGGAGGAGACATGCAGTGTACAGTCTACCAGTTGAGAGTAAAGTAACTTAGGGGTTTATCACATTTTTTTTTTATCGCATCTACAGTTTCTTATTACCGCCAGGGAAAACTTCCTGTCAGTCAAATGGGATAGAAAATTTCGTCTTATTCATAGAAATATTTCCTCACAAATATGTTAAAATTTTATATTTGCATTTACTGGTGACAGCTTGCTTTGTAAAACAGTCAGTTTGTTTCACTGGTTGTCACAATATGTTGAAAACGCAGGACCTGACTTCCGCTAAAGTAAACATCCACCAGTAAAAATAAAAATCTGTTTCTGGCATTATTTATGACTGAAATTTTGCATTAATAAGTCGCTTAAATAAGGAGAAAATTTCTTTATAAATTTACTGGTGGAAGTTTCCATCGGCGATAATCAACCCCTGCAAAAGTGGTTATAGTTGAAGCTTCACTATTTTAAGGATATACCAGTTTCTCCTTATTAATATTTCCATGCCCTTAACTTGGTAATATTCACCAGGACAACTTCGATTAGATGGGTATTATATTATATATCAACCAAAAAAAAAAAAAAAAAAAAGAGTTCGGCGATAATGATATTGGACAAAGCCCTCTAACCCGATGAATTCCATTGGTTGTATGTCGTACTATTATTTATAAAGGCCCTCAAACTGTGCTCACGTTTTATACACAGTAGACAGTCACGTATTAAAAAATTCGAAAGGGCTCTGTAAAACACAGCACTCGATTCAGTGGCTATTTTTTGCTTAACCCTTAATTGCATGAATTATTCTTTCAGAATTGCGTTTTTTATTTTTATATTAAGGATTAGACACCAGAAATCTTAAGATAGATTTTTAACTTTATTTAGTAGCATATTTTTGTAATTTTTAGAGGATTAATATTTCTATATAAATATAGCGGTTGTAAAAACTTAATTTATATATTAAAAATTAAATAAAAAGCTGATGGAAATTTACATCACAATGCAATTAAGGGTTAAACATTTAGTGCGCAGCCTTGCATATATGCAAAGAACAGTGTTTTGAATTTAATAGATTTTATTTATTAATATACACCTAATTCACACCAGAAAATTAAAATAGCAATATTTGATTTAAATAATAACGGAGTTTCCGTATTTAAATACAGCGAAATTAACCATTGAAACTTTCTGGCGTAAAGTCAGATTCTCTGGACTACATAATTTCTAGAACGTATCCTATCATGGGACTTAAAGGGTTAAGGTTAACCTTTATCAAATAAGTAATTATATAAAATAAGGTAATTGAAGACATACGTATTCAAATATTTACTAATTTGCAATATTTTAGCGTAAAAAGTCACTCCGCAATAGTTCTACTTGTATTGCAGATGTGCAACAGAAAGAAAGATTGACTTATTATAAGAAAAATGAACCTCTGATTTTTTTCATTATTTTTCCTGTGTAATAAACCACCAGAGAATCATATATAATTTTTTCGAAACAAAATAAAAAAGCGCGCATTTAAAGGTTAAACATTTCATGGTTTATTAGAATCGCAGAGTTAAAAGTCACATTCAAATCCGTTCAGCTGATGTTCAGAATATTGTGAACCTACATATATATAGATACATTATAAAAGTATTTTAATAAATTAGGCACATTTCGTTATTATTGTTTAGAGCAGGTAATTTTATAAATATAAAATGGAAATATTCACACTTTACTTACTAGGTGTCCCAAAAATGACCGACGACTTTAAAATTCAATACCTTGCAAACGGTGACAGATATTAAAAAAATTCTTGCAGGATGGTTATGTCCGATGTCAGGAGTTTTTTTTTCTTTTGTGATTCTTGATTTTAGTTCGAATTTAAAACAATAGATGGCGCTGACAGCGATTGGTGCTTAGACGAGGCCGAAACTGACGTCACTCAGCATCGATGCGAAGGAAGGAGATTAAAGCTATGGAGTGGTCTCATTCGCCAGTACAATCTTGCTTTTAGGCCCCAATTCTTAGCTCATTCGATATGATTTCAATGGAATGTGATGTTGCCAATGCAACGAAAAATTCTTAGATAGTGGAATACAGCGTCCAGAACTGCATTGTTCCGTGTATTTCGATTTGGCCATGGCCCGCATGAAATAACCTTTATTTTTTTATTAAGATTTTTTTTCTGAAATTGAGTATTTATGGATGAAAAACAAGAATAAAGTTTCATATCTAAAATCCAAATTCATCGAATTTCAGTTTTTATTTTTATGCATTCTTTTAATGAAAAATTAATTTTTCTTATGTTTTGGTAATATTTTAATAAATATTCTTTTTTTTCTATTATTCTGTAATTAAAATAGTCATGACATCCAATTTCAATGCCAGCCACGTGGATTGAGTATCTTGCTGAAATTGATTCACTACTTATGTCTGAAAAGAAAGAAAGTCTTGAGGTTAAAATCCGAATTCATCCATTTTT
Source organism: Maratus speciosus (assembly GCA_963932465.1). NCBI lineage: Eukaryota > Metazoa > Arthropoda > Arachnida > Araneae > Salticidae > Maratus > Maratus speciosus. The sequence continues at coordinate 456,542,666 of OZ010787.1, read as the reverse complement.
AGTTTATTAACCATTTGGAAAAATGGTTATTGTTCTCGTCAGGATGGGAAATCAAAAGCATTTCTGAAGGTTTTTATTGGTTTAATCCGCATTTTATTCGTGTTTCGATTGGTCTATGCAGTAATCTGTATTTCCCTTTGCTTTCAACAGAGATGGACAACAGAGTGTTGCCACTATGACAAAAAAGTAATAAAAACTACAAAAAATATAATAACTCGCAAACAAATCAAATTGAGATACAGCTTTCAAACAAATTGCATTTAAAAGTACATTTTTTTTCTCTATACGACGATATAAAAAGTAATAGTGTGGGATGTTTAGAAGTTTAAGAAATAAATTTCATTTAAAATTGGCCGCCAGATTTCTTGGAAATCTAACGATGGAAAAGCCTTTTCCCGAACAGCCAATGAAATGCATAGATAATACATAAGTTTCAGGTGGATAATAGTGTTATTACATGTAAAAATTCCAAGCGACAAAAATCGCCTGCGACACCCCTGATTTCCCGCTTTTGAAAGGCACTTTTTTCGTTTTCCAAACATTTATTTGGCTGTTCGAGAAAAGGTTTTACCATCGTCAGATTTCCAAGCATTTGATTGGCTGTCACTGGCGACTCGCTTCGTTTCACACGTCAAAGATGCGCCGACAGAAAAAAGTTGCTTGGGAATCAGACGAGGGAAAAGCGACTCCCCTGGAGCCATAGGAATAAGATGGAGACGCCTGGAATTTTAAGCGACTTTGACTCCTCGTGTAATAACTTTTGTCTTTGACGCCTGAAACAAAGCGAGTCGCCAGTGATAGCCAATCAAATGCTTGGAAATCTGAGGATGGAAAAGTCTTTTCCTCAACAGCCAATAAAATGTCTGGAAAACGAAAAAAGTGCCTTTCAAAAGCGGGAAATCAGAGGAGTCGCAGGCGATTTTTGTCGCTTGGAATTTTTACGTGTAATAACACTATAATACGTACGAGTCGCAGGCGATTTTCGTCGCTTGGAATTTTTACGTGTAATAACACTATTAATGTTTAATTCATGGCGTACGTAATGTATGATCAACTCAGTGCGATTTTTTATGTGTTAAATTTTAGTCTTCGAAAAAATCCTTTTCCAGATGGTCGTTGTAATTTGATAAATTGCTTTTTTATAAATTTATGTAAAACAGATGTAGCTACCGTATCTAAATTATTTCAATCTCATATAACCGTTTTAATTCTTTAACCAAAAGAATTAACAAAACGATTTAATTTGAATTCCTTCCGTTGGTACAGTAACGGATTTACAATATGAATGAATTATCACTTGTAATGTTAGACATTTCGCGATTTTAGCGCCAAAGACATCGCCAAATTAGAAAAATAAAATATGAAATCCCAACAAAAAGTTTTCGGTAAAAAAAAAAAAAAAGCACCAAGTTCTCGTTAATGTTTCGGCCAGAAAAAGTAGTGATATCTGAAGTTCGCTCAAGTTAAAAGCCAAACATCCCAAATCTTTCATTGAAAATGGGTTCCTGCGACTTGGCCGTTAATACCTTGTACAGATTTCAAAATTAATGATTGGAAATTACGCATTTATCAATTATTTAAATATTAAAAGTAATATTAGAATGCAAAGAAGCAAATTCACATAAAGACATTATAAGTAAAAGATTTCTGATAACTACCATTCAGTTTCAACAAACATTAGTTTTGATTACAGATCATTTGGTCCACTTTTGGTTTAATTGCCATTTTGAACGGTCTAAAGCTAAAATCCTTAACGTAAAACCCAAGAAATAAAACAAAATTTACTTACTTCAAATCTCACAATATGTTACGTTATATTTTATTGTATAATATTGAAATCTTGTGTATTGACGAAAGAGATTTTTTTTCGTTTGAACATTTATTATAGTTTGTTTCCATGCATTAAGTGGTATTCAATTTATAAACTGTTAATAGCTGATACTAATTATGTTTTAGCAATTAGGGATATTATCTCATGAATACAAGTATTTTGTTATTTTAACTTCTAAGCATTTAAATAGACTGAAGTTGTTTAAATGTTTTTTTCAAATTATTTTATCAAAATATTTTATTTCTGTATTCTGTGCCACAAAATGCCTAAAATAATCAAAAAATGTAGTTGGCATGTAACTCGTTTGTACATATTTTAAAATTTTTAAAACTCTCTCGAAGGCATTAACGGCCAAGTCGCAGGAAGCCATTTTCAATGAAAGATTTGGGATGTTTGGCTTTTAACTTGTGCGAACTTCAGATATCACTACTTTTTCTGGCCGAAACATTTAGGAGAACATGGCGCTATTTTTTTTTTTTTTTACCGAAAACTTATTGTTGGGATATCACTACTTTTTGTATGTTTTTTCAAGTTTGTTATTCTAAACTATATTAATATGAAAAAACTTAAATTTCGGTACTTTTATGTTAGCGGAGAGCAAATCTCCTCATTAGCCTTTTGTTTTTCGCCAATAACAGTTTTCATTTTTCACATGTGTAAATTAGAAACAATGCTTTGATTTTTAAATAAAATATTTTGGTTTATGTTATTATTTCTTATTTATTTATTTATGTGTTTATGCATTATTTTGATGAAAAATTAGTTTTCATATGTTTGGATAATATTGGAATATTTTAGTTTTTGTTATTATTATCTTCTAATTTATTAAAAAGAGTTCTGTAATGAATCAAGTAACTTGATTTTTACAGCAGAATTGGAGAGTGGTGGATGGGGCATTCATTAGATTTTTCTGCAGATCTGCGATTTTCTGCTTTTTTGACATTTTGTTATCATTAAAAAGAAATATATTTTAAGATTTTATTTTATTACTATTCTTACAGAGTGCCAACACTCGCGACAAAAATCAGCAATTTCAAAAATGTGGTCGAAGGACCACACTTTCAATCCTTCTCCATCCACTATACAAATGTCAGCATTTATGTTAAACAAATTTTATTATAATCTAAAATTTAAAAAGAAATAAAAGTGCACCTTATTTCACATATGTTCCCACTTTTTTTACACTTTTCTCATGGTAAATACACAGTTAAAATCATCATTGATTTCGTTGAATCTGGTTCGTTTTTACCCAATAAGTTTTTAATTTTGTGTCTTATAAGCAATGAGGCGCTATTTGGGTAAACTAGGGAAAGCCCCACCCCCCGGCCCATTAAGAAATTTAGATTATAGCGGCCATAACATACGACCAAAAAAAAAATCTTTTCTTTTTTAATATTTCTTAAAGAGTGAGTTTATAAAGTGTATTAAAATATGTCACTAATTTTTAAAATGGAAAAATATGCGTGTTTTGGGGCATTCAAGGATTTTTAATATGTAAAATATTACCTCTTTTCAAAGGTATTTGAAAAATTAAAAGCCAAGTATACTAAATAATACAGGAGGGGGGGAGGGGCAAAAAGACCGTATTTTTTGTTAAAAATTAAAAAATAGGCTTCCATATTCAAAAATCTAAATGATAAAATCTGTTAAATCGAGGTTTAGTGCTAAATCGAGATGTTAGATGATAAATCGATTTAAGAAATTTCTATATCCCCAATCCTACTGGTTACCTAAGCAGAATGCAGTAAACCGTACATTTCTTTCGCCATTCGTTTTTCTTTGATTGATCTTTCAAATTGTCGGTCATTTTTGGGACACCCGGTATATTCTAAGAAATTTTAGATCATTTAAGGAAGTTCGTGTGTAGACTTTTACGAATGTTGAAAAACAATCGTGAAAATGGTTAACAGTATATTGTTCTAGATTAATATTAACACAATTATTCTAATTGGTAAACAAGTCATATTATATGTAAATTTCCAACTGGGCGAAAAATGTCCGGACCAGGATTCGAACCCGGGACCTCCTGGCTGAAGCCGCCAGTGCTCTGCCATCTGAGCTATCCTGGACGATTCTGGTAGAACTTTTTCACCCAGCTAACCTTGATGATTACAGCACCTGGTCTGAAACCTGGTTCATCTCAACAGAATAAATCACAGGTAATTGAACTCCAGAAATCGCTGGATACGAAATTACACTAGATTAATATTAACACAATTATTCTAATTGGTAAACAAGTCATATTATATGTAAATTTCCAACTGGGCGAAAAATGTCCGGACCAGGATTCGAATATGGCAGAGCACTGGCGGCTACCGAGCTTGTCTACCGAAATCGTTACACACCTGTAAGTTATCGTTACTCCGCCGCATTATTCAGGATACTCGTAGTAAGCTTTCTTTTATTGAAAAAGAACTTTTTCATTTACATCTTTTTCTTGGAAACACAGTGTCAAATTTCGACACACTTGATTGGTTATCGTGGTGCCGGTCTGTCAAGTTCTCTGTTTTTCATAAACTTTTGTTAGTAAAAAAACTTTCAAATTTACTCCCTCTTGCTCCCCCCCCCCCCTTCTTGAATTCCACAAGTCAATAATAATGCAATTGTCAATCTTTCAACTTCGCAACTGTCACCTGCACAAGAGAAAGCTCTAAAACTTAATTATATTTTCCACGTCATTAATTCCAATTATACACGTCCTGACTTACCTAACCTTATTGCTCCAGTTGAAAGATGTTAAAATTTAGTAAACTATCTAGTTCTCAAAAGGATTCTAATAGGGTTCTCATTAAAAACACGGTTGATCACAACGCCACGAATTTTAAACCAAATATCACAAAGGATCTTAAGGAAAGTTTACGTTCTATAAAATGTAGTGATGACATTGTTATCTCTAAAGCTGATAAAGGAGGTCAAATAGTGTTACAGTACAAAACAGTTCATTTAGATAAAGTGCAGAATCATTTAAGATCCGGTCCATATGTTAAATTAAATCGCGATCCTTACGACAGTTATCAACTAACTACTAGAAAACTTATTAAAACTTCTCCTTGTATTGATGATAACATTAAAATGTCATTAATTCCTTCTATCGCTAACTGTAGTCGTTTTTACGCTCTTCCTGAAGTTCATAAAATTGGTGTCCCCCTCCGTCCTAACGTATCCAATATCGGTTGTGCCTCATTCTCTCTAGCCAAATATTTAGTTAAATGATTTTTATTTCTTTCAAGTTCCAATGTTTACATTAAGAAGATTATTAAAAGGAGAATTAGGAAGATTACTATTAACCTGGGGGAACTCGCTAGTGAGAATGCCCATTTGCTTTTCTTTTACTTTACATTCATATAATATCAACTTTTTTTGGTTGGCTTAGTACTTTTATTCACAAAATAGGTAAAATAATTGTAAAACATTTTGAAATTTTAATTAAAATGAAAAATGGTTTAAATAAGAGTCTTAAAATAGTACGACGGTGAGGGAAAATCTCATGCAGCGAGTTCTCCCGGGTTAAAAGAATTCTAGTTCTTTTGTAAATCGTATTAAAAACTTCACTTCCTCCCCCTCTTTGCGCATGGTTTCGTTTGATATTACTTTTCTGTTCACCCATGTTCCTATTCAAAGAACACTTCAAAGTCTCACTGTTAGATTAAAAGAGTTTCATTACACAGATTACGAAATCAATCACATTATTGAGTTAATCAGTTTTTGCTTAAAACAAAATTAATTTCAATTTTCAAATCAATTTAGTCTATGTCAGACGGTTTAGCAATGAGTAATCCCTTTAGTCCTTACCTAGTCGATTTATACATGAATTACTTTGAGGTTAAAATGCTTAACCTTATCAACTTCCCATTTCATTGTAGATATGTGGAATGATTCCTTTGCGCTCTTACAAGGAGAGGGCCAAACTTGTTAATCACAGATTTTGATTATTTTAATATATGCTGTAGGGTAGAGACCCCTTAGTGTCAGGTTCAACGGATTTTATCCAACACTCCTCAGTTCTTGAGAAACCGGGGGGGGGGGTGTCTAATAATAGTACACAACTTAAATACTTACTTTTCAACCGCAGTGATTGGTTGGTCGTACTTCAGTTGGTATGGCGTTTTCCGGCTGACCCGAGGGCCCGGGTTCGATACCTGAAGCCGCTACATTTGTTTTCTCATTTTTTGTTTTATAAATATAATTGTAAGTATAATTAATAATCTCATTGTCAATTGAAATTTATAATATTGTACATCAATTATAATTTTAACCTATTTAATTTTTTACTTTTAACTAAATAGTTATATAAAACATCATAAAACTGTTAATTTTTTAAAAATCACTTTTAAAATGTATTTTATATATTCTTTATCGATGTAATGATATTGAGCAATTGTGTCAATTCGTGATTTTAAAAGAAACATCATTTACGCATTGCTTTAACAAAGGAAGCCAATGTGATAATACTGTTATTCTTTTTTTAAAGTAACAAGCATAATTATATTAAAAATTAGTATCAGAATTAAATTACAGCCAATTTTTCGCTTATTAAAGATTTTAAAATTTGTAATACGTATGCTTGCGCTTTCAATTATTTTGTTTTCACCTTTATCTTCTTTCTGCTTTTATTTTTATTTTATTTGAATATTCTTTTATTTTATCATAACTAGATGGTACCACAACAGATTTTGTCACGATTTTGGAATTTTTGTCATTCAATAAGATCCAATTTCTTTTTAAAGCTCTTTAAAGGATGAAAAATAATAGTTTAAAAAAATGATAAATTTAAGTTTGTTAACATTATAATTAAACGTATGATATTAAAATTTGTAATTGAAATTATTAAATTATATTTACAAGTATATTTATAAAACAAAAAATGACAAAAGCAAATTCAGCGCGCTCGGGTATCGAACCCGGCCCCGCAGATCAGCCAGCGAACGCCGTACCAACTGAGCTACGCCTAACCTATCATTGCGGTTGCAATGTAAGTATTTAAGTTGTGTACTATTATTATACCCCCCGGTTTCTCAAGAACTAGGGAGCGTTGGATAAAATCCGTTGAATCTGACACTAAGGGGTCTCTACCCTACAACATATATTAAAATAATCAAAATCTGTGATTAACAAGGTTGGCCCTCTCCTTGTTAGACCTATCTCTTTCTTCTGTTGAAAATGTATTGACTATTTTGAACTCAATAGATCTGTATTTCAATTTACTTATGAAGTTGAAATTGATAATAAATTGTCATTTCTTGATGTGTTGGTCATTCGTCAGCTTAACACATTTGATACTTGCGTTTACCGTAAACCTTTCGCTGTATTTTAATTCATGTCATCCCCCTTCCCAAAAAGCTTCGGCTTTTCTTTATTTGATTAATAGAGCTCACTTAATTTCTTCAGATAACAATTCGCTTGTTGCAGAATTAAATTATATTAGATCTGTTGCTATCAATCATGGTTTTGGTTTATCTTATATCAATAGTGTAATTTCTCATATTCTCGATTAATGTATGAATAATCCTGATTCTTCTGTTACTGCGGTTTCTTTATCTAACCTTATCATTTTACTATATAATAATAGTATTATCTTTAAAATAGCTAATATCTTAAGACATTATGATTTTAGAGTAGTTTTTAAACTAGTCAATAAATTAACTTTTTCACAGCTAAAAGATCAAATTTTTCCTCAAAATTATCGGGGTGTTTACAATATTCAATGTCAATGTGTTTTGTCCTATATTGACCAAACTAAACGAAAACTCCGTTACAGAGTCAAGGAACATGTAAACTTTGTAAAGAAAAAATAATTACAAAAATCCTATATTGCTTCTCATTGCTGAGGGGAAGGACATAATTTCAATTTTGACTCAGCTACTATTATTAAGAAATGCATTACTCCTCTAGATTTAGTCTTCTTTGAAGCTGTTCATATTCATATATTTAAAAACACCTTAGTTAATGATTTGTTTAATGTACCTTACACTTCAACTTTCTGGGCGGATTTGTTGTGTCACGATGTTTCACTTCCGCTTTGATTTCATCGGTTGCTGGAACTTGATGGTCGGTCGGTGCTGTGTTTACAGGCATTTGGTTTTCCCCTTGCATGTAGATGGGGGGGGGGGGGGATACTGTTTTATACATCGATTTTATACACTGATGAATTGAGTCCTGGAACTCACGAAACGCATACGTCTTGTTTTATTCACATTACCTAATATATTTATTGTGTGTTTAAACGTTGCTTTTTGGTGATTTAATTATGATACCAAAAGAATAAAAATATTGATATGGTTTCAGCAGTTCTCGATAAAAGTGCACTTCCAATATCATCTGTTTTCCATACTATATCATGACTTTTCTTTCCTCCTTAATCCGGGAGAACTCGCTGAATGAGATTTTCTCTCACAGTCGTACTTTTTTAAGACTCTTATTTAAACCATTTTTCATGTTAATTAAAATTTCAAAATGTTATTTCAATTATTTTACCTCTTTTGTGAATAAAAGTACTAAGCCAACCAAAAAAGTTGATATTATATGAATGTAAAGTAAAAGAAAAGCAATCGGGCATTCTCACTAGCGAGTTCTCCCGGGTTAAGAGAAATGAATTCATGAATGATAGTTTCTTCCGTTTAACCCTAAAATATACAACGTGGGTGAAAATCGGAAAATGTGTTTTGAGTTTAAAAAATATACTTCTTAGTAACCGTGTTCGTCTCCTTACAATCATTCTTTCAGAAAAATACTTTTATTCAATTTCCTTCTCTTTTGCTTGTTAAATTGGAGGCCGTTATAAACGATTTCGACATTAGTACTGTTGTGTGATGTACCTTTTCTTTTAAACATTTCAGAACCTTATTTCATTTTAATTTTCAAAGCAATCTATTTTTACTTAAAAAGTTTTAGAAGTGGCTATTCAAATCGTACAGATTAAGGTTCACTGATAGCTAACGAATATGTCAGTAGTTATTTTGTGTAATATTAATATAACAATAGACTATGGATGAATTTCTGAACAAATTTGGAAATTATGTATTACAAGATTTTAATACAAATTGTTGGTTTGGAAAACTAGCACAATAATTAAATCTAAGGAATGAAACACATGTTTCTAACAAAAATCTCAGGAACGATGCCTTTAACCGTTAAATGCATAGTGATGCATGTCTACATCACTTTTTATTTAAATTTTAGCAAGAACTATATTTATATAGAAATATTAATCCTGTAAAAATTACAAAAATATGCTACTAAATAAAGTTAAAAATCTATCTTAAAATTTCTGGTGTCTAATCCTTAATATAAGAATAAAAAATACATTTCTAAAAGACTAAATCATGCATTTAAGGGTAGAGTTTTACAAAATAAAGTTCATATAAGTTACCTAGATTCATGCTTATTAAAATAATTATTAATTCTGCACTATTTTAGTTACAACAGTGGTTTTTGCTTGTGTTGCAGATGTGTAACAAAAGAAAAAGTTAACGTATTATGCGAAAAATATATCTCTGACATTTTTCATTATTTTTCCTGTGTAATAAACCTTTCTTAGAATCATATATATATTTCAGAAACAAAATAAAAAGTTATGCATTTAAGGGCTAAGCAAATGACTTTATCATTACTAAATTAAATAATTACTACATTATTACTATTATTACTACATCCAGAAAATAACAAAAGTAATTGTAAAGATAAAAGTAAGGAATGTAAAGATTATATGGACGTTAGATGGCGAAGGATCTATTATATAGTTTAATTCTTTATTGTTCTTTTTACCCGATTACAAATATTTTTTTAATGAGCAAAGAGCATGTATAAACATTCCTAGTGCCTGCCGCACTAGCTACTGCATGCCGCACTTTTCAAATATAAGTATTTTGCCTCTGGCGTGCTTATATTCAGAACAAAATTATTGATTATGAAAATACACTTTCTAAAATTCTGACGTGCTGTGGGACTTTTCCGGATTGTTTAAACATGTCTGACAAGACTGTGAAGATTTTACGGTTGCAAATGCAAATTCGTAATCCCGTTCGAAACACTGCTGATCCTGTAAAAATTACAAAAATATGCTACTAAATAAAGTTAAAAATCTATCTTAAAATTTCTGGTGTCTAATCCTTAATATAAGAATAAAAAATACAATTCTAAAAGACTAAATCATGCATTTAAGGGTAGAGTTTTACAAAATAAAGTTCATATAAGTTACCTAGATTCATGCTTATTAAAATAATTATTAATTCTGCACTATTTTAGTTACAACAGTGGTTTTTGCTTGTGTTGCAGATGTGTAACAAAAGAAAAAGTTAACGTATTATGCGAAAAATATATCTCTGACATTTTTCATTATTTTTCCTGTGTAATAAACCTTTCTTAGAATCATATATATATTTCAGAAACAAAATAAAAAGTTATGCATTTAAGGGCTAAGCAATTGACTTTATCATTACTAAATTAAATAATTACTACATTATTACTATTATTACTACATCCAGAAAATAACAAAAGTAATTGTAAAGATAAAAGTAAGGAATGTAAAGATTATATGGACGTTAGATGGCGAAGGATCTATTATATAGTTTAATTCTTTATTGTTCTTTTTACCCGATTACAAATATTTTTTTAATGAGCAAAGAGCATGTATAAACATTCCTAGTGCCTGCCGCACTAGCTACTGCATGCCGCACTTTTCAAATATAAGTATTTTGCCTCTGGCGTGCTTATATTCAGAACAAAATTATTGATTATGAAAATACACTTTCTAAAATTCTGACGTGCTGTGGGACTTTTCCGGATTGTTTAAACATGTCTGACAAGACTGTGAAGATTTTACGGTTGCAAATGCAAATTCGTAATCCCGTTCGAAACACTGCTGATCCTGTAAAAATTACAAAAATATGCTACTAAATAAAGTTAAAAATCTATCTTAAAATTTCTGGTGTCTAATCCTTAATATAAGAATAAAAAATACAATTCTAAAAGACTAAATCATGCATTTAAGGGTAGAGTTTTACAAAATAAAGTTCATATAAGTTACCTAGATTCATGCTTATTAAAATAATTATTAATTCTGCACTATTTTAGTTACAACAGTGGTTTTTGCTTGTGTTGCAGATGTGTAACAAAAGAAAAAGTTAACGTATTATGCGAAAAATATATCTCTGACATTTTTCATTATTTTTCCTGTGTAATAAACCTTTCTTAGAATCATATATATATTTCAGAAACAAAATAAAAAGTTATGCATTTAAGGGCTAAGCAATTGACTTTATCATTACTAAATTAAATAATTACTACATTATTACTATTATTACTACATCCAGAAAATAACAAAAGTAATTGTAAAGATAAAAGTAAGGAATGTAAAGATTATATGGACGTTAGATGGCGAAGGATCTATTATATAGTTTAATTCTTTATTGTTCTTTTTACCCGATTACAAATATTTTTTTAATGAGCAAAGAGCATGTATAAACATTCCTAGTGCCTGCCGCACTAGCTACTGCATGCCGCACTTTTCAAATATAAGTATTTTGCCTCTGGCGTGCTTATATTCAGAACAAAATTATTGATTATGAAAATACACTTTCTAAAATTCTGACGTGCTGTGGGACTTTTCCGGATTGTTTAAACATGTCTGACAAGACTGTGAAGATTTTACGGTTGCAAATGCAAATTCGTAATCCCGTTCGAAACACTGCTGATCCTGTAAAAATTACAAAAATATGCTACTAAATAAAGTTAAAAATCTATCTTAAAATTTCTGGTGTCTAATCCTTAATATAAGAATAAAAAATACAATTCTAAAAGACTAAATCATGCATTTAAGGGTAGAGTTTTACAAAATAAAGTTCATATAAGTTACCTAGATTCATGCTTATTAAAATAATTATTAATTCTGCACTATTTTAGTTACAACAGTGGTTTTTGCTTGTGTTGCAGATGTGTAACAAAAGAAAAAGTTAACGTATTATGCGAAAAATATATCTCTGACATTTTTCATTATTTTTCCTGTGTAATAAACCTTTCTTAGAATCATATATATATTTCAGAAACAAAATAAAAAGTTATGCATTTAAGGGCTAAGCAATTGACTTTATCATTACTAAATTAAATAATTACTACATTATTACTATTATTACTACATCCAGAAAATAACAAAAGTAATTGTAAAGATAAAAGTAAGGAATGTAAAGATTATATGGACGTTAGATGGCGAAGGATCTATTATATAGTTTAATTCTTTATTGTTCTTTTTACCCGATTACAAATATTTTTTTAATGAGCAAAGAGCATGTATAAACATTCCTAGTGCCTGCCGCACTAGCTACTGCATGCCGCACTTTTCAAATATAAGTATTTTGCCTCTGGCGTGCTTATATTCAGAACAAAATTATTGATTATGAAAATACACTTTCTAAAATTCTGACGTGCTGTGGGACTTTTCCGGATTGTTTAAACATGTCTGACAAGACTGTGAAGATTTTACGGTTGCAAATGCAAATTCGTAATCCCGTTCGAAACACTGCTGATCCTGTAAAAATTACAAAAATATGCTACTAAATAAAGTTAAAAATCTATCTTAAAATTTCTGGTGTCTAATCCTTAATATAAGAATAAAAAATACAATTCTAAAAGACTAAATCATGCATTTAAGGGTAGAGTTTTACAAAATAAAGTTCATATAAGTTACCTAGATTCATGCTTATTAAAATAATTATTAATTCTGCACTATTTTAGTTACAACAGTGGTTTTTGCTTGTGTTGCAGATGTGTAACAAAAGAAAAAGTTAACGTATTATGCGAAAAATATATCTCTGACATTTTTCATTATTTTTCCTGTGTAATAAACCTTTCTTAGAATCATATATATATTTCAGAAACAAAATAAAAAGTTATGCATTTAAGGGCTAAGCAATTGACTTTATCATTACTAAATTAAATAATTACTACATTATTACTATTATTACTACATCCAGAAAATAACAAAAGTAATTGTAAAGATAAAAGTAAGGAATGTAAAGATTATATGGACGTTAGATGGCGAAGGATCTATTATATAGTTTAATTCTTTATTGTTCTTTTTACCCGATTACAAATATTTTTTTAATGAGCAAAGAGCATGTATAAACATTCCTAGTGCCCGCCGCACTAGCTACTGCATGCCGCACTTTTCAAATATAAGTATTTTGCCTCTGGCGTGCTTATATTCAGAACAAAATTATTGATTATGAAAATACACTTTCTAAAATTCTGACGTGCTGTGGGACTTTTCCGGATTGTTTAAACATGTCTGACAAGACTGTGAAGATTTTACGGTTGCAAATGCAAATTCGTAATCCCGTTCGAAACACTGCTGATCCTGTAAAAATTACAAAAATATGCTACTAAATAAAGTTAAAAATCTATCTTAAAATTTCTGGTGTCTAATCCTTAATATAAGAATAAAAAATACAATTCTAAAAGACTAAATCATGCATTTAAGGGTAGAGTTTTACAAAATAAAGTTCATATAAGTTACCTAGATTCATGCTTATTAAAATAATTATTAATTCTGCACTATTTTAGTTACAACAGTGGTTTTTGCTTGTGTTGCAGATGTGTAACAAAAGAAAAAGTTAACGTATTATGCGAAAAATATATCTCTGACATTTTTCATTATTTTTCCTGTGTAATAAACCTTTCTTAGAATCATATATATATTTCAGAAACAAAATAAAAAGTTATGCATTTAAGGGCTAAGCAATTGACTTTATCATTACTAAATTAAATAATTACTACATTATTACTATTATTACTACATCCAGAAAATAACAAAAGTAATTGTAAAGATAAAAGTAAGGAATGTAAAGATTATATGGACGTTAGATGGCGAAGGATCTATTATATAGTTTAATTCTTTATTGTTCTTTTTACCCGATTACAAATATTTTTTTAATGAGCAAAGAGCATGTATAAACATTCCTAGTGCCCGCCGCACTAGCTACTGCATGCCGCACTTTTCAAATATAAGTATTTTGCCTCTGGCGTGCTTATATTCAGAACAAAATTATTGATTATGAAAATACACTTTCTAAAATTCTGACGTGCTGTGGGACTTTTCCGGATTGTTTAAACATGTCTGACAAGACTGTGAAGATTTTACGGTTGCAAATGCAAATTCGTAATCCCGTTCGAAACACTGCTGAAATACTTTAGATTGTAAAATGGTTTAGATACAGGTAACTTAATAAACATTTCAATATTTTTCTTTGCCTAATCTTTCGCGGAAATATTCGAATAAATTTGTAGTGATATTTTAAACACATGCATTATTTCATATAAATTTTACATGTGAAATATTTCTAGTGCCTTCCTTACTTAATCGGTTACTCACGGTTCTTTTAAAATACTATTTTTTTTTTCAGATAATAATATTGCAAATGTTATAGTAACCTACCACGAAGGTTATTTCTATTACAGATAATGAAAAACCCTACAAAATAGCATTTTCTTTAGAAATATTCGTTGTTGAAAAACGGACCATTGGGAGCTCAGGTTATTTCAAACATAAGTATTTTGCTTCTGAAAAGTTTATCTTTAGTATTCAGAACAAAACTATTGATTATGGAAATCCATTTCCTAAAATTTTGATGTTCTGTGAGACTTTTCCGGATTATTTAAACATGTCTGACAAGGCAATAAAGATTTTACAGTTGAACATGCAAATTCAGGTAAATTCAGTCATTCTTCTTTGAAGCAAAGCTGAAATACTTCAAATTCTAACATGGTTTGCATAAAGGTATTTAGAGTATTTAGATAAAATGTAATAGACATTTTAATATTTTTCTTTTATACTACTTTGCAAAAGTTTTCAAATTAAATGTTTTGATACTTAATAACGCCTAAATTCGTGGATGCATAAAATTAAATTTTACTCAACATTCAAATATTTGTTCAGAGTACATTTCATCTTTATTTAACGCCAGGCACAAAAGAGCTAAATACTTCGATTTTTAATAACTTCTTTACTTGATTAAAAATAAGGAAATTATATTTTTATTTTGAATTAGCAAACAATATGCATACACATGGCTTGTATTTTTCTTACTTTTTGAGGTACTTAAATATAAGTATATTTTGTCTCCGTCAGCCTTAACTTCAGAATTTAGTGCAAAAAATCGACTTTGAAACTTTAGAAAGTTGATGTGCTGTGGGACTTTCCAATATGTTTAACCCATTAACCTTCAAAACTATAAGGTTGAAGTTTTCAACTTTTTGTCTGAACGTCGTTTGCCACCATGAATTGTGAAAGATAATTTTCGATTTCATTTGATGTTAAATTTTTTGTCTTTTAGTAAGGCTAATATTTTAATTGAAAAATAGTGCTGTCTCAGTAAATAATTTAAACATACGTATTTATTTTGAGTGTTGCGTCAACGCAACACCAGCGGGAAATGGGTTACTCGTCGCGTAATTTTCGGAAAATGTCTTCAAAAAACGTCGAATTGTTTAATTTTTATACATAACATTCTGAGTTCATTATTAAAAGAAACAGTGTATTTTTTTTTAATTTAACCCTTTCAATGGCGATGGTATGTTTATGAAATCCCTTAATATTAATACCCAAATGTCCATTTGCACGAGAATTTTGATACAAAAATTTCCCTTTACTATATATGTGAAATTTAGTCTTCTTATTTCTAAATAAATATGTTCATAAATTCCGGTGTCAATCATTCATTTCAACATTTTAGTAATGGAAGTGATTTGTCCCTAAAAGTGCGAAAGTGTTCAGGATGGATAAAAATATATAAGGGTCCAATATATAAGGGTAAAGACATATGTAAATAAAATAAATTGTTATATTACTACAAAGACGATAATTTTATTCAAATTTAATTTAAAAATCGGCATTCAATATAATTTTTTTAATTTAGTGAATTTTCAATGTATGGAAAATTCTGAAACTGGGTATGCTCAGTCCTAAATTACAGTCCTTGCAATAATATCTAGTGTCTTTTATAATTTTCTTCCCATTTCCATTCACATGGGATGAACAAACTTTACATTCTCTGTAAGGTTTTCTTTTTTGTCCGTAGGGGGTTTAACATCCAGAAAATGGTGTTCATACAAACGACTTGATGTTGCGTCGTCCGAAGGACGACCCCGTTGCGGAAAGTACCTTCTGTATGATATTTTTCATTGCTTTCATCCAGTGTTGCCAACGGGCTACTTTTTAAAAATTCAGATGTCTTGATTGGCGCCACTTTTTAGACGTGGTAAAATTCGCCTTATTTAATGACATATTAATTAAGGCGAAAACAAGAGAAATTTTAAGATTTCTAAAAAGTGGCGCCAAGCAAGAAATCTGAATTTAAAAAAAGTAGCCCACTGGCAACACTGCTTTCATCTAGGAAATTGAGTCTGAACTTTGGATGAGAATTTCTGCCTTGAAAAGCATTGAAAACGGGTTGGTCCAAAAGGTGGAAAAATATCGTTTTATAATATTTCTTCCCAAAATCTCCAGCTACATGGTAACTTGAAAAACATTTATCTAATACATCAACACCTCCCATAGTTTTGTTGTTATCTACAACTGCTTTTGGCTTACTTTTCAGTCTCTTACTTTGAGTTACCACTCCAAAATTTCGGAATTATGTATTGGTGATAACAATGTCCAATTCTTTTTATCTTTCTGTTTCAGCTCGATAATTTTCCCTTGTCGAAACGCATTAATTTCAACGGTTCTTAACTTTTATCTCTCGATCCTGCTGGCATACCTTTTTTGTTTTTTCTAACAGTTCTAATAACATCTGATTCATAACGCAAAAGAATACCACTCCGGCGATGTATAATAATTGTCTATTGTTGTACAATGACCCTTTCTCTGTAATGGGGTCAATAGTGTCATAACGATCTGAGAGGGCATCGAGAGCATTTAGAAGTTTTTGCTGAACAAAGTTCCCTTACTTTAAAAATAATAAATGACCATATATACCCAGTATTATATTCGCACAGCATACAAGATTTCATGCCTAATTTCGCTTTTCCCGTTGGTATGTACTGACGCCAAGATAACCGTCCTTTTTACAACATCAAACTTTCCTCAATAGTGACATCTCTTTTACGTGTAATTGTACTTTTATACAAATTATACAGATGCTCACAAACAGTCCAAATTTTGTACAGTTTTCGATTAGGATGATTTCGAGTATCGTGAACTTCATTATTTGCAAAATGTAAGTATTTTTTAATTTTGCTGTACCTATTGTACGTCATTATCGCGGAAAAATGTTGTCTTAAACGATAATTTTTAGTCCAATACACACTTTCTTCCGACTTTTTTACAATTCCTTCGACAACAGTAAATTCAAAACAATCGCATTTCATTTCGAGAGACAGGTTGACATTCCGGTCTGCCTTTCACTGTTTATTCTCAAGCAACATTTCCCAATTGCAAAGCATAGCAATTAGTTTCGATTACAATATATTCCACTATTTCATCATTTATAAAATGTTCATACACTGTAAAAAAAAGATATGATTCTACAGATGTAAAAATGAATATCAGTTTTTGCTATTATTTATGACTGAAATTCTGCATTAATGAGGCGTTTAAATAAGGAGAAAATTTCTATTTAAATTTACTTGTGGAAATTTCCCGGCGCTAATCAATACCTGCTAAAGCGGTTGCAGTTGAAACTTCACTATTTTAAGGATATGTCAGTTCCTCTTTATTAATAGTTCCATGTGTAGGAGGATAACACCATCCCTTAACATGCCAGGGCTTTTGCGTTGAAAGCTTCCCGAAACCTTGTTAAATTGGCACAAGTGAGACCACTTTTCTAAACGTCTTGCTATTTCAACCAATCTGAAGCCTCTGCGATCTTTAGAATTGATTTGGTGATTATGTGGAAAAATGATCGACAGGTATTCTTCTTAATTCCCTTTTTCATTTTCGGTCTATTATTAATGAATAATTTTTTATTACCTTTGTAAACTTTTTTTGAATCCATCCTCATATGACCAGGAAGGAAAATATTTAGTAACATCTCCCTAGTTACCCATGATTCCTAAAAACATTATTTATCATTATAAACCTCAGAAACTAATATATTTTCGAGATTTCAACGAGTAGTGTATTTAGTGTATTAATCAGTTTCATCATCCTACAATTTACTGTTTTAGAATGCTATTAATTCTCAAATAAACATTTTTAGCTGCGTATTTGAATTTGTAGAAGCGAGAGTAAAAAAATAATATTAATTTTAATGTTAATGCTGTTAATTTATCATGTTAGTCTCTAAAACATGTTTGTTGATCATAAAAATATAAGAAAATTTAAAAAAGAGTTAACAGCGATATTTTTTCGAACTGAATACTGCGTTTGAGAATTAAAAATACAAATTTCAAGAATATGTCTGCTGTAATCTGTTCGTCCGTATCCCTAATGTTTCGGCCTATGGATGTTAAAATAAAAGGACAAAAAACGACAGCATTTATATCTCCTTTTCTTTCCGCTCTAAAATCACGTTCTAGAAATGCGCGCGTGCGTCTGCCGATTTTTGCAACACAAACTAGCTTTTTAGGATTTTTTATTAATTATCTTCGCTAATTATCAAAAATATTAAAATATGTGCTTCAGGTGCATCTGGACATGCCTTGGACTATCTTCACACAAATTTTCAGGCTTCTAGTTGCGGTAGACTTCGTTAACCATCGCCGACAGACAGAGTGAAACTTTCTTTTATTAGTATAGATTATCCAGATATAACATTTATGCTAAAAGCTTCATTACTGAATTTAAAAATATATAAAGAATGCAAAGACATATTAGAAGAAGTACATTTTATATGCATTTAAAACATTTGTTTTTGCCAGTATGCTGTCATATATACTGTAATATATTTTTAATTAAACTATTGTATATATATTGTTAATATGGTCTAAATATTTATTATTGTGAGCATCTGAATATTATTATATTTAAATTGAAATTGAAATTATTATTACTAAATACATAAAAGGGATGTCTAAAGAATAAGACAGATTCTTGGGAGTCATATATGTCATGCATTTTAAAATACGACTTTTTGATAACTGCAGCCAAAAGAATTGTAATAGATAAATAAGTATGCAGTCAGAAATATTTCAATATACGAATAATTATGCACTTGTATGATTTTTATATTTTACTTGGTCTCACATAACTCTTATGTTAAAATTTCTCTTGCAATATACATAAAAATTAATTATGATGAATTGTAATGATAACCTACTTTAGACCAATGGATGCCTATCCCTTTAACTTCAGTTACACAAGGTATGGATCGAAGGATGTTGTCTGAAATATTTGTTTGCTAAAATAACCATTTCCATTCTTATATATTGTAAGATGCATAGAAATTTAGATCTCAATTTTTTTCATGCATTCAAATGTGTAATCATAAATATTTTAATATATGAATTGTCTAGATGATTATAATGATCATATTAATTGTCCTATTTATGTGAGAAAGGTTGATACTAAACGTGTAATTTCTCATGGTTAAAAAACAGGTTGAAAGAAATAATTTTTAGAATTTACTATGTTTATTTTTTGCAAGTATGCAGTCAAAATATTTCGAAATACTATTTGGACAAATATTTCACATTAATCGCATCTGAATCCTTATAATATTATAAATAACAATATTATATTAATTTTAAATCGAAATTGTTATTAATAAAGGAACCAAATATGTTCTGAAGTTCTAAAGGGTCATATGTATTATGCATTTTTAAAAATGGCTTCGCCTACACTCTAAAAATAGTCAAATGCTTCTTAATCTACTAAAATAACAACGGTACCATGTCAAGCTATACGATATGAAAACAGTGTTGTCAGTGGGCTTTTTTTTTAAATTCAGATTTCTTGATTGGCACCACTTTTCTGAAATGCTTAAATTCCCTTTGTTTTCGCCTTAATTTATATGTCATTAAATAAGGCGAATTTTACTACTTCGAAAAAATGGTGCCAGTCAAGAAATATGAATTTAAAAAAAATAGCCCACTAGCAACACTGTTTTCACATTGGATAGTTTGACATGGTACCGACGATATGCCCGATTTTAAAATTTAAAACACTTCGTGCCATTTATTTTTATTTAAGATTTTACATCCATTGTAGTTAAATAAATAAATTACTCAGTTTATTAGCATTAAGTTATATAAATGGTTCTCATTCTTTTTCTTTATTTTTTTTTTCGAAAATATACATGAAAAAACATTTTATGATGAAAAGGATGGTATTTCCCAACATGTCTGGCATTTCCCTAATGCGTGAACGGGATTACCCAAACAGTTATACAACTCATATCACATACATATTTAGCCAAAAAATCATCTGACGTTTGAAACAGAAATAATTTTGTAAGACCATCTTGAAAAATCAAATCATTATCTTAATCCTATTACAAGTTGTAGCGTCTGAAAGATAAGTGGCTAATCCCCGATCTCCTGCATTATAATTCAAAAGCATGTCCATTAGTAGCGCTGAAATCATTATAACAATATTATAATGGCAACAACTGATCAAAATAAATTGATGATTTTTACACCGTCCAATAGGAACAAAATGTTCTTTCAAATGCATTTTTCTAACTGTAGCTAAATAACTTCAAGCATGATTTTTTAAAACTTATCTCTATCGCGTGAAACTCTATTTCGAAAGATTAACTTATTTGCACTTAAAATAATATTAAGAGTTCCGCATTTGATTCTTTAAGATGTTATATAACAAAATTAAAACTTTGTCAAAAAATAAAACGATATATTTAACGCACAAATTTACAGAGTTGTAATCGAACTACGCACTTAGACAACGAAAATTATCAGAATCAAAAAGGCTGCTGTAAGTAGCAAAATGTGTGGCAATTTCTTCGACAGCTAATTCATGGCATGCGACTAACACGAAGGTATCATTTTTAATATATTTCAACACTTTATTTGAATGCTTAATTGATAATTTTCACATAAAAATGTTTTTTTTATTGTTAATAGAAAATCTAAAAATATATTTTGAATGTAAGAAAATTGTATTAGTGCTTTCAATAAAAAATATCATTTTCTCATATATTCAGTAAACCTGGAGACCCGGATAAATCCAGTAGTTAATATAATGATATAGATATGACTACATATTTCTAAACAAAGATAATATTTTTTAAATGCATAAAAATAATTTTTCTACAATAAGACTTTTAATTTGAAACTGCAAAGAGGATTTCTAGCATCGGTTACTTCAAATATAAGTATTTGACCATTTCGTCTTTATCTTCAGTATTCACACAGATGCCAAGGGTTAAGGATTTTGTATACTGTTGGGAGAAAACAGACCGATTAGAAAATAGTGGTAACCTGTCCGCCAATCACCCAACCATCTAGTCGAGGAGGGGAAATATAAAAATCAACAATAAAAATTCTCATTTAAAAAAACTGGATTATTCCACTCATATCTCTATAACCTAACTATTTAAGATGTAAACAAAACTATTTATTGCGGTGATCGCAATACCCTGGTTAGACTGTGCATAATACACTCCTTGACCCTACTACCCGGTGGATATAATTCTCACCGACATTACGTTGTGATTTAAGATACGTTGTGTACAAGAAAATTTTACCTAAAGTAACACTGAACAAGGCTACAATTAGCTGCTAAATTAAATTATCATAAATAAACATATATAGACTCATGATGAAAGCAAAGATTCATAAGTAAAATAACACACACACACATATATATATATATATATACAAAGCTAAAAATAAAACATCACACTGTAAAAAAAAATGGTAACGTTCCATGTAAAATCCAGGAACGTTTCGCCTTTTCTCAGGTTTTCAGAATAATTTAGTTCTTTCCTGTGAAATTCTGGTTTTCTTATCTGAAACTTTCCTGAACAAAAGTTGGAAACAGCAAAACGCTGCGGCCGCCATTTATTATTTTTTTGCTATAATCCGTTGCTCGCGCGCGAGTGTCGAAAACGAATTCCTTAAATGAATGTAAAAGATCAATATGGAATGCAAATAAATCAATAGACGACATAATCCTTTACGTCTCTATTGTCAAGACAATTCAGATGAAAATACAATACCTCTGTGACACCGCTAAGAGATTATCTCTCGTACTTGTCTGTGGAATGTTTAACGAGCAGACTGTGTAAAAAACTACACCTATTATTTGGATCTCCATTAACCAGGGGACCATCAAACATGATTCTCACCGATTTTGATTAATTTAAAGTATGTTTTAGAGTTCTTATCTCTAATTATTCTTGTGAAAGGATTTCTTCAAATGGGCCTTAGATTTTCAGAAATTAGATGCCGAGGTTTAGCATACGTTTCAAATACCCATTAGTTTGCAGCTCTTAACGTGTATTTCGTGGTGTGGACGCAGAAAGCTCGCACGCCACCCGTACGGCCCGAGTTCGATGCTACCTCTTGATTTTTTTTCTTTTTTAATTAATTTTATATGTTAACACTTTATTACAATTTGATTTAAATTTGATATATATTTGACACTTTGAATTGCTGCAAATTTGAATTTTTTTTTTTATTTTCGGAAAAAATATACAATTACGTTTAGGTTTTTTTTTCTTCATGAAAATTTATATGTATTTTATCTAACTTGTAAACTAACATAATTACTGACGAAAATCCAAAATATTTTATGTCTAGATTTTTTTTCTAATTATTATTTACATTTATATATTTTTATATTTTAAGCAAAGTTCAGAAACAATATATCATATATATATTTACTTTATTGAATTTTAACTGAAAATTTATTTTTTCGTGTAAATTATAAATAATAATTTTCATGTCAATTTCAAAATATTTTCTCATTCTAACAAATAATGATATTAAGCGAAAATTGTCAACTGGAAATGTAAAAATCGTCTGCGGATCCCGCATGCTGTGAAATGTCAGTAATGTTTTGCTGTCAAGAGAAATATTCCTGGTATTTCGCAGGAAACTTACTGGCATTTCTGTAGAAATTTTTTAACATATACAGTAAAGTTCCAGTCATTTTCAAGAAATGTTTCTTGGAAATAATGGGCAACTCAGCTGCCCATTTTTTCCCAGGAACGTTGCGGAATTTTTTTTACAGTGCATCACATAAAAGGTCTGACATATGAGAGTAACTATGAATCATTATTCTTATCCTTCATAAAAGATTTTATTATTATTTCACTTCGAAATCTTCCCACTAATAACCCAACTGGGCATACACCACCCCTCAGTACTACTACGGTACTATTTCCAATTAAAAAGTGTACAATAAATTAGGCATATTAGATACCTTTCCTAATTCTCAGGTATATGATGACCAGGGGCACATCCAAATTCACAGGTTAATCCGTGTATCTTGTTCATGGCTGCATTTCCTGAGATGCTTAAATTTTTACCCCCCATTTAAATTAATGCCCTGAATAATTCTATGCCTCTACGGGGCCAATTCCAAATAGTGATATCAAAATATGATCTGGACTGACCGCCTCTCATTGGAGCATCCGAACCCGAGAAAACTCCACCTTCTCTACCAAGAGATTTCTCCTGATAGACTCAGAGCTCGACTTATGGAGTCCGATTTATGACCCCAGTAAATAAGCCCCAATTGTCCCATAAACAACTCTTGACAGAAAATGTCAAGGCTGTTGTGAAACTCCGGATACATGGGCTCCAGAAGTATTTTCTTTAAGTTGGTGGAACCGAGTTAATTGTTTCTAAAAAATTACCTGCCCCTACCACATAAGCCTGGGAAAACAAAACTCAAATATTGCGCACATAATAATATAAATTTCAATACAATATATAAATATATAAAACAATATGTATATTACTATAATTAATTTTGTATACACGTGTTTGATGTGTTGAGCGGGATCTCCACTCCAACAAATACCACCATTTAAAAACAAAACACTTTATAGTATAATTTTAAGTGAAATCTACCATTAGAAAAGGCGAAGAAATCTTTAAAAAAATAGTGTTATAAAAAATTCTCACCAATTAACACCTAGGGTATTCAGCACAAAATTATAGATAATGAAAATCTCCTTACTAATGTGTAGATGCGTTCTGAGACTTATCCCGGTTGTTCAGGCATATCTGAACAGGTTGTAAATATTTTGCTGTTGAAAATGCATATTCATAATCTTGATTTATTCAAAGCTGAAATACTGCGGACTGTAAAATGTTTTAAATCTAGGTAGCGTAATGTACATTTCAGTATATTTTTTTACATATTATTTCTCGAATTAAATGGGGTGATATATGTATAATAATATCTAAATTCGTTGATGAAAAATTCACACTTTATACAAAACTCAATGTTTGATTTTCAAGTTGAATCAGGAAAGAGCATACATAAACATCCTTAGTTCCTTTGATTGGTTACTCCAAATGTAATATTTTCGCTCTGGCGTCCTTATGTTCAATAGTGAGAACAAAATTATTGATTAAGAAAATACACTTCCTAAAACGTTGATGTACTTGGGACTTTTCCAGATAGTTTAAACATGTCTGACGAGGCTATCAAGATTTTACAGTTTGAAATGGAAATTCGTAATCTTATTTGAGTCGAAGCCGAAATACTTGAAATTGTAAAATGATTTGGATAAAGATCAACGTAATAAACTCTTACAATTTTTCTTTTATATACTTTTACAAATATATATATATATATTTGAATCAAATATGGTGATATTTAATAACACCAGTATTGTTTTACGTAAAAAGTTACACGTTATAAAAAATTCAAGTGCTGGATTAGAATAAATTTCGAATATTTTTAAAATAGAGATTTTTTTGTCACTGAAGCACATAATTATTGCAACTATATGAATGCTTGCAGAGTTAGTAAGCAATAAAAAGTCTATGAAAGTATAAAACTCATTTTATATCATGAGCATACAAGTAATACTACATGGTTGATTACATTGGAATTTAATGTAAAATAAGCTGCTTAACCATCTTGGTGGGTAAATTTTTTTATCAAATTAGGTTAAAAAATTGCGCATTTATTACATATCTCAAATCTACATACGGGGTATCCCAGCTAAGATGTTACAAACTTCTAGGGGAGGTAGGGTACACCTAGACGAATCGGAATCACATAGGAATGCCGGGTCGGAAACGCCTTTCTGACACAGTCAGGGTATTAACGGTGTTACCAGTAGGCTACTTTTTTCAAATTCAGATTTCTTTATCATCAGATTTTCTGAGATGGTAAAATTCTCCTTCATTCCACCTTAATTAATGTGTCATTGAATAAGGCGAATTTTCTATTTCAAAAAACTGGTGCCAATCAAGAAATCTGAATTTAAAAAAGTAGACCACTGGCAACACTAGACATTGCAAAGGCTGGATCACACAAAGCTGATCTTTGGCCTTTACAAAGTTGCCAGAGGGCTACCTTTTTTAAACTGAGATTTTGCGACTGGCACCACTATTTTAAAATGATAATTTTCCCTTTGTTTAATGACATATCACTTAAGTTGAAAACAAAGCGAATTTTACCATTTCA
The DNA here is from genome assembly GCA_963932465.1 of Maratus speciosus. NCBI lineage: Eukaryota > Metazoa > Arthropoda > Arachnida > Araneae > Salticidae > Maratus > Maratus speciosus. Next base: position 456,517,293 of record OZ010787.1, on the reverse strand, counting down.
AAAACGTGGTGCTAATCAAGAAATAGAAATTAAAAAAGCAGCCCACTGGCAATAATGATACAATGCCCTCTGCGGCGTCAGGAAGGCGTTTCGGACCAGGCATTTCAATGTGATTCCGAGTCGTCTAGGTGTACCCTACCTCCTCTCGAAGTTTGTAACATCTTATCTGGGACACCCTGTATATTTAGAGTTAAAATATGTAAAAAAAAATTGTAAAAGAGGTTTTTTTTAAAATATAGAATTAGATCATAAAAAAGATTGTCAAAAAACGAGATTTTAAAAATAATCATATAAAAGCAAAAATTCTGAAAATTAATGTTGAATGTATCCACGCGGAAATCGCGGGTTGCGCAAATTTTGCTATTTTTACGTTTCCCGTGGAAATCGAAGGATGCGCACAGAGAGGGTTGCTGTAATTTCCCGCGTATACGCCGCAGATCAGATAATTCGATTTCCTACCAGAATTTGTTTTAAATAAAATGTGACTTCCTTTAGCTTAGTATTTATTTGAATTCATTTTTTAAATAAAATTTACGGTATGAAAAAACTTAACTAAGTCGCGGCGTGTACGCGGGAAATTACGGTAATAACAATAAGAGACATTTTTAAAAACACCATGTGTCTAATCATTTCAATAGTTAGAGTCTAATTATTTCGTCTTTAAATGTAATCTTTGACGAGGTTATAGATTGCCAGTTGATTGTATATTTGATCAGATTTTTCTTTAATACAAAATTGGAGCTATACACATCTTACTGGCAACATTTTCCGGTTAACTAAGTTTTATTAAGTGATTGAGGAGTTTATTTCTATCTTATTTATTTGCTTTTGTCTGTACTTTTGTTGTTATTTTTCTTGCATATTGGTATCGAAGATGTTCGTAGCAACAATCTCTATAGAAAACTTTTTATCTTCCTCTTCGTTTGATTCCAAGTTTAAATACATTAATTGTACATTGCGCATTGATGCATTCATGAATAAGTTAAATTTACTTTTAATAAAAAATTAACTTCGGGGCAACCACAATATTTAAATAAAAATATCCCCCTTTTGTAAACACAGAAGTAGCTATTACATAAGTTGAAGAATTTCTCTTTAAAATATCTGGTATCTAACACTAAATATATGTATAAAAAATACTTCCAAAAGAAAAAAACGTGCAGTGTAGGTTTAAAACACTGAAATAAATGTGACTGACCGTAATTGAATTCTATGACAGAATAAATTCAAGACTATTAAATTGTAATAATTAACCCTCTGTCTACCAGAAGGGTCCAATGGACCCGACATGTACATTCAAAATATTTATTCAAACCAGAAATTTCTTCAAAACAAACTAAATGTATAAATCAGACAATAATAAGTTAAATAAACAAATTAAATAGTTTTAAGTAAAAATTCTGGTGTAGAATGTTTTTATAAAACTTGAGTAAAATTTCCGGTAGTTCTAGGGTTAAATCATAATTATTATTGAAAGCATTATGTTTACCTCATAATCAGCGGGCCAACAACGCAGGACCCGATTATCGAAGGAGCAAATTTCCACAGGAAAACTTAAAATGGTCGTTTTAAACGCTTAAAAATTGCGTCATTAATAAGATGAAAATTTCTGTTCAAATTTATTGGTTGAGGGTTGCTCCTGGAATAATAGGCCCTGCAACAATGATCGGCAACGTTTCGTTTATAATTGTCTTATTCACATGTTTTCTTTAACCCTTTATCTACTGACGGTACTTATAAGTACCACTCACTTTAAACATTTATACCATAGTGAATATTACTAATATTCTAATGGTACTTTGCAAAAAACACTCTTTTAGCTCCACTTTATCCGAATACATGGCAGCAGTAGTTCTAGGTTTGTTATTTTAGAGAGGAATGAGGCTACTTTTGAAGCAGTCAATGTGTTTTGTGCCGATATTTTGTGCAGATTACCACGCTCGTCTTTTCATTGCTGCAAACACAGTAAAGGATATAAGATAAGTGTTGGATTTTTTTATGTGTTTATTATGACTTTAAAATACAATATGACTAGCTATTTTAGGTGAACGGTGTATGTATTTGATTTAACTGTTGAATTACTCGGTGGTACTTATAAGTACCGTCAGTACACTGGGTGATGGAGAAAAACTTCTTGTTTACTTTTGGTCTGGGTAGTTATTCATCGTTTTCGTCAGTTTTAAAATGTAATTACTAAAATGTAGTGTAGTAATGATTTCCCTGGTATTTCTTTTCTGTTTCATAGTTATTTTTATGGCACCCGCTCGTTTTTGCTATGTTAGAAATGGCATATGTAAATTCATATATTGCATATGTGGAGATGCGAGAGAACATGTTGTCCCTGGAACATTGACCTCACATAACCAAAGGACTGCTAACAAGATCGAAGCCTAAAAAAAATAGTTTTTTTTAATCCCTTTCAGAAAAAAAAGAATTTTCAATTCTAAAGTGTTGAAATAAATGATTGGCGCCGGAATTTGCCAAACGATGTATTTGTAAATAAGAAAAAGCCTATATTTCATATACTTATTAAATCGAAAATATATTCTGGTGCCAGTTGAAATACGTTGTGGATTTTCTGTTACGATATTTTGGTCATAGTGTACTGACGGTACTTTAAAGTACCACTTTCATTAATTACCTCTAAATAATTAAATTTCTCACGGATGAATATATTTTTTTTATGTTTATCCTTTAATTTTCATTGTAGTAACTGGAAAAAAAAATATTACATGAAAAAAATTGCAGTAGATCATAATGCCGTAGATAAAGGGTTAATAGATAACATGATTCAAAACTACCTTCTTTTTAGACATCAGATTTTCTGTATTTAGTAATAACAATTTGGATATCAGCCTTGTATTTGAACAATTTATAATGTAAAATATTTTTGTGTTACACCGTCACCTAAAAAGAAGCATATATATATATTTAAATATCTTCTTACCACATAAACAGTTTATACACGAAAACATTTTTTTAATGAAATTTTATTTATTTATTGTTATGTAACGATTTTAATATAACCTTTATAAAAAAACCAATTATATCGGACCACGAGGACGGAGCCTACCCAATAATTTGTTCTTAGCCCACCCGATTTCCATTATTCGATTTTGTTACTTGTTTATTTTTCAATCGCTGAAAAAATAATTCTTCCATCGAAAACTATTTTGTTTGAAAACATAGTAAGGATAGCAGTAACAGGCACACATGATCCTAAAAAACCCATTTAATCTAACCCAAAAGATCCAGTTAAAATACAGGTTCATCAAAAAATAATGCCTAGGTTTTAAAAAATCATAACATCGAAACCTTTTATGTTAAATGAGTAATTCTTTCACTACACGATAACTGGTGAACGCAAGTTTGGATTTAGTTCACCAGAATTCGTTTGCGTGTCTATGTTATGCGCGGATTAGTTGCGCAGTCGTCAAGGTCCGCCAACGTGCCAGAATACAGCTGCTCAGTACGATGTTGGCCGTGCAACAAAAAGCACAGTGTGTGATTTGGTATACGGGTTATTTCATGACAAAGTTATTGGACCTTTCTTTTTCGAAGAAAAAACCATGTACTTAGCAGCTGCAGTCTGGCGCGTCGGCTGACCTTTGCTAATGCGCAACTAATGCACGCATAACACAGACACGCAAAGGAATTCTGGTGAACTAAAACCAAACTTGAGTTCACCAGTTATCATGTTGTGAAAAAATTACTCATTTAACATAAAATGTCTCGATGTTACGATTTATTTTAAATCTCGGTATTATTTTTCGATGAACCTGTATTACTTTCTCTATATTATAGAGATTGTAATGAATGGTTACAATGTATAGATCTACTTCGAAAAGAAATTCTCTGTGAATACATTCAGACTTATCTTTTTTATGTGTTATAGTATAAATTAGCAAATAAATGCATTCAAGAAGTAATGCTAAGTTGTTTTCAAATAGAAATTGGCAATTTTCTGGCACATTTTCGGATTCATTTTTCATCCTAAGTGCACGAAAATCGCAGTTGTTTAGAAACTAAGAAATAAATAGTATTCCATTTTTACTTTCTTTCATCTATACTAATAAAAGAACACATCACTCTATGTGTGTGTGTCTGCGATGACTAGCAAAATCTACGGCACGTACGAGGCTCAAAATTTTTGTGAAGAGAGTCCAAGGCCTTTCCTAATGTACCTGAGCCTCAGAATTTTTAAATCCTTATAATTATTTGAGTTATTAAGTAAAAACCGTAAGTCACTCTGAATAAAAATCCGTCTGGTTCCTTTTGGAGACGGTAAAATCTCTGACGCTTGCGCTGAAGGCGCTGATACGCAAATGAAGAACGGGAAAAATATTTCGAGGGTATTTTGTCATGATTTATTAACTAACATCGTCCAAACCACTTAGTAAAGTTAAAAACGAAAGACATGTTCTGAAGGATTGTACTCTTAAGTTTCAATTGTCGCAATCAATTAAAAAATGTATCGCAATTAACCCCTTGAGAAAAAGAGTTCATAAAGGTTAGTTTTTCAGAAGAACGTTTTTCTCCCTTATTGCAACACCTCCCCAGGATGCAATTTTAAAGGTACTGATAAACCAAAAATTGGCTTGTAAAGGTGAAATCTTCTTCAAATCGATAGTGTAATTGGTTTTTAGAAATATGAATTTCAACCCTTTCAGATGCACCGCCAAACGCAGGTCACTTTACGCCTCATAAAGAGGATTTACATTTCGGAGCGAATTCTCTCCATTTAGATTAAACGTTTACCCTCTAAAATATGCAATTTTTTTATGAAATTTTAAAAAGGGCTTGGTTTTAGTTATATTTACGATCCATTAAAATTTCGGAGAAATCCGACAGCAACAATCATCTATTTTTTTATGCTAATGAAACCGACGCGAAAAAAAAAAGAAATGCAGAAATCATTTACGATTGGGAACCTTAATTTACTAAACTTTTCGCAGCAATTGTGGCGTAATCGCTTAACACCTTAGTTTTCTGTACGAACGGGCCGAAACTCGGGCCGTTTATCGTGTTCGAAACTCGATAGGACTAATTTGAATTAGTACATTTTTGCTATTTTAAGGATTTCATTCTTCTTTTAAAGGTATCTAAAGTAAAAAAAAAAAAAAAATTCTGCATTTCTAAATCAATATCGCGATAAGTAAATGTATATATACAGTAAATATTATTCACGTTAAAACAACTGAATTATTAAAAGAAAACAAATACAAAAACTACACATAAGTGAATGGATTTAGGAACAAAAAACATTCAATTTATAAATCTCATTGTTGAACGAATTTAATTAAAAGAAATTTTGTATATATTATATATATATACAATTTTTATGTATAAATATATATATTTACAATTTTAAGGGTTTCTAATTATTTTTAATTTTAAATCAATTGAATTGTTTGAGGAAAAATTACACATAAATGAATCGAATAATAATGATAACAATAAAAAACAACATTGTACATTGTCCAATCGATTTAATTAAAAAATTTTTGACGATCAAAATCAATTGAATTATTAAAAGGAATCAAAACAAAAACTACACAGAAGTGAATCGAATATGAAAAAAATTGATAGGTTTTATAAATCTCATTGTTCAACGTATTTAATTAAAAGAGATTTTGTATTTTTTTTCTTTTTTTTTTTTTACAATTTTAAGGGTTTTTAATTATTCTTAATTTTAAATCTATTGAACTTTTTGAGAAAAAAATACACATGAATGAATCTAATAATAATAATAATAATAACTACATTTTTCATTGTCCAATGCATTTATTTTTTTTTTTCATTTTAAGGGTTTTTCTCAACCATACAAATAAGAACATTTCTTTCACTTATAAAAACTCTAGCTAGATGACGCCAGCGATGACAGCCATGACCACCTCGGGAACTCAGCTTTCGCTTTAGAGTGTTAGTGTAATCCCGAGGGGTAGACCACACCCACTCCTCCCGACTCTCAACCAGAGTCTGAGAGGGAGCGTCGGGTCCCTGATCAAGCTACTGAGATTTATTTCGGTTACTGTGAGATTTACAATTACAATCACAATTGGTTACCCAATTTTTCTGGGCGAACCGAAGATTTCACATCGAGATATATGACTGTATGTAGTGATTACATGAGGATCATTTCACCTAATATGATTGCATAATTGTTTACAATTTTCTTGGATATATATACGTCACAGTACATTTAACACACAATATTTAACATGACAATTAGAAACACATTACAACACAATATCAAACACCTACTAAAAATTTTTTTCTAAAGATGTAAAATGATACAAACTTGGGCGTGCAAAGAGTCTGTCCTTTCCGGTAATAATTCCAACACAGCCCCCCCCCCCCCAGACGTATGATACAATAAAATCTCCTTAGACGGAAACTCAACGACCAGTGATAAATTCCGTTTTATTCAGGCTCTTTAAATTGATCAAAGCATAATTGCATTTTTGTTGGGGGAGAGCTAAAACCTGTTTTTTTTCAGTTTATTGCACGATTACTCTATTAGAAAATAAATTTGATGGGTATATTTTTAAAAATCTGTATAATAGCATTTTCTTGCAATTTTATTATTCCTTTTTCAGTATTACAGTTTATGATGTATTTGCAATTACATTTTTATCTAAAGATTTTAAATAAAAATTTTAAATTTCGCTACAAATTTCAGGTTCCTTTAACCCGGCATTAGTCGCGTATCGATCTTTTGGCCCCTCATATGGAGTATCTTCTCCTAACACGTCCTCCCCTTACAAATATAATAGAGAACTACCATGCAGCTGAGTTTAAATGTTTCTGCACCACCACCATGAAGTATCGAGAAATCTCTCTTTTTTTGTTCAAGTACATTTTTACAAACAAAGTTAAAATTTGTGGAAATGTCTACGCAACGATCCAATGATGAGTGTGTTCAAGAAGCACGCGCGCAGCGCGCGCGAGCTCAGGAGTCAGGAACATGGAGTGGGTCCATATCATGGATGTAGTGTGTTCAGGTAGTGTACAGGTAGGCACGTAGTGTGTTCAGGAACAGATCATGGATTTGATTAATTAAGGTGCTAATTATAAAGATATTTTGATACAGAAGCATCGTGTGCCAGATGGCCGAATGGATAAGGCAGTGAACTCGAGACCAGGGATTCTGGGTTCGAATCCTTCCGAGACCACATTGTGTTACAATTTTTTTTGTTTTGTTTATTGGTTGTTTTATATTTTTCATAATGAATAAGATATTTTTGATGAAGATATATTTTTTATTTTTATTATACAGAGGCACGTGTATTTTTATTATAATAATAAAATACTTATTTAAATGTGAGAAAATGAGGTATTTCGAGATGAAAGTTTTACATCTGAAAGTATGTATATGTATAATGATATAAACATTAAGCAAATCCAAATGAAAAAATAATATATATCGCACGTAGGATAATTCCTTGATTTTTTTTTTTTTTTTTTTTTTTTTTTTTTTTTTTTGAGTACTTTACGAGTGAATTTTTATCGAGACTAGGCTGGAAATCATATTTTACTTTGAACATTATAAAAATAAAATGTAATAGTTGTAGATTATTTTAACTAAAAATACCTGTACATATATTTTTTAAAGAGATAAAATATATAGGTCTGCTGTCTAGTTTTGTAGTGAATAAAGTATGATCAGAATGTTTATAAATTTTCTACTGAAAGTATAAATAAGTATTTTGCTTATACTAACAGAATTTTGAATGCCATTTATTTCTCATGTTTGATGATGTATTTTGGTCTGTTATCCACACGGTATTGAAATATGCAATCATAAAATAAGAAATATATATATTAAAACCTTCTCTGAAAAACTGTCTAACTAACAGGGCAAATTCCATTGAAATCCATCCAGTATAGTAGATTACAAACAAATCTCATATGTTGATATCACAATCTTGGTTTACTAACAGCATTTTATTTATCACGGAAGATATAAATCAACTGATAAATCATTTTTAAATAAATAAAAAGAAAATTGTTAAAATTTTTAGATCACCAGTTGAATTCTTAAATTGTATCAATCAACCTACCAAACAAAGCACAACCAATAACACATAAGCAGAAAACGCACAATCACGTGATCAAATCGCCCACACAATTTTTTTGAGCAGCTCGCGCGGAGTTTGCGCGCGGTTGGTTAACTAATTTTAAATGCCAAATGGGCTAAAGTAGATAAAGAAGGTCACGTGATGTTTTTCCCGACTATTTTAGATTTTATCTGAGTGAACATAGGCATGTATTCCTGTTACGAAAACCATGTTTTGGAAGAATAATGAAATATAGTCGTTGGTTTTACCTTTTTTGAACCATAAAAATAATGAAATAATTGAATCATGTTAAAATTCCTTTCTTCGATAACACCTACTCCATGGCATAAACTTCTGAGCGCGCGCGCGGCGCGAAGTGCACTTCTGAACACGCTCAATGTCAATTTATTTTTCATTTTTCATTATTCCAAATCTCATGAATAAAATTTATAATTTAAGTAAACTGCAAATTTTAAATGTAATATTTCAAATGTAATATTTGAATAGTAATCGAAAAACGTTTCTTATTTTGCATTTTATGTATGCGGGGAGCCGGTGGCAAAAAGTCCGAGCGCGACTAATAACATTCTGAAAAAAGACGTCGGGTTAAAAATATAATTACGGACCCGGGCAACGCCGGGCGGGGCAGCTAGTCTTCAATAAAAGAAAGTATTGTAATCAAAAAATTTTGCGACTTCCGGTTTTAGATGGATTTACTTGTTTTAGGGGTCAGAGATCCCCAAAGACATGTTTATACAAAATGTCTGTCTGTCCGTCCGTCTATTCGTATGTCTGTGTGTCGCCATTTTACCATCGAAAAGTGCATGAAGTTATGTATCGAATTTAACCAATTTTTTGTGTGTGTATTTGGCTGTGGCAAGCAGAGCCTCCTACAGTTTAGAAATATTCTGTCGGAAGAGGTCGCTGGAGTAGCAATTTTTGTGCCATTTTCGTTATTTTACCATCGAAAAGTGTATGAAGTTACGCACAGAATTGTACCAATTTTTGTGTATGTTTTTGGCTACGCCCAGTAGGTCCTTCCTGAATTTGAAAAAAATTCGCCGGAAGGGGGCGCTGTAATAGCGATTTTTGTGCCATTTTTATTATTGTACCGTCGAAAACTGTGTGGAGTTATGCATAGAATTGAATTAATTTTTTGTGTATGTTTTTGGCTATAGTCTGCAGCTGCTCCTTGAATTAAAAAAAATTCTCCCGGAAGGGAGCGCTGTAATAGCGATTTTTGTGCCATTTTCATTATTGTACCTTGAAAAATGTATAAAGTTATGAATAGAATTGAACCAAATTTTTTGCGTATGTTTGGCTATGGCCAGCAGGTCCACCTTCGATTTGGAAATAGTCCGCCTGAACGGGGCACTGTAATAGCTGCCTGTGCCATTGTCTGTGCCATAGCGCTGTCTGTGCCATTTTCATTATTGTACTATCAATAAATGTATGAAGTTATGCATAAATTTAACCAAATATTTTGTGTATGTATTTGCCTGTGGCCAGTAGTTTCTCCTTGAATTTTAAAATATTCTGCCGAGGGGATTGCTGTAATAGCGATTTTCGTACCCTTTTCTCTATTTTACCTTCGAAATGAAATGTGTATGAAGTTATGAATAGAACTGAACCAAAATTTTGTGTGTGTTTTTGGGTTTATCTAGCAGGTGCTCCTTGAAATCGGAAATATTCCGCCGGAAAGATGCGCTGTGATAGCGAATTTCGTAAAATTTTCTTGGTTTTTTTAGTTGTTGTCCATCGGCGGCTCATGCAGCGACGGGAACTCGCGCTTTGCTAAGCTGGCTATTCGCAAACAGCTGTTGTACAACAGAATAACCAAAAACTATTGATTTTAATAAATATCATGATCGAGATTAAATAGTTTTTAATACGATTAATTGACTGAAACAGAAATTTAAGATGAAAATCTGAGTTGGTATGGGTCAATATCTGAAAACTGGACAATTTCATTCAAAAATATGTTTTTTTTTTTTATTAATGTACCAACTACCGCATATAATTATATACTATGATACATGTTTTGTTATTTAAATGTTGTAGTGTTTTGAGATTAAGGATGCATATTTCATGCGTTGGATAAACTTTTATGAAAGAACATGTCTGTGAACGTCATAATCAGTGTCTAATAATTGGAACTCAGATGATGAGGATGGGGCGATAATTTTGTCTTTAAAGCTACTCAGCCATTTTGTTGAATCATTTTGCCTACATGTAACTTATTAAATATGCCATGTGACATTTCCATGTTACATAAATAAAGTTGCAATAAGCTTTTTTTTATAAATAAAAAGTTAAATATGGGGACATGAATGATGCTATAAAAAACGACTCATCCCTATTCTCAGCAAAAACTAAATAGTTCTAAATATGAAACAAAGAGAAAAAAAAATTACCTTCATCCATGATGGCTAGTTGAACTTTAGTTACCATTGCAATGGAAATAATTATGCCAGTTCCACCTAGTATCTGTTAACCTAAATGTGTCTTCAGAGGGACTGAGATTATTGTCAACCTCAGGGACAAATATACTTACTACAATATTTCATTATGCAATCTGTACTAATAAAGGATATTTATATTTTCTCATACTGTATATGCATAGGTATAAATATATAATAGCAAAAGTTAATAATATTTATAGAAATGTTTACAGCATGCATTTCATAATGGATATTTGTACTTGGAGACAGGGACTGAAATAATGATTTACTTTGTTTAAAGCTTAAAATTAATTAGTTATACATCATTCTATGTCAATTTATCATTGGTAATTGTTATAACAAATGTCAGAATATATTACATTTTTAAGTTTTTGGTTTTAGTATATATTACGAAATGATATTTTCAAATTGTCCAATTTTCAGATATTGATCCGTGTAGTATTGAACTAATACTATTGCATAGCTGCCAACTGTTACGCTTTTTTCTTACCGCTAAAATTTTACAGTAAATATTGTCTTATTTAATCGTCGAAATCTCACGATTAAACAAAGCGAAAATCTCTATTAAATTTTAGTGGTAGGAAAAAAGCGTAAAAGTTGGCAGCTATGCTATTGCTGTATTGACATATGTAACTGCTTTTTCAAATATTAAGATGTATGAGATAGAAGCAAGTTTTGGGATTGGCAGAACAAACTAGTTTTTAAATAAGATTAAACGATTTTTCAGAAAATGCTTTCAAAGGCTTTTAAAATAATTTTTGACGTGCGTCACTTTTAGACCGTTAAGATTTAGCTTAAAGTCATATTCATAGTATAATCGTAAATATTAGAGTCCGTAAAAGGAAGACATCATATGAGAGAATAATTTAATAAAATCACAACTTTATATTCTATTTAAAAAAAAATTAACTTCACTATCGTAACTTGCGCATCCATATCCTTATCTGTAAAGAAAGTAAAATGTCCAGATCATATTAACCTAAAATGATTGAACCCACCCAATATTTTTCAAAAGTTGGCGCCACTGGATACAAATATACTTAGGATTTCATAGTTGTAGAAGAATAAACTTTTAATAGGGTAACTCCGGGAGAGTCACAGCATCCGGGATAGATGCCGCACCACTTAAATTTCTTGTAATTATCGATAGATGGTGGTCAAACGCGCAATATAGGTGCTCAGTGAGATTATTTTAACCAGCGTATAGCGTGAATCCTATTTCGATGTTTACTTGTAGATGTACAATCCTTATTTTGACGTAAGTGCATGATTTCACTTTCCAAACTTTTAAATACATTTCTTACGCTAAATGGATGCATGATTTCGTAGTCAAAACTAAGTTCAGCGATTGTATAGAGTACTATGTGTACGGTTACGTCATTTTCCTTAACGATGGCAGGCAACTGTGATGTGCGACGTCTGTACCATGCAAAACGAGATACATGTCGCAGTGCAATTCCGGTATACATGCCGCAGTTTGTTTTGTACGGTAGGATTAAGTGTTGTTAAGTTTTCTTTTTCTTTTTGCACAGACTAACCAAGTTAGGCATGTATGTAGTTACATAAAGACTGTAGTTTTTCGACACTTTTTGTGTAGATTGTGGTCGAAAAAAACAGGTCTATTAACCCATTTGGGACCATGGGTGCATATAAGCACCTTCAAAAAGAGCATACAACATTTGTTTCTGGCACCAGTAAAAAAAAAGTAATATTTGTGTTTTTTAATTAGAGCATTTTTATGATTATTTAAGTAAAGGTAACTTCTTTTAAAAAAGTGGTGCCAATCGAATAAAATTTGCGTAAAAGCCGCCGGTCCCGAAAGGGTTAACAAATAAATTATGTAAACACAATTTTACTTTTATTCTTTTCCCTCTCTAATAATTTGATTTTACGTTGTTGCTGAAATAACAATTAAAATTTAATGTAAAAAAAATAAGTCGATAATTTTAATAGTGAAAGTACGCAAACAATTATTAATTTGAATCCCTAATGCGCTAATTGTACTCATTTAGTTTCATTTGGTTAGTACATCGTTAATTATAGTCCAGAAATGAATATTTTTTTTAAATATTTTTATTTATAATTTCATTCTGATCATATTACAAGCGGGGCATATCTACCGAACAAGTGCGGCGTCTCAGCCTAAATGTACGGGTGACGCGCCGTAGTGCAATGTTTTAGAAAAAAATGTTAAAAAATATTAATTATTTGTTTTGAATTTTTGTCTCGCAGTACACGTGTTGTATATTTTACACTAAATAGCACAGCATGATTTTTTTTATGTCCACCATGGGACTTTATACACAAATAAAAAAAATATATATGCGGCATGAATCCTGGAATTATACTATACATAAAAATTAGTTTTTTTCCAAAATCTGGTTATTTAAACAAGAGATTTTAAATATCAAAGTTCTTAGCATAAATGTTATATCGGGACAATTTATATATTAAAATAGCTATGACTACATATTTGCATGCATGTAAAAGTTGAGATCGAAATATTATTGCAATATGTAACATTTAGACGGAAAAGATTGTCATAGCAAGCAAATATTTCAGACATAATCTTTCTTCATGGCCTGTATAAATACTTAAGTTCATGCAGTTCGAGGGGTATTATATCTATTCATATGAAGCTCATACTGTGTGAAATTCATTGCTTTAACGTTCGATGCACAAATACTTAGAGAATTCAAAACGTGTCTCTGTCAGATGACTCTACAAAATACGATTTGGTTTCAAGGATTCTCATCTATCGTATGTAAAGATTTTCATACTTCATATTTTGCTCAAATACATTTTAGTAATTTCTGATTTTATAAAGACAAGGGGATATGCCCGGGCTTCCCGGGGTTACAGTATATAGGTGAAAAACGTTTTTTTTAACTGATAAGTTTAGTAGATTTTTACTTTCTTCTATCGTCAATAGAAGAAAATATTGTAATCCAAATTTTTTCGGCTTCCGGTTTTCAACGGATTTACACGTTTTAGGGGTCAGAGATCCCAAAAAACATGTTTAGAGAAAATGTCTGTCTGCCCATGTGCCTGTGTCTCCGTATGTCCGTGTGTCCGTATGTCCCCATTTTACCATCGCAAAGTGTTTGAAGTTATGGATAGAATTGAACCAGATATTTTGTTTGTGTTTTTGGCTATGGAAAGCAGGTCCTCCCTTAATTTGGAAGAATTCCGACGGAAGGGGCGCTGTAATAGCGATTTTTGTGCCATTTTCATTATTGTACCATACAAAATGCACGAAATTATGTATAGAATTGTACCAATTTTTTTGTGTATGTATTTGCCCGTTGCCAGCAGTTTCACCTCGAATATTAAAATATTCTGCCGGAAGGGATTGCTGTAATTGCGATTTTTATGCCTTTTTCTTTATTTTACCTTCGAAATGTCTATGAGGTTATGACTAGAATTGAGCCAAATTTTTTTCGTATGTTTTTGTGAAATAGCCAGCAGGTTCTCCTTGAATTTGGAACTATTCCGCCCGAAAGGGGCGCTGTGATAGCGATTTTCGTATAATTTTCTCGGTTTTTGGTAGTTCTGTTGTCCATAGGTGGCTCGTGCAGCATCGAGAACTGCCGTCTTGCTAAACTGGCTATTCGTAATCAGCTGATGCATAACAGAATAACGGAAAACTCTTGATTTTAATAAATATCATGATCGAGATTAACTCGTTTTTACTCCGATCAATTGTCTGAAGCAGAAATTTAAGATGATACTCAAAGTTGGTATAGTATTAAACTAATAAAATTAAAAAATTGACATTTGTAACTACATTTTAAAATATTAAGATGCATTAGATAGAAGAAAGTTTTGGGATTGGTACATCCAATTAGTTTACGTTTAATATATTTTTTAAAATGCTCACTAAGAATTCCAAAAATCATATGTATTTGAAAAATAGCAATTATGCGTTTAAATAAAGCTTTTAATTTTTTTTATAAACGATAGCATGTATTGGGCTCGCACCAAGAGTTAGCCGAAGAAATCCCCCAAAGATCACTCTTTACAATCAGACTTTTTGATTCTGATCACTTCAGAGCTTTAAGTGCATAGTTTAATTACATGTCTTAAATTTATGTTTTGAGTATGATATTTATTTATTTATTTATTGGTGAATGTTTTAATTTCGTTTTGGAATATAAGCTGGAAGCAAATGTAGAGCTATTTATATCAATTTAAATGTAAATGGATTTACTTTTCTTAATCGTCTGCACGCGAAAGAAAATTAGAAAAATTCATGCTTAAAAATTACTTTAAAAATAATGAAAATTGAGTAAATGGCGATGCAATTTTTAAACAAATTGCAATACAGTTTTCAAAGTACATTTGAAAGTACATTTTTTACCCTATTTGACGGTGTAAAATTTTTAAATAATCAATGGTTGGAAGTTTTTTTAAACGGCTGGCAAAATTAAATTTAATCGTCTGGTGTTGCCACCGTGACGTCAGCGTTAGGCACAGACAAGTTTGTCTTTTGAAGTACAGATAGTCTGTTTATTTGAAAGTCAAGAAATATATAGAACTATGCGTGATAATTTTGTCTTTTTGGGTAAATAGTTTGTTTCGATTTATTTCTTTAAAATCATCTGATAGTAATAAAATAGATTTTTTTTATGGAAAAAAGATTTCGGAAAAGAAAGGTGGCATTCAAAATTAAAAAAAAAATAGTTTTGGTTTTACTTGTTACG
This sequence comes from Maratus speciosus, assembly GCA_963932465.1. Classification (NCBI taxonomy): domain Eukaryota; kingdom Metazoa; phylum Arthropoda; class Arachnida; order Araneae; family Salticidae; genus Maratus; species Maratus speciosus. The sequence goes on along the minus strand of OZ010787.1, from coordinate 456,502,068 downwards.
TATTAAATTCCATAAAAGGTCATTGTCCATAAAATGTTAAAATAGTTACCATGACATTTTCATGAATAAAGAATATGTCTTAAAAACCTAAAGTATACATTTATTACTCTTTTGATTATTTAAACATAAGATTTTATACATTAAAAAACAATATTTTTAATATGAATGTTATGTCTGGAAAATTTATATATTCAAAACAATGAAAAATATTTCTCAACAGTTAAAACATTAAAACACTTATGTTTTCATTCTCTTGTACATAGGATTTTTTAACGCACATTAAACATAAGCCTTTTACAACCTCATTCTTTAAGCATCATATTTTATATAGTTTGTGATAACCATTTTCGTATGAATGTTATGTCTTAGAAATTTATATATTAAGATATTTATGACTAATCAATGCGTGCACGAACACATTGATATGAAAATATTAATACAATGTGCAAATTTTAGATGCAGAATAATAGTAATAGTAAGAAAATATTTCAGACAGCAAGTTTCGATACATACCCTGTATAAATAATGAAGTCCTGGAGAACAACTGACAGGTAACTATGGATATACAGCTCATTCGATAAGAGATTAATAGTTTAATGTTTTATTCACAAATTCGCAGATAATTGAAAACATATCTTGTCACATGATGCTAGGATATAGGATTTGGTTTACAGGATTCTCAATGATCGTACATTGTTAAAAATTAGCAGGAAAAGTTCAGCCAATTCAACTACTTTTATAGAAAACGATTACATAACTGTAATTTAAGATTCTTCTGACCAAAGGTTTGTTAATAATATGGTCAGATACACTTAATAATATTGTCACGCAACCGTTACCTTTAAAAACGGTCGAATGACTGAACAGTTTGGTTCAGATTTTTCACAATGCAATTCATGAAGATACAGTAAAACTTCCCTAAAGCGACCACGTTCCGTTCCAATAACTATTCGTCCCTCTGAGAGGTGGTCTCTTAATGGAGGTCATGTTTATATCTAGATTTTAATTGTTGAAAAGGTAACAATTAATGTTACTAAAATTTATTTATCACATTAGGAAAAAATATGAAAATTTAAGTATCAAAATAAAAGTTAATTACATAAGTTAATTACTACAGAGTTTAAAAAATGAATACATTGACGTTTGCTTCAATATTAAGGTTTTATCTTTTATAACTTTTATTTCCATGACCTTTCGAAGTTCAGTAAAGAAATGCAATTATTTTTCGGCGGGAACAAATAATGACAATTTTATTATCTATTTCTTTGAGAGTTTCCTGACAGAATAGGGCAGGGGAGTTTATTGACCGTCATCCTTAATTTGTCAGAGTTAAATTCATTGCCTAAAAAGCACAAAGGGGTTTAAATACTTAAACGTTACCGGAATAAATAAAAAATCTAAACTTAGTTTAAAAGTTTGATGAATAATGTGCTCTCCGGAATTATTTTTTCTAATAAAACATTCTTCAAGCGACCAGGAAAAAACGGAATTTGTTTCATTTTCTTCAAAGAAATTGGTCGTTCATGGACTGAGTTCAACTGGTATGGTCTCTGAATGCAGATAAAATTAGTATTAAGCCTATCGGAATAAATTTTGTTCCATGAAAACATAGTCGTTCAGGGAGGTGATCGCTTAATGGAGGTGGTCGCACAGGAAGGCTTCACTGTAATATCTTTCAAAATTTCCTCATACACTTTTTCATAGCTTTATTGATTTTATAAAAATAGTCTCTTGAAGGCTGTTCTCAAATCCAAACTGGCTATGCTCTGACACATTTTTAAATTCATCTTTGTTCATCTTTAAAAGCGAATGACTTATGTAATGAAGGCGTATATAATGAATGGAATGCCTTTCATAATTTCCTTCTACACTTTTTCAGCTTTTTTGATTTGACGACTAAAAATAGAAAACGATGAAAGTCCAAAAGAGGAAATTTTTGAAGAGATCGAGAAAAAGAATAACTCCTACTTCTGGTACTTATATTTTTTTCTACACCACTCCTTTTGGGTTCTTAGTTCAATACTTTAAAATGTAGGTACCTAGCTTCCATTCGTTTAGTGTAGAAACACCAAATATTATCCTTTGTAAACATTTATTTTATTGATATATTTAATATTTTTCACTATGCTTAAAAATATCACATTGATGTAAACAATAACAACATGATCAGGATGTAAAATGGCCACCAGAAGCTGCGCATCTTATAACTGGCTTTTTCAGCGTCCTCCACTTCACTTCGTGTGGCACATTCAACCAGTCACGTTTTTCTACTATTTTTATTTTTACTATTTGTACTAGGGTGGGCACTTCAAGGGCTCTCCTTTTTGTTAAGCTTGGTATTTAAAACATATTTTCGTAAAAAAAAAAAAAAAAAAAAAAAAAAAAAAAAAAAAAAAAATCGACTTTTTCGTACTTTTAGCGTTTCCCATTTTTAGTCCTCATTTCATAAGAACAGCAGTCCTCTTATTCAGAAACTATAAAAGCAATAAGTTTTTTTTCCTTTTATTCCGGAACGTCAGTGAAGGCTTAAAGTGGAGATACGAAAAGTTTTGGTTTCCGTTAGTCTGTCTGTCTGCTCCGCGATAACTCCCTCAAAAAGCATCCGATTAGCTTGAAATTAAGTAGGTATGTTAGTGAAGTACCCGGATTTAGCTGTATAGTTTTTAGTTATATTTGGTTCATTCGTTCGGAAAATATAGAATATTTTATTTTGCGCAATAATGCTTTTCTATAGCAATTCAGACGAATTTTCCATTTTTATTTGTTGAAAGGAAATGGCTCATATGATTGAAGGATTTAAATGGTATATTATGGATAATGAAATTTCCTAATTAGAACCATGCATTATTCATATTAGTTTGAAATTTTGTGTATATATTTGTCAGAGTTTTAAATTTGGTGTATAACTTATGGAGGGATTTTATACATGTGTTCTAATAATATCAAATATTTTCTTTTACAAATTTTCTTTTTTTTAATGCACATACTTCATTATTTCAATTTTCTTTTAACTGTTGCCTAGCAACGGAACTACACCTAAAAATATCGTAAATGTGAAAGTATGTGTAATTGTTTGGTGTCAAATCAACGTCAAAAGGGATGAATTAATGCCTTTTGTGTCTTTATATATAGATGGAATTTACCTCAGAAAAATAGAAAAGCTGTGTTCGATTTATTTTGTTCAAATATTTTTCTTTTAAATTAAAAAGTTCATTATTTTCATAAGGAATAAATTGACATTTTGCTATAAAATTTAGAAATCATTTTTTTCTACCGTTGCCAAGAAAATCAGATCCCGGAATAATAATTTATCCTAAACAGTTAATTTTGATTTGAAAAATTTGCATGTGCAAGAGGAAAATGAAATAAAAAATAGACATGAATGCGTCTTCATATTGGAAATAAAACAAAAATACGAAAAGAAGGTGAATTTGACCTCGTATATCAAAAATAAAACGAATATTGTGTTATGATATTAATTCTTATTATCAAAAAAAATGTTACCACGGTTTATCGTCTGCACACGGCTAACATAAATGTTTAATTTGTAATTGAAAATTTCAACGAGAAAAAAAAACTTTTGAAAAGTAAATAGATAGTAAATGTCAAAATTAATCACCGCAAAATTATCTCTGTCGAAAATGACGTCATTGTATCGGGAAATAAATATTTTCTTTCTTAAAAACCAAGCATTAAATAGATTTTCTCAAAAAATATTTTTTTGACGAGTGTTTCTTCTTAATGCCGCCTCATTTCAGAAAATATGAATGAAAATTATTTTATTTTTATAAAGAAATTACATTTTCGTTCATAAAACCTAAACTTTTAATATAATTGCCTCAGTGTAAATCATTTTCTGTCCACCGATATTGAAAAATAAGGCTCAGAAGTGTGAAAAGAAATCTGGGATTTACAATAACCATTAGCGCAATCAATAAAAAGTTATATATGTAAATTTAATGAGACCATGGGGGGTTCAGGGGGGGGGGGGCTGAAGAAATCTACTTTATTATCTAAAAAAATTCCAGAATTAGTAGCTCATGAAAATTTCAAAATATCCTTAACTAACAACGTTTTTAATTTAACGCTTCTAATATCTGAAAACTTCGTATTTTTTTTATTCTTATAAATAATAAAGTAATTTGAAAACATTAAATTGCGGTTTGCAGGAAATTGAATATTACCAATGTGTGTTTAAAAACAATGACTAGCAGAGCTGACGTTGAGGCTCCTGATCTGCAGATTTACTAGTCAATAGAAGGATAGTATATTTAACAAAATAATGTCAAAGTTGGGGTTAAGAATCTATTTTTTGAGACGCGACAGCTCGGGGAAGGAAAAACAAATTGCCGCCATAAAATAGTTTTAGCTTATATCTCAAGATATAATACATTATCAAAAAATGGTAAAACACATTCTATTGTTAATTACTTCAATATTCATGATTACCAATGTCATGCTTTTATATGGGTGAGTGTGAGAATGTGTGTGAGTAATGTATAAGGCATAAGACGTAACGTAAATGTGTGAGAAAGTTTTGCTATGTTGAGAGGGGGAAAACAATATTTTGTGAACTGACTTAATGGGATATTAGGAAATTTACGAAATTATACACAGAAACCTGTCTCCGGGGAACAAATAATCAATTTTAGGTAGATTTCGTATGAAATACTACCTATTGGCGTCGTTCCTATGTTGGAATTTCTGAAATATTTTTGCAGATCTACATCGATCATGACCCCTAGAGCCCAAAACCACCCTCAGTAAAAAACTTTATATATCTATCTATCTATCTATCTATCTATCTATTTATATATATATATATATATATATATATCACTTTCTTCTGGACACGATAACTTCCACAATTCTGCACAAATCTCTTCCAAACTGATACATAAAGTCTCGGTCAAGTTCGTTAATGGGAAAAATCGGACCAAGGGGATGTAAATAGGGAGGGGTTTTGTGACAACCGAAAAAAACCCCCATAACTTCTTAATTTTTGTAAATATCAAATCAGTTTAAAGTTTTTATTACTTCTAAAAATAGGACCAAAAAGATTTTGATAACATTAAAAATGGATAAAATTAAAAAGGGGCGCAAAAATAGGGTTTTGGGGAGTCAATTCTCAAGATATCAAATCCAATTAATTTTATTATACATCTCCTTAATATTATCTACAACTTTTATATTCACAAGTTTTTGATAGGACCAATTCGTACCGCAAAAAAAATAAATAAAAACGAAAACAAAAAAGGGGGTGAAGAAGAAAAATTTCCATAACGCCGTCAATTCACAAGATATAAAATCCCGATGAATTTATCATATATCTTCTTAATATTGTCTTCAACATTTAGATACACAAGTTTTTGATAGGACCAATTCTTACAGCAAAAACAAATTAAAAATACATAGCGGTTGAAGAAAAAAATCATCTTATTAAGGGTGTATTCAAATCAAAACTGCTTATTTTGTTACTCATTTTTAAATTCATTTTTACTCTCAAACGCATCCAATTGATAGATTCTCTTCTTCAGAAACTATATAATGTACCGTTATGATCGATTTTTTGATAGAGGCAGAATATATTTCAAAAAATGATGTCAAAGTGGGCATTTTGAACAGAATTTCCCCCCAAGCGATTGTGTTAGAAACGAAAAATATTGCCCTACTGATAAAATAATTGTTAATTAATTGAAAGAAAAATAAAAGCACATGTCACTTATAAATCTTTTCAAAAATCACGTCAGCAAGTTTCGTATTTTTAGGTAGATTTCGTATTAAATACTACCTATTGGGATCGTTCCTATGTTGGAATTTCTGAAAATTTTTGCAGATCTACACCGATCATGACCCCTAGAACCCAAAACCACCCTCAGTAAAAAACTTTATACATCTATCTATCTATCTATCTATATATCTATCTATCTATCTATGATAGAGATTGTTTCTTGTTGCCGGAGTTGTTTTTCTTTCATAAAAAAACTTCAGATATTAGTAAGTAAATTGAAGTATCTTTTGAATTATTTAAATGAAATTTAAGATCTTCCGTAGTGGAGTACGAATGCGCGAACAACACAATGAACACAGGTCCAGAAGATTCAATCTAATACTTGTAGCGTAAAAAGGAAACTTTAATGAAAATTTGAAGAGACACATAGGTGTCTCGGGAGTGACCCCGCGGACACACGAGATCAAATCCTGATCTTTACATGATCAAGTACAGGCAAAGAGTGATAAAATTCACATTTTCATTCGTAAAGTTTTGGCGATATGTAGATATTGGGTAAGACACAGATCTTGCCAAGGGGTGACCGTTACATTGGAATAGATGGGGCAGTTTAAATTTAGATGAAAAGCCTAATAGGCGATTATTAGCCAAGTCCTAGTACGTGAGAAAGTAAGAAAGAATTCAAAGTCTGTCAATAGCATTGGAATGAGTGCGGTAAACTGAAAGGCGACATAAGTTTAAAAGTACATCTGGATATTATTATCTAACCGCTGGTTTAACCAAAGTTTTGACTATCTCTTAGTAAAGGATCGAATTAAAAATCTGACAGAGAGAAATTTTATAGGCAGATGCAACGCGAAAAGAATGAATCTTTCGAAAGGAAATGGCTGTGAATAATATTCTTTTTGTTATTTTATTTACTTAGATAAAAGAGCAGAGAGAGTTTTCTGGGAACGTTAAAGTAATGTGAAGAGGGAAGTAGATTAATTTAAAACTTAGATATACAAAAAGAAATAGAAAGGCGACTTTTATATTGATAGTTAATATAAAATTTTAACTATATAGGGATCATATTAATTACCTTTAAAGAATAATATATGTGATATCAAACGATATCACACTATCTATATCACTTTGATCTGGACACGATAACTTTCGTAATTCTGCACCAATCTCTTCCAATCCGATACATACAATCAATGGGCATAAAATCTCGGTCAAGTTCGTTAATGGGCAAAATCTGACCAAGGGGATGGAAATAGGGAGGGGTTTTGTGAAAACAGAACCCCCCCCCCATAACTTCTTAATTTTTGTACATATCAAATCAGTTTAAACTTTTTATTACTTCTAAAATTAGGGCCAAAAATTTATGTATCACAGATTTTTGATAAAGTTAAAAATGGGCTCAAGCGGCGCAAAAAAAGAGGGTTTTTGGGAGAAAAAAATTCATATTCTCAAGATATCAAATCCAATTAATTTTATTATAAATCTCCTTAACATTATCTACAACTTTTATATTCACAAGTTTTTGATATGAGCAATTCGTACCGCAAAAAAAAATTAAAAACGAAAACAAAGAGGGGGTTTGAAGAAGAAAAAAATCCATAACTCCGTCAATTCAAAAGATATAAAATCTCCATGAATTTATCATATATCTTCTTAATATTGTCTATAACATCTATATAGACAAGTTTTGGATAGGACCAATTCTTACAGCAAAAACAAATTAAAAATACATAGCGGTTGAAGAAAAAAAATCACCTTAGTAAGGGTGTATTCAAATCCAAACTGCTTATTTTCAGACTCATTTTACAATTCTTTTTTGCTCTCAAAGGCTTCCAATTGATACGTTTTCTTACTCAGAAACTATACAGGGTATCCGGTCTCAACGGTGTGCAATGGCTAATTCCTAAACCGTTAGTCATAGACATATAGTTCCAATTAGAAAAATGCTTTAAATCAGGTAACGAAATATTTTAAAAGCTATTTGGGTCAATAAAAACATTTCTTAAAAAATTACGAAATTTAAATTTTTATACGGTCCCCCGGTCCTATAAGTTATATTTAGTAAAATTTTCCTATTACACTGACAAGTAGGACAAAAAAAGTCCCATTCATATAACACTAAAATTGTGCGAGTTATGAAACTTTAAAAATGCATGACTTATGCCACTTTTCTGCTCTGAAAACAAATGAGTTCGACTTGGCTTTGAGGGATCACATTCCAAGTGCTTAAAGTATTCGAAGATCTCATTTCATGTGAATCTGCGCTTTGAAAAAAATTGTACAAGTATTACGATTAAGTTAACATTTATTAAGTTTCAGATTGGCTGAAATAACATATGTTTTATTCTGTCAGGATTTGAGACTGTTCCTTTTATGATTTCTTTTAATAAAATTATGTTATTTTTTTAAGTTTTTATGTTACTTCAACGATCTTATGTATGCTTTTTCAGTTCAAAATTTGTATTCAAACTTTAACCCACTTTCAAATATCCGATCGAGATTACATTTTATATACTGTCGCAAATTCGATAACAATCTAATATTATTACAATTTTCGGTGGTTACCATTTACACTTATTTTACAGGATAACACAAAATATTTCGGATAGATTAGTTTAAGAAAAAGTTTTAGATTAGATAATATAAGATGGAGATTATTGGGTTTTTTAACTTTTACCGTATATACCAGCGTATAAGTTGACTCGCATATAAGTCAACCCCCTAATTTTTTACTTCAATTTTGCGCAAAATCAAACCAAACATTTCACTTGCCAGTGCGATAAGTTAGAAAGTAAACAAAAACAAATATTTGAAATTTTCTCAAATGATAAATTATTATTATTTGTATGTTTTATATATATATTATTTTATTCATACACATAAAAAACGATAATTTAGCGGTATTCGAAGTTTTTGTTTTTGTTTTTTTTAACTGACTCGCGTATAAGTCGACCCCCCAAATCTGCTTACCGAAAAGTGTCAGAAATTCCTCGACTTATACGCGAGTATAAACGGTATGTATTTTTTAGCACTGAATCCAAAAATTGCTTTAATTTTTAACCATCATATCAGGATATTTCGCAAATCATAAATTGTCATATTTAAAGAATAACAAAAATCGGATACTATAAAGTAGAGGTGATGGTTGTATTTTTTAACTTTTGATAATTGATTTTTACGTACTTTTTAGCACTAAATCTGAAAATGACTTTCATTTTTAACCATCACGTTAGAATTTTTTTTGCAAATGTGTAAGTTAAAACATTGCGAAAATCTTATACTATAAAACATATGTAAAACTTATTTTATTTTATTCAATAATTTATTCGATATTTTTCCTTATGTTGGGATGATTACAGCTGGGTGGTGTGATGAGATGGGGGAGGAGATTAAATTTTAACTTTGAACTTTTTAACTTTAAAATTTACAATTCGCGAAAAATCCTGATGTGATGGCTAAAAATTAAGGTCAATTCCGGATTCAGCGGTACAGAGTACTTAAGAATCAATTATCAAAAGCTAAAAAACATGATATAACCCAACTTTTGCAGGCTAGTGTAATCTAATAATATTTTAAAATACGTATCATCTTGTAAGGAATTGAGGCTGTTAATTTAGCATCATTTTATTTAACAAAAATCTGTTTTTTTCTTTCTTCTTAAATATTTATTACAAATTGTATATTTTGCATTAATATGTCAGAATGACTAAAGATTTCAAATTTATATTGCAATGTTAATTTTACTCTCAACCATTTTTTAATATATCTGACGAAATCATATTTCGACTAAATTTGTGAATGACCCCCAATTTGCAGCAAAATATATGCTCCAACTTTAAACAGGTATTACCCGGTCAATTTTAATCGTAGCACAACGGGACTTTTTTTGCATTACTTGTCAGCATAAAAGGAAAATTTAACTAAATATAACTTATAGGACCGGGGAACCATATAAAAATTTAAATTTCGTAATTTTTTAAGAAATATTTTTATTGACCCAAATCGCTTTTAAAATATTTCTTTACCTGATTTAAAACATTTTTGTAATTGGAACTATATGTCTATGACTAACGGTTTAGGAATTAGCCATTGGACACCGTTGAGACCGGACACCCTGTATAATGTACTTTAATGGTCGATTTTTTGATAGAGCAGAATATATTTTTTTAAATGCTGTTAAAATGGGCATTTTGAACCGAATTTACCGAAGCGGATTGTGTTGGAAAAATCATTGTATTAAGGATGTACTCAAATCCAAACTGCTTATTTTCTGACTCATTTTTAAATTAATTTTTGCTCTCAAAAGTATTTTATTGTTAGATTCGCTTATTCAGAAACTATATAATGTACCGTAATGATCGATTTTTTGATAGAGGCAGAATATATTTCAAAAAATGATGTCAAATTAGGCATTTTGAACGGAATTTCCCGAAGCGACTGTGTTAGAAACGAAAAATATTGTCCTTCTGAGAAAATAATTGTTTATGTATCAAGTTTTAATTTATTGAATAAAAAATAAAAACACAGGTCGCTTATAAATCTCTTCAAAAACCACGACAGCAAGTTTAATATATTTTTTTTAATTAAAAATGAAACTGGAATTATGCCAGAAAATTTCGAGTTGTTGAGCATGGAAAAGTATTTTTTTTTTTTAATACCGCCCTAACATGATTCTGATAAAACCAGATCTTATATAAAAATGAAATAAAAACTCGTCAAAAGCGGCCAGATAAAATTGTAAAAGTTGATTTATCTCTAACCATGATTTAGGTTTTGTTTGTGAAATTAGTATATTTGACTTCGAAATCTACCTCTGCCTGTAGGGCGGGCCGGCAGGGTTTTTTCTATTAGAAATTAATCGGAAGATGTGTCAGAAAATTTCGAGCTGTTGATCATTGAAAAGTATTTTTTTTTAATACCGCCTTAACATGATACTGATAAAACCAGCTATTATATAAAAATGAAATAAAAACTCGTGAAAAGCGACCAGATAAAACTGTTACAGTGGATTTATATCTAATCATGATTTAGTTTTTAGTTGTACAATTAATATACTTAACTTCGAAATCTACCTCCGTCTGTAGTCCGGGCCTTTAGGGATTTTTTCGCTTTACGCCTTTAGTTTATCTGCAGATTATAAAATAATGTTTTTAATGAAAAAAGATTTTGTAAATTAAAATCGCATTAATAATTTAAAAAATGCAATTACCGGGGATTTTTTTTTTTTTGGTTATATATAAAAATAAATTAAAAATAAATCTCAACGTTTACAGTGTTAAATTAGGTGTGATTTTATTTTTATGAACCAAGAGTCTGTGTTAAATACCTCACCAAGGAACTTTGAAAGAGTTTTAATTAGGTTGCACTACGCTAATCTGATTCTGATTTGAAACTCTTAAATAAAAAGGAAAATTTCTTTTTTAAAACGGATTAAACTTTTTTTTAATGTAAATTTGCAAAATAAAGAAGCAAAACTGATTGAAAAATCTATCAGTATATCAGATAATATATTTTATATAGTAAACAAAGAACACGTACAGATAAAATTACGAAATGTTTACAAAAATATTAAAGGAATTTTGGTCTAATTCAGCTTCATTTAAAGCATTGAAATAAAGCGTTATTAAAACACTTTACAATTCAACATTATGAGGAAATTACGATGATATCAAATAATACATTTTTAAACAGTCAGCTTTATTTTCTTTTTTACGATATGCATGTGTGTTTAATAAATTAAAACCCAAGGACCTCCCACTTATGCAACGCTTTCAATTACGTTTTGTTGTATATAGTTCCGTCAATCGTGAATAAATCATTGCAAGGAAATTACTGAAACATTCTCTAGTTTTTTAAATTTTTTATGAACTAATATCTGTAAATAAAAAACGGCCTGAATATGTGCAGCATTATTCTCTTAAAGAATCATTTCGATGGTAGTTTTGATTAATTTAAAAGCCAAAGGTTAAACATTTTGAAAGTCTGTGTACGAAGAACACAGGTTGTTAAATTATTAATACATAAATAACTACATAATTAATAATGAATAAATCTCTATTATTATTGGTTATACATATACAGTAATGGTTTAATATTATGTTTTATTTTATTTTAAACAAATATATGTACACATAGGAGGCATTCTCACGAAATTTAATTTTCAGGAATAAAAATCTGGTGAAATTGAACTTAATGAAATAACATTTTAAACTTATAGATGAATGCCTTAATGATTCAAATTAAAGAAAAAATGGTCAGCAGGTTGATTTAACTCAGGTTTAAGTTAAACTTGCGAGTTTAATTTTGCTGACAATTTTACCCCTCTAACTTTTTATTTTCTTCGAAATTTTTACTTATAATGAATTTGCATAGCACCCACAGAATATACAAATAAAAAATAATAATAGTCTTTTTAGTACAAAATTTTGGTAAAACATTGTTTTAAAGGGGTGTTAAGTGAGGGACCGTAAGGGAAAAAAAGGGGACAATAAAAGAGAAAAAAGGGACGGTAACGAAAATTATCACCTATTTTTAGGCAAATCATATTAAGACTAAGTGATAGCCACAATGTTCATTGATTTTTAGCATCATTTATTTACATTGAATTACATTTAAAAAAAATAATTTAACTCGAAAAGTGCAGGAATAAACCTTGGGTGTGGCAGGACTACCAATAAAGCCACAATGCTTGAAATTGATATTTAAATGCTGATTTAAATTCTGCAGTAAATTTTCTGGCAAAGAATTTTAGCCATTCTTACTAAGCATACATCTGCATGTGAAAAAAGTTCTGTGGCTGCATCTGATGTGCTTTTCGGTATAATTTTAGCAAGAGGGATGGTAAGAAATCTAAAATCCAGGGACAGAGTTAAAAAACTAATAACAACCGTAAAAATGTGTGCAGGTTAATTTTTTGCTACATATTTATATAAAACAGTAGTCTCAATTTCGGAAAAATGCATCGAATTACTTTTATTAACCTGGGGGAAGTCGCGCATACCCAGAGTCCGAATGGTTTTACTTTGTCACCAATAAATGCAAATACTGATCGTAATCTTGCAAAGGTCTAAAAATTATGAAATAAATTAAGTTGAAGAATACTTTTTGAAAAAATAGTGGTAACAGTTGTAAAAACCGCACACATCCGGGGTATGTCACACCCCATGTGACTGCTCCCGGGTTAAAACAATTCTATACGGAGAGCTCCAAACTTAAAAATCAGCATCAGGGACACGGACGGAAAGGAATTTCGCAGTATATTTGGACACGCAACTTCTTCCAAAACTTATTTATCTCGTTAATATTGTTGTACAGTCATGCAATGGGTTCATTTCGAACATAAGAAAAAAAAAAAAAAACAAGAATATGTACTAAAATAAAAATTAATTTTCCGGGACTTAAAAAACTAAATTATGTGAGAATGCCTCATGCACATGTGCACAAACATAAGTGTGTATGTAGGGTGTAATGCGCTTGTGTTTAACTAAATTAATATATCGGTGTGTTTTCCTACGGAGAAACTTTCGTTTTCAGAATATAATTGAAAAAGAACCTAAATTCGGTTTCTGGAGGATTTGTTTCGGGCGGCCTCTCGTTTGTATCTTCTCTTAGTTAATTATTTGATAAACAATATAAAATAGAAGATGGAATGAGTCAAAATGTTTTAATCGCAACATGACTGTATAAATATATACAACAAGCGTATAATGCAGAGAAAAATCATTTAAAATGTCCAAAAGTTTTGATAATTATCAATTACCTATTATATTTGCTACAAAAATAAATTATAATACAACAAAGTAAATAATAATAATAATAATAATAATTGTACAAGAAAGGACAACTGGGCTCATTTCGGTGGGTTTTATTTTTTTAAGAAATGTTGGGCTTGTCCGTTTATTGAATACCAGTATTCTTGAAGAAAGTACAGTGGCGGTCAAAAGTTTCCTGCCAGTTAGTTTCTTTGAGTTGTTTGCCAGGACACTTCAGTGAAGAAGAAGCGCAATTGCTCCAAAAGTTAGGAATATGCAAATGATCTCTGACCGCCCTATCATTTAGATTGAATACTGAAAACACTTGATGCATGATGGAGGGCTTCGAAATTCGCGTGTGAAAAAGTTTTCGGCCATTTGTCATTCGTTAGTTTTTGCTATTGCTAACGTGTTTCTTTTAGGTGGTGTATGTTAATTAATTAGCGTGAATAACGTAGTTGAAATTCAAAAGTGAAAAGTTCAACAATTATTGTTCCTAAACGAGTGATTTGTTTGTCGCTAAAGGACCAATCCTCTCGTAACATTCGGCCGAAGTTTCCGATCGAAAAATGTACTGTGAACGTTATTTTAGATAAATATAAACAGGTTTACGGCCTTCGGGACTTGCTACGGTCCGGGAGATCTTGAAAAACGACTATTAATGTGGACAGATTTATCAGCAGAAAAGCAGTTCATGACCCTCGTAATAATACAACTGCAATATCCCGCGATTTGCGTAGTGAAAATATTTCTCAAATAATCCGGTCAACCGTGTTAAGACACTTACGTGTCTTAGGACTTTATGGAAGAGTCGGTGTTAAAAAATCTTTTATAAGTAAAAAAAAAAAAAAAAAAAAAAAAAAAAAAAAAAAAAAAAAAATCAGCGGGCCCGACTGGCGTTTGCCAAAGAACACAAAGACTGGTCAAGTGAAAACTGGAAAAAAGTACTATTTTCCGATGAATCGAAGTTCAACCTTTTCGGTAGTGATAGCAGACACTACATCTGACGACCTAAAAACAAAAAATATGATTCGAGATATGTTATTCCAACAATGAAGCATGGCGTAGGACACGTTATGCTGTGGTGATCATTTTCTGGAAAAGGTGTCTGTCCGTTAGTTGAAATCCACGGCAAGATGAATGATGCAATATATAAGGATATATTTCAAGATCATTTACTGCCTTATTGGAGGAAACATTGTGGTCGCAAGCATTTTTTCCAGCATGATAACCACCCAAAGCATACATGCAAGCTCGTCAAGCAGTGGCTTTCGCACAAAAAATTTCGCTTTTGAAATGGCCAGCTCATTCACCCGATCTGAATCCAATAGAAAATCTTTGGAGCGAACTCGACAAATGTGTGCGGAATTATAAATATTCCAATTCAGCTCAATTTTCACAAAAATTCCAAGAAGAGTGGAAAAACTTACCATAGACGATCTGCAACCGTTCATTAAATAGATGCCACGTCGCTGCGCCGCAGTACTTATTGCTAAAGGTAGGATGACAAAATACTAATAGTAAATGTCGTTGATCACTATTCTATTATTTTCTATTATAACACCATTTTTTCAAAACTTGCCAAGATGGCCGGAATCTTATCGGTACATGCCTTTTCATTTGCAATTAATTTTCTCAATTAAATTTATTGATATTTATTTGTAATTCCATAAATAATTTCTTAAGTATTATGAAAATAAAATGTATAAGTACCACTTTGAGATTCCTCTTCATACTGTTATACTTACAAATTAACCCTAGAACGGCCGTGAGCAGTCATTTTGGCCGTTTGCGTATGAATATATTTTGGTTCAAACCAGAAATTTTATTATAAAATAAGTTTAAAAGATACAAAGAAGAAAAACGCTAAATAAAAAAGTTAAACTGTTTTAAATCAAAATTCTGGTGTGAAATATTTTTATAAAACTTGACTAAAATTTCCGGCCTTTCTAGTATTAACCAAAAATTTTATGCTGGCCGGAAACTTTTGACCGTCATTGTATTTTATGCTAAGTTTTTACAACATTTCGAACAAAAATTATATCCAAGGTGGGTTTCTACAAAATGTTTAAGAAAAATCTAAAACGAAGGTTTTTTTTTTTTTTTTTTTTTTTTTTTTTTTTTTTGAAAGAAAAAAGAGTATTTAAAAAATGGACCGATAGTGAGATGATGGGCGTGTTTGTTTCTGAAAGTTTCTTTCGTTTCTTTTCTGAATGAACAAACACTCTCTGAGTAGTAAATATTAGTGCTTGATTCTATAAGGCCTCTTAATTTGTCATTCATTCAAGCCCAGAAAATGTTTTCTGGGTTTTTTTTTTTTTGTGATAGATGTCTTGTGAAGCATTTTCTACCAAAATGTACCAGTCTTATCACAATTGTAGACTTCTTGGTGTAAATATTTTTCTTCATCTATAAATCTTGTGAAGTTAATGACAACATTATTTATTACTGCTTTATGAGCACTAGCTCATTCTCTCTCAGGGCCAGATTACAGCCTAAAAAAAAAGTTCCACCAGTGTTTTCGAAAATTATTTTGAGATTTATTAAAGCACAATATTCTGCAAATAAAAATGGGAAAATTTTTTCCCCAGAAATTGCGCCAGGAAACGCCTGTTTCAGTCGGGGATGCATTATCATAAAAAAGTCTAATATGAAAAAAAAAATCGAATCTATATATATATAGCTCGTAGTGCGCGATGTGTCAGAGTAATTAATTTTCTTTAATTGGTAGTGCATAGGTATATCTCTACAATGCATGGTGCAGCCATATATTAGCACACTTTAAATTTCATGTTATATGTTGTTAAGATTATAATGTAGCCATTTGGCACACTTTTAACTTTGTCCTAAATTATGTATAAAAGTTGACATATGATTTTTTAAATATTCTCCTTGTTCAATGTATAGTTACTATATTTTGGGGGATGGGGGGAGCAGGGGAAAGTAAAAATCGCGCATTGTCGGGTTAAATTGTCCTTCACGAACTAATGCAATAAGTTTGCCATATTGTATGTTTTCTCCTTAATTTGTGCTTTTGTGTCTTATTGTACGTTGTACATTTAAACCATTCCCGTACAACGATTTATTAAAACATTTTTTATTATATATAATTATCTTAAATACTTTTAAAGCCTCCCACTGAAGACTTTTCGTACCCCACTCATATTATGTTGCTATTACATAAACTTGATGTTAATGTAACCTAACAGTATCTCCATACTAAAATTTTTTATTTTTTTATTTGTATCTAAGTTTTGATGTTATATTTATTTTAGTATATTTTTTTCTTAAAATACAAATATTCCTTTTTGTAAGGATTCCTTTACTAAAATATTTAAGGAAAATGGTTTATACGATTCTTTGAATTGTTTCTGTTGCTACAATTAATTTTTATATCAATGTCAGACGTATGGCTGCAGAGTTAGTTAAACTGTGTTAAAAGAATAAGATAATAAAAATATTTTTTGGAAAATAATAGTTATTAATAAGGAACTGCTTTTAAGGGAAATAACTTAAGTCAGACATCACTTCCACATTCAACATGGTACAGTGTGAAATATGGCGGTAGTATGGTAAAACCAATGCAAACTAATGTCGACAAAAGTCTTCCACTTTTTTTCATACATAAAGCTGGTTACACTACTATGCTATATTTAACTGCATTACATTTCTAACCTACTTTAATAACGCAACATAGAGCAAAACTAAGGAAGATACTTCTTGTCTATTACATGAAACTATTTTGTAATTATTTTGGTAATGTTAAGAAGTGTACAAACTTTCTTTATAACCATTCAGTAAAAAGTTTCGTTAGAAGATCAACAACCTATTTATTAAAATCCTTATCGTAACGCACTTAACCCTTAATTGCGTGATTTTTTATTTTGTTTCGAAAAAAAATTTATATGATTCTCTGAAGTGTTTATTACACAGGAAAAATAATGAAAAAAAAAATCAGAGATACATTTTTTATACAATACGTCAATCTTTTCTTCTGTTGCACATCTGCAATACAGGTAAAAACTACTGCCGTGTGGCTGTTTTACGCTAAAATATTGCAAATTAGCAGATATTTTAATAAGTATGTCTCCAAATACCTTATTTTATATAATTATTTATTTTATAAAACTTAACATTTAACCCATTAATCCCCATGATAGAATACATATTATAAATTACGTAGTTCAGAGAATCTGACTTAACACCAGAAAGTTTCAATTGTTAATTTCGCTTTATTTAAATACGGAATGTCTGTTATTAATTAAAGAAAATATTGCTATTTTAATTTTCTGGTGTGAATTAGGTATATACGAATAAAACAGATTTGTTAAATTCAAAACACTGTTGTTTGCATTTATGCAAAACTGCACACTAAAGGTTTTAAAAAAATGTTTATATTAACCTTCCAGAAATAAAGTCAAAGACTAAGCAAAATACACAGGCTCGTAATTTCCTGCTGTGAATCGTTAATTTGCGGTTTAAAAACAACAGTTCGAAAAATAGCGAAATATATTTTGAGTATTTTGGAAATACAAAATAGAAAAATTATTTCAAAATACTCAAGTTTCGTTTTATAAGTTTAAAATACAAAATACAAAGGTATTTCGAAAATGTATTTCAAACACATGTATCTTCGATACTGTCCAACTATTGACACAACAGAGTATTTTCTGTGACAACAACATTCATTTTAATCAACATTGTCACCATTTGAGTGTCTACATAAATTTAAAAAGAAGTGCGCCATACGGCGCATACTCAAATTCGAAGTTTGTGTTCAAACTGTTGAAGGCCAAATCCCAGAACTTGGCAATGATTTATTGGACGATTTTTCTTAAACGAATGAGACAAATAACCAAACTTTAGCTAGGCGATAATAGCAGGTTCGCCATTTTTTTCCAAAATCTTCTCAACATAAAAATATTTATTGCTCGTATCTCGAGATAATCTTATATATAAAGGCACTCGATACATAAGAAATGGTATATAGAGAGTATATAAATTATCATTATATAGATGCTAATCGCTAACGATTTCGTACAAAATCCTATCGGCAAATCAATTTTTATTGTTCATTTGTCGCCTCTTTCTTATTTACAATAGCAATCTAGTTGCTCTTACCTTAATATATTTCCCAAAACTCTTTCAACCAATCAGATTTTTTTATTTCTCATTTGCCACCTCTACCAAATTTATAAAGGCAATCTATAGCTCATCGTTCACATTTGAAACGAAGCACGCATTCATATATAAAGTATTTGACATGTCCCTAGAAAAATATAAAAAACTATACGCAACACGAAGAATATTTTTTCGCTTGCACTAGAATTATAGTGTACAAATTACTGTTGAGCAGTTGTAGAGAAACTTGTGGACATATACCTAGATGCATACACGCGCATTCATAACGACCAAAAGCAGAAGCTTCTTTTTTTTAAAGCTGTTCTAAAATCCTGACTGACTACATTCTGACACATATTTTAATTCGTTTTTTATTCACAAACGTATCAAACTGGAAGGAGCTCTTATAAAAAAAACTTCGGTAATCGAACTGTTCTTTCATTTTTCGTTAAACGCAAGATATTTTATGCCGTCGAAATTATCTTTTTCAATCAAATTTCCGACCGCGACAGCATAGAAAAAGCAAAAAATGCGTTCTGAAACAATAATCAACATATAATTCATTATCAGAAAATCAAAAAAAGTGTTTTGATCTTAATAATCATGACTGCAAATATTCTACTTTTATGTTTAAATATTAATCGTTAACCCTCTCGCTGCGCAGCCCGCGATTCTCTCGGGCATGCATTTTTCCGTCTAATTAATCCTCCTTGATTATTCCCACCAGATTTTTTTTTCTTTTTTCGTAAATTTCGCCTTATTTAATTGGAGCATTTACCCGATTAAATTAGACAAAAATTTTTGTTTTGAAAAACCGGTGTCAAAAGAAGTTATTTTAGTTATTTGGAAGCTATTTTAATAAAACAAATACGCAGCGAGAGGGTTAAATGTGTCAGAAAGTTTTGCGTTGTTAAGAGGGTTTTTTTTTCAGAACTGCCTTAATAACTCTTAAACATATACGTCTTATACAATATCTGATTCTTTAAATATCCGATTTTATACATTTAGAAACAACCCTTTTAATATAAACGTTATGTCGTTTCACATTTTTTAACCACCACACTTCATATAATCTATAGCAACCAGTTTAGTATAAACTTTATGTTTGGATAATTTGTATATTAAAATACATATGACTATACATTTGCATGCATGAAAACGTTGAGATCAAAATATTATTGCAATCTGCAACTTTTAGACGGGAAATGATAATCATATCAGACAAATATTTCAGACATCATCCTTTTCGATTCATAACCTGTATAAATACTGGAGTGCCTGGAGTTCAAGGGGTAGGCATCCATTGATATGAAGCGCATTCTATGTGAAATTTATCGCTTTAACGTTGGATGCACAAATCCGCAGGTAATTCAAAACACGTCTTTGTCAGATGACGCTAGGAAATAGGATTTGGTTTCCAGGATTCTCATTCATCGTATGTAAAGAAGATAATATCTTTCATATTTTGTTCATTCTCTTTTTAGTAGTTTTTGATTTCATAAAAATAGTCTCTGTAATGGGAAAATCAGGATATTCAAAGAACGAAGCTTAGAAATTTTGTTTCCATCCAACAAATAATTTTTCTTCGCTTTACTTTTAAAATTATCTGAATGTAATAAGATTGATTTCTGTTATGAAAAAAAGATATTAAAAATTGCAAACATTTAGTTGTTTTACTTTGACATACTAAAAGAAATTTAAAATGAGTTTCAAAAATTAAAGCGATAAAATAATTAATATGAAAATTTTATAAACCAATAATATGTCAATTACATCAAAAATATGCTACTTGCATTTTATTTGATTCTTTAAACATCAGCTTTTATACATTAACTAATAACCTATTATGTGTAAATGGTACATCTGGACCTTGTCTATATTAAAAGGAATGGAAAATGATTATCAGCAGTTAATATATCCAAATACTTATGGCTACATCTCTTGTACAAAAACACATTAGATATACACTATATGGCCAGTAATGACCGCACACTTTCAATTTTAGACATTTCGTCGAATATTTAGGGATGTCAGATTCTTCTACAATTTCAGTATTAAAAAGAACAGGTTTAACCTCATATTTTTCAAAGTGGATTTGATAAGGGGGGGGCATTAAGAGGCCAGCGAAAAATCAAAGAAAAAAAATAATACTTGGGATCACCCTGTAAATTAAAATGCACGAAATGATCTATCGCTGCAGAATACAAATTTGTATATACTGTACAATATGTTTACTGATTTTTGTAAGAATAGCACGTAGATTCTTCGAGATATAGCGATTTATTTTTAAGTTAAAAAAATTCATGCATGTTTTTAGCTTATATCACGCAGGGTTTTGAACCAAATTTAACACCAGTTTCAGAAAAATTAGACAAATGTAGTAGAAACAATATAGAGCAATTGGAATATAATTGTATTAAATATCTCATGCTATATGAGCAGTTGTATGAAATAATTTTTATCTGCGCAAGCGCGAAGTATAAAAAAGATTTTTTTACACAATTTAATAGTCAACTCTTTGGAGCAACTCGTAAAAAAAAACCAGTCAAATATTGTGAAAATTCAGAAAGATATCGTCGATAGAGTGGACTGATTTTTAGTCACTCTCTAAAAGTAGCGATAAGGGATTTTCCACAAATTGTCATTTTTTATTAACTGACTTTCAGATAAAAGTTAGTATTTAATGAGTATCAATGAGTAGATATAGAAGAAATGCTTCGATTTTTATACTTCTTTTTATCATGGAATAGTCTCGTTCTGGTCGTTATCCAAGAAGAACTAAAGCATCAATAAAAAATTAAAGATTAAAAAAAATTAAATTAAAATTGACAGTTAGTAGAAAATCCCTTATTATTCAGATGCTTTTAGAGAGATACTAAAAATCAGCTCAATCTATCGACGATATCTTTCTCATTTTTCGCGATATTTGACTGGATTTTTTATGAGTTGCTCCAATGAGTTCACTATTAAATTAAGTAAAAAAATCTTTGTTATCGTTCGCGAAAAATCGTTCGTGTAGATAAAAATTAGTTTATGCAACTGCTCATACTTCATAAAATATTTAATACATTTATATTCCAATTGCACTATATTGTTTCTACTACATTTTGTGAATTTACCTGAAACTGGCGTTAAATTAGGTTGAAAACCCTGCGTGACATAAGCTAAAAATATACATGAATTATTTTAACTTTTAAAAAGAATCGGTATAGGGAGATTAGGGAGGGTTGACCATAGGGATGGCTTGACCCACCCAACTGTTTTCATATTTTAAAAAAAATCATAGTTTTATCAATAGGTGTCAACCAAAGGTACTAGAATGCTCAAACAACAGTCTTTGTATCATATAGATTATCGAAACAGGTGTGCAAAAAATCAATTGTGAGGCGTTTTCAACCTAAAAGTTATGTTTTTAAAAAATATTTTGTAAGCTTTTTTCAGATAAAATGTATCATAGAAATTTAAGTAAGTAGGCTTTAAGTAATGCAGAAATATCGAGCTTTCATTCCAGGCATAAAGATTTTAAAGTAAGTTAAGCTTAGCGTAACAATGTGCTAGATTTTAGAAAAGGAATATGTGGGGAGGCTTGACCGAGTCAATGTGAGAGAGGATTGGCTAGATGCTCAAGTTTCCTTAATTAAGTGGTTTTGGAAGTATTTTTATTATACACTGTGCATAATGAAAGGTTATTGGTCATACATAAAAGAAAATGTAAATTTAATTTGTAAAGTTACAGTAAAATAGGGTGATGGAAAATAATATGTTTAAAGTTGACTAAAGAAAGATGGGAAAAATTACTATAGTATCCACTGCGAGAAAAAAAATAATGAAATATAAATGGGAAAGTTGATATGAACTTTCTTCCATTTAAATATTACTTACAAAAGGTAAATAGAAACAGTGGAAAAGACTAGAAAGGACTAGAAAGTATGAAAACAGCAGTCTTAACCCTTTCAGGGCCAGTGGTGCGTTTATGAAACTACTTAATTTTAATTTTCAAACGCCACAATGGCACCAAAATTTTGCTAAAATCTTTTCCATTTAATATGTATGTGAAATATAGCCTTTTTCTTATTTTCAAATAAATTTGTTCGTAAATTCCAGTGCCAGTCATTTATTTCAACATTTTAGTACTGAAAGTACTTTGCACCTGAAAGGGTTAAAATATGTTAATGACAATATAAGTGATCATGCGGCTGCAAAAGAACATAGCATGGATCGAAAATCTTGACGAAGGTATGTAGACAAATTTCACCAGGATAAAAACGAAGAGTGACAACTATGTGACAACTAGAGCTGTCAGTTCGAGTGTCACAAAAAGTAGGACAAGGAGACAAAAAAATGCAGACAGTGGCTCCTAAATTTGGAGATAATAATAGATGAAACCTCAATAAAACGGAACCGTTCTCTAACGGAATACTGTCTTAAATGTTAAAATTTCATTTTCTCTGCTGCACAATGATACCTGCTCAGACAAAATCCTGTTTAAAACAAAATTTTTCCTCTCTGACTTGCGATTACGTCTAAACAGGTTTGTTAAAGCATAATATTTTAAAACTATTTTCTATATTAATTAAGGCATGTAGCATAAAATTATTTTTCTTTTTTTTAAGCTGATTTCATTTCTCTTCACAAATATTTCAATATAAAACAAAGTGGGCCAAGCCTCCCCTATAGTGGGTCAACCCTTCCATATGTAGAGAGTCTTGACCCATTATTTTCTCATCATTAAAATCAATCATTTTTCAATTTTCTTATATATTACACTTATGTAGCAATTTTATTTTGATAACTGATTGTATAATGAATAAAATGACATACAAAATTTTATTCTATGTTTAATATTTAAAAAATAAAAAATCATTTTGTAAAAAGTGAGTGAATCCTCCCTAGTCTCTCCTATCTCCAAGAATATGCTTGCAATTCTTACAAAAATCAGTTAACCTGTTGAATAGTATCCACAAATTTGTATCATGCAGCGACAGATCATTTCGTGCATTTTAATTTATAGAGTGATCTCAAGTATTATTTTTTTCCTTCCACTTTTTGTTGCCCCCCCCCCCCCTAATTAACCCCCTTATCAAATCCTTAAATTCCAGAAGAATCTGACAAGGATATTTCTAAATATTCGACAAAATGTCTAAAATTGAAAGTATCCGGTTATTACTGGCCATATAGTGTATATCCCATATAATCTATATCATTGCTTGCCCATGAGATAGTTAAAAATACTTTATTTTTCTTTTCTTACAAGGGGACGTTCTCAGGTCGGGGACGCAGAAAGCGGGGAATGTCTATGCATCCATAGAATATAGTCAGTAGTATATACCGGGTGTCCTAAAAATGACTAATGGAATTTAAAATTCCATAACTTCCAAGCAGTGACAGATATTAAAAAAATTCTTGCAGGTGTGTTATGTAAAATGTCATGAGTTTTTATGCTGCGATTCTCAGTGTTAGTTGCAGATAGCATCGATAGATGGCGGTGCAAGCAATAATCGCTAAATCCAGGTTCGATTTTTCGGCCTCTATCTTCTTCCATGCGAAAAAAGGAGATTAAAATGTATTGAATGGATCTCGAAGTACCAAAAATCCAGTCTGGACTGAGCGCCTATTGCCCTCAGCGCCATCTGTCGTTTGAAATTCGAACTAAAATCAAGAATCACAGAACGAACACTCCTGACATGATACATAACCCTCCTGCAAGAGTTTTTTAATATCTGTCACCGTTTGGAAGTTATTGAATTTTAAAATCCATCAGTCATTTTCGGGACATCCAGTAAATATATGCATAGCTGCAAACTTGTACGGATTTTTCTCACCACTAATATTTAATAGTAAATTTTATCTAAAACAATCACGGAAAACTAACGATTTTTGACGATGAAACAAAAATTTCTATTAAATTTTAGTAGCAACAGAAAGCCGCACATATTGGGAGCTATATATATGGCAGCCATAAAAGTGCAATATCAAGGGGATCTTGAGAAATTAAGGTTCAAAGTTTAAATGACCGTTTATAATCGGATGAATTACTTCCTTTGGCAAGCGGCTCAGCAGAATTGTTGGCAACGCGCCGGATACATCAACTTTTTGGTTGATATCGAATTCCAGTTGGAATCATTTTTCGCGGTGAAAATGTTTATCAATTATTTTCGAAACAGAATTGAAAACATATGTATAATCATTGAAATTTACGAAAAATATAAATGTTTTGTGTCATATCAATTCCATTTTAACTGACAATTAGAATTTTGCATGCGTGAATATTTAATGTACAGTTAAAAAAAAATAAATGGTCAAGTGGAAGCATTACTCGCCCACAGAGGGTTCCGTAGAATAATTATATGAATTTGTAATTGTATTATAACAAAAAAAAAAAAAAAAAAAAAAAAAAAAAAAAAAAAAAAAAAAAAAAAAACGTTGCTAAAAGAATACTAAGACTTTGTAAAAAACTATACAACGTAGGGTTGGGTATAACTGTATATATTAGAAAAGTGTAATCGGGTATACCATGAAGGTTCAAAGAGATATGGAACCTAAATAATATCAAATATAGCTTTCGTATATTATCCTAATCTGTTTATGATGAACTTAATTCGGTACTGACAATAAAAGCAGTGCATAGTTAAACTTCATTTGGCATTTCAAGAAACTAAATTCAGCTTAGTAATAACCTTTAATTCTACAGTGTATCTAAAACAAAACCTTTGTTCAAAGTTTAAATTTGGCATTGTGCTAAGCGCGCTTCGAATTGAGGTCTCAAAAATTGCAAAATTGCAACGCCTTGGTCAGTGCCGCGTTTTTCCAGATAGGTGTTTAATTAGCTTTTAAAGTCACTCGAAGCGTATTGCGAGATACGATCAATGCAAACTATCGCGAATCCCGCAGTATTTATGCGATTCATTCTAATTAAATCTTTCGAGGGCGATGCCCTTAAAAAACGGACAGATAATTTTAATTCCAAAACAGACAAACGGCACCAAGAATATTTAATTAAAATTTTCCTTTTATCATGTACGTGAAAATAAGCCAGTTCGCATTTTCTAATAAATTTTTTTATAAATTCTGGTGTCAGTTCATTATTTCATAAGTTTATAAATAGAATTACTCCGTGCCGGAAAGGATTAAGTGGTCGCAGGACTCTTAAAGCTTCAAAACTTAAGAAATTTTAATTTTTCTAGATGTTAAACTCCTATCTTTTCTGAATATTTTGATATTATTGTTTCCTTGAAATTCCCATTAGAACATATGTTTTGGCTTTTAGAATAATACCCGCTTAATAGCTGAAGCGGCGTTTCCGAAACTTTAAAGTCATTATTTTCCAAATGGCGTTTTTTGGGCATAACGCGCAGAATACCTCAAAAACTTCTGAATATTTTTTCATGAAACTTTCAAAACATATATTTCATGTTAGTCTGTATAAACTGAACCTAAAATTTCCTTTTTATTGTTCAAAAAAATATATTTTTAGGTGATTTTACTGTTGAAATTTTCAAAATTTTGTATTAGCTAAATGCAACATTGCATTAAAAATATAAAAATGCTTTAAATACAAATTTATTTAAGTTCAGGGAAATTATTACAATCTGAAGTATAGCACCAAAATTTTCATTTTAGTTGCAATATTTATTTTGTAATGCTGTGCGTAAACTGTTATGCCAATTTTTTGTTAGACAAATGTCTAACAGTTTCGAGCCCCCAATAAATACCAATTCTGTATCTTGCAATTTTTTAAAGACATGAAATGAAAGATCATACTTATATCTTTCATCCCAATTAAAAGTGTATTTTAAAATCATATACATTTTAAGACATTAAATGTTGAAAATGGTCTTTTTTTCATTTTTTTCACTTTTTAGAGTACCGAAACCCCTTAAATTAGTATGTTTTTAACAATTTGACGTTTATTCCTTTTATACTGTTACTGGACATTACATTACACATATATATCATTAAAAGTTGTTAACCAGGCATAGAGTACGCCACCTTGTGTATGTCCAAACTGACCGTACATTTAAGGGTTAATATCTCGGCTAATTACCGATGATTTTTTTCGAAAATCATTATCAATAATCCTCTTATTCTTCTGCAACGATAGGTGTATTCAGTGATGCTCAACAATTTTTCTGAATGCCCGTAAGTCGAAATTTGCGTATAACAGAAAAATGCTAATTACTCAAAAACTATGTGATCTAGGGTAATCTCTTTAATTTTCCGACAAGGTTTCTATTAACGTCTACTACCTCTAATTTTTTCATACTTTTAGTTTCAGTAGATTCGGAATTAGATGGGGGGGACATATTTTTGCGTTACATTTTCAACAATATCTTTGAAAATATAATACCTAAAATTAAAAGGAATGTATTTTTGAATTCAGCATTACAAAAGCTTTCACATGATACCCCTCACGATATACAAAGAAAATATTTTTTTTCAAGTAGCATAATTAGCCCCTCTACTTTTTTACTAAATATATTTATGAATGTTTATTAATCTGAAAATATGTGGGTCAATGGTCTTTATTACTTCCCCGAATTTGAACTTTCCACCTTCCATAGTTTACGAGTAAAATGGCTGTGACAGACAGATAGACGGACAGACACAGGAGTGATCTTATAATGGTTTCGTTTTTACTTTTTAAGTACGGAAACCTAAAAATGGAAATTTGTATTTCTATCGACGAGGAATTTTTGCTGCTATTTAAAAACAGAATTTATAAATTACAATTGTTGAAGTTATTTACAATTCTTTAAGAGAACAAGCTCTTATTTTTCACAGAGAAATAAAATAAGGCTTAGATGCCTTATGTTCCCTCAGCCGTTGATTTGAATTATTTGGAGATTTTTTGTTGGCGTGTTGGCGGTGTTTATAGATATGGCAACCTCGATATGTGGAACCCCGTGTGATGTGTGTATTCTGACGTGTTGTGTTCTGGTAACCCCTGAGAAGTGGTGGATTTTGTGGATGTATTTTGATATCGTGTTGTATCGTTCTGTCTTTTTATTTGTATGTTAAATTTATTGGATGTATTTGACTGACTATGGTTTCTGTAATCCGTTTAAACGCTTTTGCTGAAGTAATTAAGAAATATGAGGAAATTTCGAGAAGAAAGTTAGGTTTGTTTATTGTGTCTCATTACGTATTCATAAGCCTATTTTGGAAAATGACGGCGGTGTTATGAGGGAGATTTCGTGCTGGAGCTTTCAAGAAAGCAGATATCTGTTAAGGTATGTTGATAATTTTATGTATATTTTGCTGCTTTAAGAGTTTTTTAGATTTTGAGATTGCTAGAAAGAGAGAACTGCTGAATATTAAGAATGCTACACCGGGAGAACTGCTGAATGAAGTGATGTTTTTTTCGGTTAATGTGCGCGAAGCGCTCATAAAAGATTACCGATTGCCACTTTAGCGAGTTTGGTTTTTTATGTATATTTTGCTGCTTTAAGAGTTTTTTAGATTTTGAGATTGCTAGAAAGCGAGAACTGCTGAATTTTGAGAATGTTACACTGGGAGAACTGCTGAATGCAGTGAGGTTTTTTTTTTCGGTTAATGTGCGCGAAGCGCTCATTCAAGATTACTGATTGCCACTTTAGTCAATTTTGTTTATTATTTACATTTTATTTTTGTTAAGCGAAACATGGGTATAAACCGGTGCTTGGCGACATTTACTACTTGGCGGAAAAGGGATTTTTACGCCAAGAAAAATTCCAAGGTGGCGGCTGTGGGATCTTATGACATCTGTTCCTAAAATAAAATATGTGTTATAAATATTTAATATGCTATTTAAATTTTGTTTCATTATCCAAACATTTTAAAAGATTCATGATTTTTTTAAAATATACAGTCAACTGGTTTACACATTTTGTTTACGTGTCTGAATGTTTAAAATTGGAGAATGATTTATTTTTATTTAAAGGTATATTTTAACAAAACAACGTGTATGCATTAATAAAATCAACAGATCATTCAGATTTTTACTGTTTTCTCGGCATTTCGTAGAGAAGATGGGTTGCTGAATGAAAATGGTTACCGTCAACTGGGGTAACTTTGACCCTAATTTCTCTGTTTCATGGCATGTTCAGCATCTCCATTCTCTTTTTTTTTATGAAAATCATCTTAATTTTTGTTTTCTAAGAACAAATGGAACAACACCATTATCATAAATTTGTTCATACTGATTTTTTTTTTTTTTACCTTCTGGATAACAGAAATGATGTAGAAAATATAGCAGATTTAATCTTTCTTCTCTCTTGGGCTAAAGCTATCACAGTTGACGGTACTTTAAAAAAAATCTTGGATTCATGACTTTGTAATTAGAATAACTGCATACGTAATGAGTATTAATAGCCAAAAAATAAAATTATTTGATTTGTTTAATGCATTTTTATAATTTTATACTGTATTTGTATATTTATAGAAATACAGTTTAAACTATGAAATTTTGCAGGTTTATATATTTAAAGAAAAGTAGCGACCAATTAAATAAATAAATATATAGGCAAATGGTAATTCTATAGACACTAAAATTTTCCTGTCTTTAAAACACATTTACTATTATTTACACAAATAAATTACTATTTTTTACAACAAAATGAATTAAAATACATTACATAAAACAATAACATAATGCTTTAATAATTTTTAAATTGAAATTTTCTATTATCATAATAATATTTCAAAATATATGGGTTTGTTTAAGAACTAGCATTTAAACTTTTGAATATTTTAAATTTTGGACTATTGTGTTTCTATTTAGAATGAATGTCTATGAAAACAAAAATAAGTTCTGAAAAGATATTGAATTGCTATAAATAGTTATTACATAGGCAGTAACTACAAAACAAAGAATCCGAGATTTTAAAAAATCATTAAAAATGTTAAAGAATTCACGAAACCTAAAATAATGTATTATAAATTTATATAACGTATTTTTATTTATTTCTTTGTGAAAAAGGAGAGATTGTGCATTTAAATAACTGTGAATAATTTCTAAAAACAGTAAAAAATTCTGGACTAGTGAAATACAAATTTCCTTCTTTTTTTTTTTTTTTTTTTTTTTTTTTTTTTTTTTTTTTTATTAAATATTTAAACATGCAAAATTTCATAGCTAAAATTGCACTTATATGCTCCAAAATATAAATTAAATTTACATTTTTCGTAAATTTCAATAATTATACATATGCTTTAAATTGTGCTTCGAAAATAATACATAACACTTTGCGCTGCAAAAAAATGACAATTCAACAGGGATTCGATCGCAGAAAAAAATTTCAAGAACCTGGCACGCAGACAACCATGCTATTAAGCCACATGCTAAAGGAAGTCATCTATCGATACACAAACATTCGCGGCATTCAGTCCCCCTCGAAGTAGGAGCCTCCCCGTTTGTCTAATTTATATAGAAGTAATAAAAGAACTGTTTTTAAATAATCTTATAATGCTAAACCTATCTTAAAAATTAAATAATAAGTAGGGATTTTTGAAATAAAAAGTACAAAATTAAAAAATAAATTAAATTTGAAAAAACTTCTGGAACGGCAGACAGATGGTATTTCCAAGATATACACTGAATGTCCAAAATTAAGGACCAATCACAAAATGCTAATTTTCAAGTACGCAAATACTCAAAAGGAAATAATACAGTTCGAATAATGACTATCTCTACAGCGCAGCTAGTCCATATAACATCTCATTCCTGTCACACATGTGTCACAGTCACTACGATGAAGCAAAAAAATAGGAAATTCCATACATCTCATTATGAGTCTCAAATGATCACTACATGTGACTCCACTGAGACGTCACTGTGACTGCTGCTTTGTGATGAGCTACCATGTGAATTTACAATGTAGTTACATTGTGACTCTCATGTAACTGTCATCTGTAGACTCACTTTCAAAGTCATCATGAACGCTGCATTGTGATAAGTTACCAAATAATATCACATTAAAGTCACATGATGACTTTCAGGTGACAGAGAAACTAATGTGAAGTCATCATTCTGCTCTTTTGTGAAAAGTCACCATGTAACTATAATGTGATATTATTTGGAGACTTATCATAATGCAACGTTCATGATGACGATGAAATTGAGTCTAAAAATGACAGTCACATGAGAAGCACTATGCAACTACATTGTAAAGTCACCTGGTGACTCGTCACAGAGCAGCAGTCACATTGACGTCTCAGTGGAGTCACATATAGTGATCATTTGAGACTCATAATTAGACGTGTGGAATTTCCTATTTTTTGTTTCACGGTAGTGACTGTGACACGTGTGATCACGTGTGACATGAATGAAATGCTATGTGGACTAGCTATTCTGTAGGGATAGTAATTATTTGAATTATATTATTTCCTTTTGAGTATTCGCTTACTTAAAAATTAGCATTTTGTGACTGGTCCTTAATTTTGGACACCAATGTAATTTAATCATAAAAGAGTTCTTATAAATTGATAACCGTTTTAAAAATAAAAGAATACATATGAGAACTTTTATTAAAGTGAGTATTTTTTTTTTCTGGAAAATAAATACTAAACGAAGTATTTTAAAAACTGCTAAAATTGCGTTTGAATATTTGGGTAGATGTATGACACACCATATTCTTAAAACGAAGAAGTATAGAATTATCTTATTTTCGTTTTAATCGGAAATATTTTTCTGAAAAATTAAAATTCGTTACGAGCCTAATATTTAATTTCCGTTTTACTGTAATGGTGATTATGAGGGGAAATGCCCAAAAAACCGTCCCCCTAAGAAAATTTTGAAAATTATCATAAAGCTAAAACTACTCAAAACACCAATTTAATTATCTCTGATTTTTACCAACAAAAGGTATAGTATTTGGGCAGCATTAATTATCCTGACGAATTAGTAGGAAAATTTTTCGAATTTTAACAAGGGTCCAAATCCCATTCCCCTAATAAAATTCAAAATTAATGCATTTTTTAAAGCGGGGAACATTTGGAAATAACGCAAGTATCTTCTGGAACAGTAATTAATTTCTTCGAAATTTAGTTGTTTCTTCTGGTGAACGCTTTCGTTTTGCGAGTGTTTTTTTTTTTACTCTTTGCGGGTCGATACTGAACAAGGAAGAAATAATGAAACGTCAGCTATGGCAGAGATGGCAGTTTGTATTGTACCAATACCATTGCTACTTTTTTTACTGGTACCTTTCAGTTAACAGTACTGACTATGAGATTTCAGAGTAACGAATTTAAGTCTCAAAATATTACGAAACAGTGAGTGGCGAAAAAAATAGAGATACCCTCTATTAATGAGTTGGTCCACTTTTAGCTCTGATCACTGCCGAAATTCTTCTTGCCATGGACTTAACAAGTTGCTGACAACGTTGCTGAGGAATGTTGGCACATGCTGACATGATGACAAGATGGCAGCTGTAAATCGATTCAGATTGGATTGTGGCGTTTCCAAACTTTGAAGTGCTCTTTCGACTTCGTCTCACAAATGCTCAATAGGATTGAGATCAGTTGACTGAGCTGGCCATGGAAACAGATTAAACTCTGTTTGATGTTCCTCAAACCAATTTAAGACCGATTGAGCACGGTGGTAAGATGCATTGTACTGCTGAAAGTGACAATCTCCATACGTGGACGTTATGGCCATGAACGAGTGCACGTGGTCGGCAACGATGTTACGATAAGCTGTGCTGTTCAGAGGAGAAGTGTACACAGATATCAAGGTACCCATTGTACTCCAGGAAAACATTTCGCACACCATAATTCCTCGACTACCAGCCTGAAGAATTGTCTTTTCGCAGGTTGGATCCATGAACTCTTGCTGTTTGCGGCATATTTTGATCCTGCCATCTGCATGATGCAGCAGGGAAATAGATTCATCGAACCAAGCTACTTTTTCCCAGTCCCTAAGTGACCAAATTCGTCGTTCCTTTACGCAGAAAAGGCGCCCTTTACTATTTTTCTCGGATACCAAAGGCAATCTTCATGGTCTCCAGCTGCTAACCCCATCTTTTGCAAAGTCCGTCTTGTTGCACTAATGGATATGCTTTGTAATGAAACTGCACTGATTTCAGATGTAATTTGTTGTGATTTTGCCTTTCTGTGGCTGCGGACTATGCGTGCAACTCGCATTTCTCCTCTCTTGTTCACCAGCTTTTTTCAAACAGAATTGTCCTTATCGGATAAAGAATTATTTCTCAAATGCCACAGACTAAGCACTCGAGATACTGTTGTGCGAGAAAATCGTTAGAGAGCTCCTCTTGCACCGACGACCATCCCTCGTTCAAAGCCATGTAAATCTTCTGCCATACCCATTTTTACAGTAACTTCCTTGCCAACTACATCGTACGAAACTGAGAGTTTCCTATAAAAGAAAATCTGCGCTGTTACGTCATTGTACGTCAATGTCCGACAAGTTTACTTTACAATAACGCAGAGGTGTAAAAATCTGGATGTTAGTGGGCAGTCTCTCACCAATAAATTTTATTACATTTCTTCACTTATATTTTATTAGCATTCTTACAACAAAAATATTAGACGAAATATTAGACGAAAAATAACGAATAAAATTTGGTAGTGAGAGTCTTCAAGCTGGCGCCTAGATTTTTACACCCCTGCAGCGTGTGTCTCTAAATTTTTGGCCACTCAGTATATATTAACAACTCACTGCAACGATGAACCTCACAGGTCATGGAGAGTTTGAATGCCACAAAAATGCTCCAGTATACAAATATGAATTATTCAATACTACATTACATAAACTTTTGAAACATTTAGAAGCAATATCGACTAATTTAACAAGAGGGACAAATTTAGGCAACGCAACGATACGGACTTTGTGGACTTTACTCTATTATCATGGAAATATCATACACACACTAGATATGTTACAATTTTAGGCTACACTTTTGATTTGCACTTGTCTTTAAATTTTGAAAATAAAATGCAACCTGCTCAGTTTAGAAATTTTTATATTACAAAGTAGGGTAGACCGGGGCACATTTACGCGGATTTTTTTCAATGAATTTTCTAATTTTTATGTTTTAACTTAAGAAATTTTAGACATTGTAGTTTTATAGAGCAGTTAATAAGTCAAAGTTTGTGTATTCAGTTGTTGCCCTATTTGTGTTTTTAACTGTAATTTTTTTAGGTTCAAGTCATTTGCGTAAACTTGGCCCGTTGCCGGGGCAAGTTTACGCATCAAGTGGGGTACGTTTAAGCATATTATAAGTTAATCCAAGGAGTAAGTGTAATAAATATTTAATCAAATTGAAATGTTTCATTTATAACTTAAAACACTGTTTAAAAAAATTAAAGAGAATTAATTAAAGAACATTTAATAGGCTAAACTGAAAACATATGACTTATTGTTAATTAAAAACAGAAACTATTTAGACATCTTCATCATCACTGTTACAGTTTTTACAAACAAAAAATAAAGTATTTCCTTTGGCACACTTGTCATGGGACCACCTTTTGCATCTAAGACATTGAACACAGTCTTAAACTTTTTTTGGATTGTTGTATGATTTCAAACAATAAATACATACACAGTTTTCATCTTCGTCATCAGATTCAGTCACTTTTTCCTTTATTCCAGAGTGTACAAAGTTTTTCCCTTTTGCAGTTTGGGTTTCATACTTTTTCTTTTGCTGTCTTCTTGTTCTGCTACCATAGAAACTAGTGAATGTTTACGTAATTTCTTCTTTTTGAACGTGCGTAAAGGTGCCCGATGTCAAAGACGTAAACGTGCCCCGTCGCCATGTTTGGATTTATTTTTAATGTGCAACGAAAATTAATAACATTTCTGTTCATACAAATACAGTTCTCATAAAAGGATAAAATTCTGCTAATGTTCATATATTTGTTTATCCTTAACTAAGTATTATTAGTTCACAATAAGTTTCAATAATTTCAACACAAAATTTACTCACCTTGACAGAAAACAGATTATCATTTCCTCATGCTAGACCGAAGCTCGACTGGCGCTCAAAATAGTGTGAAAATACACACTAGGGAGCAGCATCAATCTATCATGACTGCTGGCGCGCCAGTTATAACTCGTTTCGGAATAAGTGCACTGCGTAAACGTGCTCCTGTCTACCCTATACTGAAATAATACCGCGGATTCCTATTTAATACCACAATAGCCAGTGAAATAGCGTTCAAAAAGAGCTTGAAGTGGAAAATTCTGGTGTGATTGTTTTTAGTGACTTGCTTTATGGTTTTCTGGCTGCTGAACACGAATCTGAAGTTGTGATACAAAATTGGCAAATATGAAAATTCGTGATAAAATCACTAAACATCACAGATTTTTTTTTTTGTTTTTTTCCTTTTAACTTGCAAAGTAAGATTTTTATGCAAAACGTGATCCTATATTATATTAAAGTCAAGAAAATTACCTACAATTTATGTTCTTATCATTTTTTACGAAAAATTGTTTCCGCTGAGGCATGGAAAATTCGGCGAAAATCATTAATTTTTGGAAAATATACAGCCTTTCCATTCATAACACTAATGGTAAGTATTTCACCATAAACATTTGCTAACGTACCTACTTATTATTAGGTCGTACATTATTATGATATACGTATACAGTACTCAAAAATCCGGCATCAAAGTCATCCCCCTCTTTATTTTTCTCTTCCAACTTACGAGAACATAAAAATAGCAATTGTATACAAATTAAAAACTTCGAGATCTAAAGCGATGGATTAGCGAATAATAAAATCATTGACATTGTGCTAAGGGGGCGGTGGACGTTAAAAAAGTTTCCTATAATTTTCGTCATAGAGATATGAAATTTCGTGAAAATACACATTTCACCATAAGTATATAGAACACCCCAAAAGAAATTTTCAATCTTAGTATAGTCTTAAGAATTTTTTTTTATTTATAATTTTAAATGCTCCATGTGGCTTAAATTTTGAGATATTTCCTCAATTTTACATTTTAATCACTTAAATGTCTATTAGAAATAAATCTGTGTATCCATTTCTTAATCCCTTGAACAGTTAACTTTTCAGAGATTTTTTCCTGAATTCAATATATATTTTCATCAAAATTTTGACTGTTAATAAGTTAGAAATCAAATTTAATTAATTTAACACAGTCGAATTTTAAAATGCATACATTTTTTCTTTGTAAGTAATGTCAGGATTCTTCCTTATCAATTTCATGAATTTTGATCAAAATTTAAGACGCATGAAGCATTTTAAAAATCTAAAAACGTTGAAAAATCAGTTTTGTGTAAAACAGATTTAAAATATACCAAAGGGCTGAAAACTTGTTTGTGCAAAAAATGTAAAAGCTTGAAACTTTGCGAAAAATAATCGCATCTGCATGCGGTTTTTCGCAAAGGGCTCAGAACAAGCTCGAGAATAATGATATGCACAAAAATAATTTCCGATTTTTGTGTCGAATTTTTCTCAAATAAAGGTTTACTATCCCCTTGATCCCACTAATAACGCTCAGAGGAACATATACGTGTTGCCGACAGAAGAAAATTTCTCACTGGAAAAAATACATAAATTTTACCGAAAAATTAATATCAGTTTTTGACTCAAAAACTGTGTTTCCAAAATCGATATAGGGGAGGTAGGGGAGGTATGATACACTTTTTTTACTAATTTTTTACAACCCTTAGAAACCTATTTTTAAGAAAGTTTTTCTTATAAAGTGACCTTTTATTCATTTATTAAAAATATTGTGAATTTAAAAAATAATCATTCAAAAAATATATCCCAATTATTGTGAATGGTTACTACTGTTAGGGATCAGCACTAGTACCAATTCCCCAACATCTTATACTTGTAACACTGATTAAAAATTATGTTGATAAAGCAGAGTTCAACAGTGAAAGTAGATCCGAGGATGGATTTCTAAAAATATGCAAATGAGAAAAATAATGAAGTACGTTGAATGAAGAAATGTTAAAAGTGGATGAAGTAAATTGACAGGTGAGATAAAGCTCCAGGCTTAAACTTCTTTTATTAAGTTCCAAATTTCACAGTAAAAATATCTTGATAAAAACAGTCTTTAAAATAAACCAAATGTTGATGAATAAACAATGAATCACTTTAAATCAAAACAGCCATTTAAATACTTTAACTCAGAAGCCATGAAGAACAGAAAAAATTAAATATCGTAACTTTAAAAGATGATTTTAAAAACGAACGAAAACAAAAATAAGCCGCATGATTTTAAATGTTTACCACAAGATCAAATACAGCATCCCGAGAATGCTCAAAGCAATTCTCGTATCGAGTGCATTGGTAGATAAAACAAGTAAGCAACATTTCCTTCCAAATAACCCCTTTAAATACAGCAGCTGGAACGGCACGTGTCGACACGCCCACTCTCCAGAATGATCTACGAGATGGTGATTTGCCGGTGACGAACTACGTCAACTAATTCATTCATAAATCCGTTCCCGCCATCTGTCGGGAGAAAAATACACCACGTCATACGCTCTCGTAAATTCTACTATGTCGCGTGGCAAACGTAAACATCTGAAGTTGTAAAAATAAAGATACGGCGTTATCAATGAACTGTAACTAAAGAAACGTAAAGCTGAATAAATAACTAAAGGATTAAAAGAATGAACGCAAGATAAAAGGTGAGTTTAATTTCAGAATACTTTTAAATACAGAATACTTTATACTTATACTATTTAAATGAAATGATCTTAATAAAAATAAAATTTATAAATAAAGAACTGTAAATTATACTACCAGGGTTAATGTACTATTGAATAAAATTAGAGGCATTGAGAACTGGGAAATGAGCTTGTTAATATTTCCTAACAAGTGCCCCCCCTCTCAATGTCTCAATCAAAAACGAAAAATAAAAGATCTAAAAATCTTCACTGACCATGGAACACCTTCTTTCTATAAAAACGGTTAAAAACAACGAACAAAACTAAAAGAAAAATATTAATCCTAACACTTAACATGAGAAATGCCTGATAATGGCTAACAACTAACAAGAATTAAGCATTAATAAACTCCCAATGCTTTAAATTTAACAACTAACATTAAAAACCGAGAAATGCCCAACAAAAAATTTCCAAACAAAATCCCACCAATTAACCATCAAAAACTTCAAAGTCAAAAGCCAAAAGATCCAGCATAAAAACTTGCCTAAATCCATTCATGGCCTCTTTACAAAAATTCAAAATTTAAATTTCTAACAATATAAACACAATTCAAACATTTAACAAATTGAAAAATATCACAATGAAAAAACAACATACGTACCAACTTACAAAAGTAACGTTTCAATTTGAAACTATACATACTAGCCAACTCCGTCATCTTGACCACAGCTAAATATGCAAATTTATACAAAACTTAAATAACTTTTTATTTAACAAGAACAAAGATAGAAAAATTAACTAGAGTAACTTCATCAGTCTCTCCCAGTAGCTTCCAAAATCCAGTAAAAATGACAAACTTAAGCAATAACTTGGCATCTGATTAATAAGACATAACAATAAATAGCTGTACACTTATCCATCTACAGACAACATCTTACAGCAATATCCATTTTCTCTACCTACATTCGCACAAATATTCACATTGAAGATATCAGATGCCTGCAAATAAAAGGATCTATTAGAAACAACATAATCAATACAAAAAAAATAGTCCATTATCATAAGATATATTCCTGTAACAAAACTTCTATATAAATATAACAGTACTAAATCCAACTTAAGACTTAACAAAGGTATAACAACTTTAAAAACATAAAACCTCAAAAAAAAAACTATTGCTACAAAGGAGAGAAATTGGATTTCCTAAACAAAAATTCATATTCTTAATTTCTATTACTTTAACTTTAATTTAATATATATTTAAACTTCAAACAGATTAATCAGAAACTTTAAACTATTAAATAGATATATCCAAATATTTTAAAGTTAAGTTACATATACTTCTCTCAACCAACTGATAAACGGGGACTAGTGGCATCCTCATATATAAAAACTAGGGACTCACAAAATCAAAAATACAATGCCCGCAGAAGATCCGCCAGTGGCGGTTACCTCTCACACAAACTACCTCAGAAAGTTCTCTGGCATTTGTCTCCCAAGGGACCACCCACCCGAAACGGTACTGTGGGCTGCTCGAACCCCCAAGAATAGAATGGTAAGAGGCACCATTTCCACCATTGGATGGGAATTAAATGCTTAACAGCTAGATGAAAAAAGTAATGAAAAACAATTGTGATCAAGAGACTTTATAAAAAGCTAGATAAAAACTTGCTAAACATCGTTTGCTTAAACCATGTAAATGGCTATGGCCACTCACCACGTACACAGGATTACAAACTTTATACATCTTAATACACGTAAATCTTATACTGAAGAAAAATGGTGGTACGCAGTATGATTTCTAAAAACTTCAAACAGAAATCTAAAAACAATCTGAAAAACTATTTAAACATTAAAAACCTGTATCAAATACAGTTCTAACAAAAATTAACAAATCGTGTTTGGTTTGAGGCTTCGTAAAGACATCACTGAGGTTTGACTTACTAGGAATATATTCTAAATCAAAAGCTTCACTGTAAATTAAATCCCTAATAAAAAATAACTTGACATCTATATGACGAGATTTATAGTTTTCTATAGGTGATTTTACAAAATTAATGGCCGCCTGGTTATCTGCATAAAGCTTCGACTTGATACCTAAATCGCGTATGATTGCTCTATCCCGACACTCCTGCAGGATCCGGTCAAACCAAACCAGGTTTTTGGAGGCCTCAGTCATGGCGACAAATTCCGACTCCATTGTGGATAAACTGACGCACCTTTCTTTAAAGGTACGCCAGTCCACGGGGGAACTGCCAACCATGACTATTTGCCCACCAACCGATGTTCGGTCATCCCGGTTCGCCGCAAAATCAGCGTTCGAAAAGGCAACCAACTTCTCCTCGTTACACCGTAACCGGAGATGGTAGTGTCGAGTATACTTTAAATAACCAAGCAACCGTAATAACCCGTCCCAATGTGAAATACCCGGATTAGACTGAAACTGACTATATATATTAACCGCATAACTAATATCTGGTCTGGTTCTACTGGCAATGAATGATAAACAACCCAGTAAGCTTCTGTAAGGAAAACGAGCCATGTACCCCTTTTCGGAATCAGAAGAAGGACAATTCACCTTAGATAATATAACACCCTTACTAATAGGGAGAGATGAAATAGGAATTCAAAAATTCTTAAATTTATCACACACCTCATCGATATAACTAGACTGGTGTATACATAACGAATTCCCCTTTTCAACAAATTCGACCCCTAAAAGTTTACGTGTTCTTCCTAAAAGCTTGATGTCAAAATGCTTTCCAAGCAAATCCAGGATTATGTCAATCTTCTCCTTAAATTTTCCAAAAACTACGAAGTCATCAACGTATAGTAGCAGAGCTATATCAGAATCAAAAAGGTAAGTACAGTTACATGACTCAAATTTCCTAAAACCAATCTTTAATAAAACTTTATGGATCTCATAATACCACTCCCGGCCACTTTGATGCAGCCCATACAGCGCGCGATCCAGTTTGCAATACATATGCTCTTTACCGGGGATAACGAAACCGGGCGGTTGTGACATAAAAACAGACTCCCGTAGCGGGGCGTATAGGTAGGCGCTTGTTACGTCACACTGAACGTGTGACCATCCGCAACACGATACTAAGAGGGAAAAGAAAAATCGAATCACTCCAAAGTTTACAACAGGGCTGAAGGACTCCTCATACGATTCGCCCTTCACTTGTTTAAATCCCTGGGCCACCAAACAGGCCTTAAAACGAGCTATTCGTCCTCTTTCGTCCCTCTTGACCGTGTATACCCACCGACAGCCCACTGGGGTCACGTTTCCTGGCAAATTCTCCAAATGCCAAACCGACCGTTCGTTCATAACCCCGATTTCCTTTCGCATTGCATCAAACCACATCGCACGCTGCGGAGATTTCTGAGCCTGCTTAAAAGAGTTTGGAATTATTATATTGTCTAGTCATGCAGATATATTTGAAG
Source organism: Maratus speciosus (assembly GCA_963932465.1). Classification (NCBI taxonomy): domain Eukaryota; kingdom Metazoa; phylum Arthropoda; class Arachnida; order Araneae; family Salticidae; genus Maratus; species Maratus speciosus. The sequence continues at coordinate 456,461,429 of OZ010787.1, read as the reverse complement.
ATTCAGGATTATCAGAGCTCTCGTCATCAGACTCAGAATGTATAGGGACTAAACCAGCATACGTATTTGAGCCACTGAAATCAAAAAGATTTGGATCATACTTAATACCATTTACATTACAATACCTCTCAACTTCTGCAGGTGATCTTAATCTATTAGTTTTACCTTCCTCAAAATAGTAAATATCTGTTCTGTCCCTGGAAGATCGCTCTGCGGGTTTACGTAACCACCTAACTTCTCGCTTGGAGGAAATAGGGGTCTTAACGTCTTCAGCTTCGGAATCAGACTCGGAATCCGCAACCCCCTCCCCATTAACCCGGGAATCCGGTGGTATGCCGGGAGGATTCAAGGGTCCCCAAGAATCTACTCCTCCAGCATCTTCACCCTGATTATCACCGGAGTCAATGGAGAAAGGATCACAAGATCCCGGGCCCATCACGAATCCACTGCCTCCAGGAACATCCTCAGGAATCTCTCTAAATGTAACACTAATAGTTTCAACAATTCGATCATTTTCAGGTATCCAGATCCGGTAACCCTTGGTATTAAAAGCATAACCCACAAGATAGCCCTTTTTTGCTTTTGGATCTAACTTTGAATTACGTTTCTGGTGAGGAATTCCCACGTAAGCAGTTGTCCCAAAAGGTTTAAGATGCCTCACAGATGGTTTTCGGCCCCCATACAATTCAAAAGGAGTCTTCGTTAAAGACTTAGGACAGACCCGGTTCCAGGTATAACAAAAATATTTTAAGGCCTCTGGCCAAATCCTGGGATTCAATTTACTTTCAGCCAAAATAGTACGGACTCCATTGACAGCCGTCTGCATAAACCTCTCAATGACCCCATTCTGTTGGGGAGAAAATGGATTTGTCAACTCGTGATGTATTCCATTTTCATCAAAATATGTTTCAAAATTATCATTGACGAACTCACCCCCGTTATCAGACTTAAAATTCTTCACTTTTCTACCCAAGAAATTTTCTGCACGAGTAATATGAGATTTGACAATATCAAAAACATCCGATTTTAATCTCATTGGGTATACTGAAACTCTACGGGAGTAGTCGTCCATAATTGAAAGAAAATACCTTTCCCCATTTCTCCCAACAGTTCTACAAGGTCCCCAAACATCCGCAAATAAAAGTTCTAAGGGATGTTCAGAACGAATGCTGCCAATGGGTTTAAATGAAGGTCTTATAAACTTATTCAACTTACAGACTTCACAATGAAAATCGTTATCTTTCAGATCAACCAATCCCCGGACCCCATTTTCTTTACATGTATGAATCAAAACAGAGGGACTAATATGCCCACATCGGCGGTGCCATAATTGCATTTTACTTATACGTTTAGCATTACCCGCAGAATTAGATTCAAAAGATACACTTTTCAAAGTTTTAGGAGCCCTAGGGAAAAGCTGATAAAACCCATTTTTTAAAAATGCATTGAATAAAATGATGTCTCCCCTCATGATGTCAATTACGCCTCCACCACCCAGAAATGTTAAGCCTCTCTTATCCAACTGAGGGCCAGAGATTAGATTACGTCTTAGTTGGCTCGAGTACATCACCTCCGTAAAGGTGAACACTCTTTGTCCAAAGCGTAATTTTACCTCTCCCTTACCCTCAATCGGAAAAGATATATCCTTAACAGCCACATTCATTTGTTCATCTGAAATATTACAAAATTTAACAAATAAACTACGATTAGAACAGAAATGATGTGAAGCACCTGAATCAAAGATCCAGGTGTCAACATCCGATGCATTACATAAACTGGCTTGAGATACAACATAAGTTGACTTACGTGAGCTGTCAGGAAAGTCCTCTATATCTGCTCCATGCTTTCTGGGCTGTTGTCTGGATACATGATTCTTTCCAAAATTACGGGATCTTCTGTAAGGCCTGGGCGATGGAGATCTAGGATACTGTCTGGAATCACGAGAAAAACTCCGGCCAGCAGTGGAATCAGTCGATGAGTCACGATAATCACGTCGGTGAGATCCTCTACCTCTGGGCACAGTCGGAGAAAAATCAGAAGAACTCCTGGATTTTGGTGATGATTCTGCATAAGTTGGATGGCTCTGTCGATCAGAATTATAACGAGAGTTCAGATACTTGCGACACTTGCTTCGAACATGACCAGAAACCCCACAATGCCAACATTTCTTATAAAAACGAGGTTTCTTCTTATATTTTACACTATTAGCTGATGGCACGTACTTAGAACTATCTTGATCACGAACAGTCAATCTGGTCTCTTCAGACACTAATTCTAAAACTATCTTTTCAAACTTAAACTCGTCTTCGGACCACCTCAAGATACTCTGCACAATACCATCATATTTCCGTGGTAAATACCGTATTAATTGAAAACTCAAATAAATCTCGTTAAACCCTTTATCTTGTTCTTTAATTATACTCATAAGCCTCCTTAATCTAGTTGCAAAGATACTTATCGACTCGCTCTCCTTCTTTCTGCACTCTATCAATTCACTAAATGACTTCATCAAAAATGACCTAGAGTCGGGATGGAAATGTAACCTAATTTTGTTCCAAGCTTGAACAGCATTTGTACATTCAGCAATTACACGCTTAAATTCTCCCTCAATATTCAAAAATATTGCCGAAAGAGCTTGCCTTGAACGCTGTTTAAAAACGCTTGCATCTGATTCAGTTACTGTACTACTCAGGACCAGCTCCTCTTTACCAGATTCTATAATATCCCACAGTCCTTTGTCAATTAGGTCATATTTCATGTCAATACTCCATCCAGCATAATTCGTGGAGTTCAGCTTTTCGATTGTGTTACCGGCCATTTTTCATCAACTCAAAAAAAAAATAAATAAATAAATAAAGATGAATGATAAAACTAGAATTTAAAAATATAAAACTTTCTTCATAATCCTCTTCAAAAATTTTTTTCTTTTTTTTTTTTTTTTTCAGACACGTACTAAATCTTCGCCCCCCCCCCTCTTTTTAATCACGCTGCGTCATCTTTTTAACTTAAATATTTCTCATAGACCTCTATAAAGGGTAAAGGGCCAACTGAAGATTCTCAAATTCAATCTTTCCCATTAATCCATATCCTCAAATCTGGACTTATCTGCCCATAACCAAAAACTGTTAGGGATCAGCACTAGTACCAATTCCCCAACATCTTATACTTGTAACACTGATTAAAAATTATGTTGATAAAGCAGAGTTCAACAGTGAAAGTAGATCCGAGGATGGATTTCTAAAAATATGCAAATGAGAAAAATAATGAAGTACGTTGAATGAAGAAATGTTAAAAGTGGATGAAGTAAATTGACAGGTGAGATAAAGCTCCAGGCTTAAACTTCTTTTATTAAGTTCCAAATTTCACAGTAAAAATATCTTGATAAAAACAGTCTTTAAAATAAACCAAATGTTGATGAATAAACAATGAATCACTTTAAATCAAAACAGCCATTTAAATACTTTAACTCAGAAGCCATGAAGAACAGAAAAAATTAAATATCGTAACTTTAAAAGATGATTTTAAAAACCGAACGAAAACAAAAATAAGCCGCATGATTTTAAATGTTTACCACAAGATCAAATACAGCATCCCGAGAATGCTCAAAGCAATTCTCGTATCGAGAGCATTGGTAGATAAAACAAGTAAGCAACATTTCCTTCCAAATAACCCCTTTAAATACAGCAGCTGGAACGGCACGTGTCGACACGCCCACTCTCCAGAATGATCTACGAGATGGTGATTTGCCGGTGACGAACTACGTCAACTAATTCATTCATAAATCCGTTCCCGCCATCTGTCGGGAGAAAAATACACCACGTCATACGCTCTCGTAAATTCTACTATGTCGCGTGGCAAACGTAAACATCTGAAGTTGTAAAAATAAAGATACGGCGTTATCAATGAACTGTAACTAAAGAAACGTAAAGCTGAATAAATAACTAAAGGATTAAAAGAATGAACGCAAGATAAAAGGTGAGTTTAATTTCAGAATACTTTTAAATACAGAATACTTTATACTTATACTATTTAAATGAAATGATCTTAATAAAAATAAAATTTATAAATAAAGAACTGTAAATTATACTACCAGGGTTAATGTACTATTGAATAAAATTAGAGGCATTGAGAACTGGGAAATGAGCTTGTTAATATTTCCTAACAACTACTGTATCAAATCTCCCCATTGCTGGGGCGGTTTGATACACTAGCAAGGGAGATTAGATACATTGTTAAGTAAATTGAAAAAAAAATGCAGACAATTCAATTTTACTTTTTTTTTATGATAAATCTTGAAATATTTAAGTAAAATTAAAAAAGAAATGACATTGACATATTTTTGTTTCAGAAATGTTTTTTTACAAAAATACTTAAACATTTGCTACTATTTAAACTATTCTATTAACACACTTTTTAGAAATTAAATAATGAAAAAGAAACCCCGTAGGGATCTTGCTGCAAGGAAAAATAAATTGAACATTGCTGTTTTGCAAACAATTTGACATAAATTTAGCCCATTTAAGATTTCTTTAACCCTTTCAGGGAAAGCATTTTCAATGCTAAAGTGTTGAATAAATTGGTAGCACCGGAATTTGCCGACAAATTTAATTGGAAATAAGAAAAGGGCTATATTTCACTTTCATATTAAATGGAAAATATTTTACCAAAATGCTGGTGCCAATGTGGCGTTTATGAATTAAAATTAAGTGGTTTCATAAACATACCACCACCCCTGAAATGGTTAAAAGAAAAACTTATAACTCTGTCATTTTGGTAAGTAAAATCGGGTGGATTTAATGTTTTTTTTATTTGCCCTTCTTAAATTATAGAAACATCTTCCCTTTCAGGACATATAAACATTTTTCCTTCTACATGACGAGCAAAGCGAACTAACCATCTATCATCGCACTGCTTTTCTATGTAACCTACATAATGTCTATGAATAGTCTCTTCGTTCTTCCTTACCAATTTCAGTAGCTCTTGCTGTAAATATTATGCTATATTAGTTTACAACTTAAAAAAAACTGTTAAATTTCAAATATACCAAGCGTATCATTTCTCCCCAGCAATAATGTATAATTTCTCCCTATCATGCCTTATTGGATTTCCAATCACTTTGTATAAATGCAGTTGCAAAATGTCAATCTGCTTACTTGTAAAACTCACCCTAAAAATGGGCTTTACAAATAAAAAAAAATTACAAGATATTATCTTCACAATAATAAGAGTTATGAAAGAAAATCAGTATTTAACCCCCTCACTGACAAGCCCGTGTTAATACGTTCACTAAGCTCCAGGTTTCACTGCAATACAAGCAATATTTAAAGTAATATAATTCTATTGATTTAATGTATTTTTAATACATTGAACAATGATTAATACTTCCAAGGATTGCATTCATATTCGTTATTAAGTTTTTTTATAAAATGTTCATAGAATCATTTTTTTTTTAGCATTTAAAACAAAATGGAGTGAAAACAACATTACAATTTTACCCTTTTCCAAGACAGTCGGAGGGCTAAAAAAAATTACATTGACATTCCAAAAGTTTTCAAAATTAAAAGAAAAAAAACGTTATGAGTTCTTCACTGCTAAGTCCAGTTAATGATGACCTCTGCTAATAAAAGAAGACTTTACATCTGTTACAATGGCTGTTAATGCCATTTGTTGAGAAAAATTATCAATGTATCAACCCTCCCTATGTATCAAACCTCCCCTATCTCCCCTACTTTATTTGTATAAAATCCAAGAACGAAGATTTTTAATAGAAACTGATTCATCAGAAATTACATGAGATGAAATGAATTCACTGTTTATCACAATTTTTTTGGCTACATCAAAGCTTTGGATCCAGTAATTTGAAATGGTTTTGCTCGTTAAGCTATTTATTGAAGATGAAAGAACAGGAAAATGGAGTCTTCCCCTTCAAGTTATGTAACAGGTGCTCCACTACTTTCACGCTAGCGGACATTTCTTACATACCAAATATTATCAACTGTACCTTCAATACATACACAGCCTGAAAGACAAAATAAATGCTGAGGAATATTAAAAGTTCCCGATTGGAGGGTTTACTGTTCAAAGGACGAGGAAATTATGGATGGTAACATGGACAGACATGACCATTGAACAGTCCCTAATGAGGCTAAAGAAAATTGCTGTTGGCCTGACTCATGGTCGTGGGGTCAGCAAAAGTATTCTCTGTAGGTGGACAAAAGGAATGAGTTCCCTCCAAAAATTTTTCCAAAATCCAAAATTTTTAGTACTGGTGTTGTAAGAGACAGCAGCATCAACTGTCACATGGCCAGGGAGATTGATGTCCTCGCAATCGATTTAATTGTAGGTGTTGATTTTCCAAATGTTAAACTGTGCAAAAAAGGTAGAGTTTTGTCACTTGCTACGACGAACAGTGCAATCAAAATAAATGATGAAATTATCATCATCAATCCGACGACTGTTTTTTACAGATTCACGATTGCTGATCAGTCTGATGAAGAACTTCAGGGATTTCTGAAATACGAATTGTGCCAGCGTCCACTACTTCTTTTCGACGACTCTGGAATGCGAATGGAACCAAGTCTGGTTTATACAAAGCATTTACACTAACTGAACAGGCAATTCGCAAAGGATGTGTGTATGTCATAGATGATGGATATTCGCTGCATAGAGTCGTGTGGAGCAGGAGTCAAATATTTTAACAAATTTGACAAAGTTACATTTGATATTTTAAGCACAAATAGAAAGACAGTAATGTAGTTGTGTTCGATTGTTACCCAGATGTAAGTTGCAGAGATACTAAGTATACTGAACGAGCAAGAAGATCACGCAAATGAACCTCAGTACATTTGATGGTCGGACAATTTTTAAAAACATAAAATTAGCTGTTTAGATCTAATTTTTTCCTATTTAACGTAAGAAAATACTTTAAAACTAAGGTAACTTGTTATGTTTCCATATACATATCTAAATTCATGTGTTTATTGCGCATATTTTTCGCTCGGATTTGTTTGCTTTCGTTTTTATTCTTAGTCATAAGATTATCTGTTTTAAAAAATGGCGCGGTTGCCTTAATTGGACCAATTTGAGTTGCTTAAATTGGACAAGATATACAATCATAAATTTTAAAAATAAATAATGAAAGTCAAGCTCTGTACGATTTGGACACCATTTTTTTATTTTTTGATACTTTATAATGCATTACTATCGCCATGCAAATTTTTGAATACTTTAATTAATTTTTTTTTTATATGTAGAAGAGTCTAATGACTTAGAATTTAAAAAGAAAAATCGAAATAGTGGTGGCTGGTTTTCCTAATTTGCAGGAAAAATAAAATAGTATAAATGTTTCAGTGTTCAGATTGCCAAATATGGTCTATGTTTTGTGCGTTGCAATAAAAATGAACAAAAGAAATTCATGTGTAAGCCATGTATCGCTCCTTTCATGATATTAAAGTAACTCGAAATTAGTTCCATAATTTCTATTCTTAATTACTTATAACATTGATTTATATTTTGAATACATTTCGATTTAAAACAGTTACTCTTACGACATTTGATTTCATTATATTTCATTGTTGTTGTTGTTTTTGATTCTTTCATTAATTGCAAACTTTGCTTTTAATAAAATTAGCTATATTCCTTAATAATTAAAACAACCTAGGTCAAATTTAGGAGGCTGGGGGGTCCAACTTAGAGGACCAGTCGAGGAATTTGGGCCACTTTTGACAATTGCTTCAAATTAAAATAAAACTTGAGATTTAAAAAAGAAAATTTCCTAAAAATGTATTTAATAGATTAATAGATTGACCAGGTGTCGTGGTATCCTGCAGATATTCCAAAAATGAAGTGAGCTACACATGAAAATAAGTGAAGTGACAAATTCGGCTACTCTCCTCTATACGAAACGAAGTCTGTTTTAAAATCATAAAGTAGTACCTTAAACTATAATATATTATTTGGCAGTGATTGGATAATTTTTAGGAATATTACCACCTGGAAAGTAAAAAAGACAGCATATCAGAGAAACAGAAAATAAGTACCATGCATTAAATCCTGATGAAATTTATAACGGGATTGCCATTAAAACTAGGCTTTTCCAACGAAAAAGCATTATCAAAATCGGACCATACATTCAAAATTCATGAGTGGACATTTATTAAAAACCATTACAAACAACTAATAAGTAATGCTATATAGACAAGAAATATTTCAGAATGTGTAATGTAATCATTTACGCATTCTGATGTTTAGATACATATTTTTGCATTAAAATCATCGGAAAAACAATAATAATGTATTTTGTTAAGGTGGTGACAATGGGAAAGCTGAAAGCTAAATTTAATTTAAAGAGGTAAGTTACGAAGCAAATTTATTATTATTTGGACGATAAATAAACATCTATTGTTGAAATCCGTCTCTCTGACGTTTCAGAGGAATAGAAAAAAAAAACATTTTTATTCCAATCACAATCTTAATAGTTAAATTTGCTTTCAATTTACATATGTTTATTAAAATGTCATTCGAATATGAATTTCTCAAACAAAACAGAAACTAATTTGCGTTCCTTTTCAATTATCAAACAATTGATCTAAAATAAACTATTATGCAGGAACTATTTAGCAATGGCATTTCAAGCTGTCAAATGCAGAAATTCGAGACAATTACTGCTGCCTTCGGTTTATCTCTTTACATTTGCAAAGATTTTTTTTATGACTTCAATCATTTAAACAGAAGTATTTTTTACTGAGAAATTATTTCTTGTTATTAGAAAAAATATGGAAACTAATCATTAAAATTCAAACAAATTAAATTTTAATATATTTTTTCTGCATTTTTCATTTTACATTTTACAGCGCACATAGTGAAAGATAATTGGAAAACTTCAAGATTTTATTAAAATCTTAAACTTAATATCTCGCAAAATTGTTTTTAATCGACTTTTTTTCTTGACAACAACTTCTAGCGAGGTTCAAAACAAGAATTAATCGTGGTTAGTTAACTTTCTGAACGCTTATCATGTTTCCTTAAAGATTTTTTAATTCAGTCCTTTTTTTCTTCGAAGTAATTAAAACAACTCCAAAAAAATAACCCACTCAATTACCTTTTTCGTCGCAACTCTAATTACTTTAGTGTAATGCATTTTAAAGAAGTAGTATTAAAATTTTTTGAAATCGCATCAATTATCAACAGAGAATGAAGCCGTTTGTAATCACGGGTATCAACATAATTTGAAATGTATTCACCTTGAAATGTTCTGATCCTGAAGCAAGTCAGTAAAATGTGCAACTTTTTTCAAATGCCAAATAATACCGGAAATTTATCAATGTCGTACTTTATCTTTCTTACATACGGCATGTTACTCAACCTGTTAAGCATTTTAATATCTTTTCGTACAACACGATCCACCGTTTAAAATAGCAACATACGAGTATTTATTAACAATTAAATTTAGTTTAGATTTTTTTTGTAATTATATAGCTATAAATAACTACGTTCATAGATAAACTTAAATCTGAACTCAGAATTTGTTTCAGTTATTTACTTACTTTATAATTAATATATATGTGGGATAATTCCTCAAATATAACTAAAAAGAAATTTTTTGCTATATTTTTTATCTCATATTAAAATGGATTTCAGTGACAATTTTGATTATAAATAAAATGTTTTATATAACTGAATAAACGAGTTTAAAATGGGAAAGAAGTTATAACAAAATACAGGGAGCGTCTGATAAATTGGCAATAACGTAGAATCATCGTTTTTAGCTGTTTCTTTTTAATATTGAAAACTATGTTTTTAAGCTTATGATTTACAATTATGCAGAGTGTCTCAGTATGAGTTTTTTAACTTCAAGATGTGGTAGAGGACACTAAAATAATGAAATTATTCAAAGGAAACCAGATTTGTAATTTAACTATTTAGTCAGTAATAGAGAGTAATACCCTTCCTTTTGAATGGGAAATAAGTTATAACAAAATACAGGGAGCGTCTGATAAATTGGCAATAACATTGAATCTTCCTCTTTGGCTGTTTCTTTTTAATATTGAAAACTATATTTTTAAGCTTATGATTCATGCAGAGTGTCTCAGTATACGATTTTTAACTTTAAGATGTGGTAGAGGACACTAAAATACAGAAATTATGCAAAGGAAACCAGATTTGTAATCTAATTATTTAGTCCGTAATAGAGAGCAATATCCTTCCTTTTGAATGGGAAAGAAGTTATAACAAAATACAGGGAGCGTCTGATAAATTGGCTGTAACTTTGAATCTTCGTTTTTAGCTGTTTCTTTTTAATATTGAAAACAATGTTTTTAAGCTTATGATTTAACATTATGTAGAGTGTCTAAGTATACGTTTTTTAACTTTAAGATGTGGTAGAGGACACTAAAACAAAGAAATTATGCAAAGGAAACCAGATTTGTAATCTAATTATTTAGTCAATAATAGAGAGTAATTCCCTTCCTTTTGAATGACAAAGAAGTTATAACAAAACACAGGGAGCGTCTGATAAATTGCTAATAACTTTGAATCTCCGTTTTTAGCTGTTTCTTTTTAAAACTGAAAACAATATTTTTAAGCTTATGACCTAAAATTATGCAGAATGTCTCCGTATACGCTTTTTAACTTTAAGATGTGGTAGAAGACACTAAAGCAAAGAAATTATGTAAAGGAAATCAGATTTGTAATCTAATTAGTTAGTCAATAATAAAGAGTAATTCTCTTCCTTTTGCGCCCCATATTTTAGACATACTATTATTAATCATGAAGCTATTTTAACGATATTTGCTTTAGAATTAACTTGATGTGAGCAAAATGTGATGAAAGGACGAAAATTGCTAGAGGTACACAGTCATTAGGTCGGTGTAACGTAAGTAATATCAACTACATTCCAGAAATAATATCATCTAATTTAGCACTGACTGGATGCAGAAAGTGTCCACTTCCAACGCATTTCATAAAATTTAAGGGGGTGGAAGTTGCTACCACCTACATCCAAACGCCGCTAAATTAGACGATGCATTTTTCGGAATGTAGTTGATTTTATACAAGTTTCACTAACCCACGGACTGTGTACTTCTAGCTATAGTCCTATGAAACGCGCTTTAATTTTACACCTGTTGAGGTGAATTAGACCGAAAATTTCAAAAGTGTTATAAATAAGGAGGTAATTAAGATAATATGGATTAAATAGTCCTACAGTTAACTTTCAGAAAGTTACACTTTATAAATTTTAATACAGTCTCTCTCTCCATTAAGGTATATCTAGAGATATTATATTTTCATTTCTTTGCATTTGCAAGAGTAAAATACGTGTCAATATACCATCAGACGTTCAACAAATTCAAACAAAAGGTATGTGATCAGTTTTTCGTATTACAAGGCGTGCTGATCTAAAGAGAAAAAGTCTAATAAAATCTAATAACAGGAAGTGAATTATTTTCAAGATAGGCGCTGCTAAACATCAAAATCGGCAAATTTCTGTAACTTTATTATTTTAAAATGCAGAAAAATTATTTGTTTTTATCGAAATTACGGATTTTATAGTGAAAGAATTCATTTCAACCAATAAATTTCGCTTATGGTATCAAATATGGATGCCAGCAAATAAACAATGTAGGTACAATGCCAATTATCACGTGAAAGAGTAGAAAATACTAAGTTGTCACAATGTTTAACTTGACATGATCCACATTCAAAATTGCGTTTGTAGTCCGTATGCTGTGCCACTGTAATGGATATCACTGCAATCAGTTTTACAATTGCAGTGCACACACTACAATACACAGATCGATTAAAAGTGATTATAGGTGAGGCGTGGTGTTTGGTAGCTAATTTAATGATTTTTTACTAAATCAGGCGGTCTGTAAAAGAATCATTCTTCGACGACTAAAACTCTCCGAATTATGATCATTTGAATTTTATGAAATTTTGGAGATTTCCAGCACTAAATAATTGTCCGTTTGATTTAAGCACCGGAAAGTTTTAAAATTTCATACAAATCAAAGTGCCATAAATCGATGAGTTTTGAACGTAGAAGAATTTCACTTATCGGATCACGGGAAATATTTTCTGAAAGTAACTTACAGTACCCATGGATCGTATAAAAATTTTAATAGTTTAACATCTATAAAATTATTGACAGGATTATTTCATCAACATAATCTTAATTTATGTTTCATTTTGAATAATTTTGATATTTACATTTCCTATGTATCTCCTACAGGTAAAAAATTAAAGCGCGTTCCAATCTTTTTGTGACACCATTTATACGACTATGGTTCTATTAACTACTATAAACTGCGTGCATCTATTTTGAAATTATTCCGCAATAATATGTGATACTTCTCAAGATTAAACTGCAATTGCTTTTTGCGCTTTTTTCCCCTCACAATTATTTATTATGTTGGGTCAAAAAGTTCTGGGAAATTTTTAATCTAATAGTTACCAGAATTTGTATCGTATATAGGTGTAATAGTGGTATATCTATAGGAGTTCAGGAATTTCGGCTCCTAAATGCCTATTCATTATGATTTGCGTGTGTTGATCCGGCATTATTGGAGAAAAAGTCTAACGATTCTGAAAGCCGTCGACGAGTTTGCACAGTTGGACTGCGTCGAAATTTTTCCACACCCTGCCTATAGTCCAGACGTGGCTCCATCCGATTATGGCCTTTTTCGATCAAAGCAGCACTTTTTCAAGGGCCGTCGATTTGAATCCTTTAATGAAGTTTAAGTAGCATGTCAAGAGATTTTCGATTCCAAGGAGCCGCCATGGTACTTCCAACAAATCCGAAATCTGGCAGAACAATGGCAGACAGTCGTGGACTATGATGTTCTTTACTTTGAAGAATAGTCCTTGTTGGCTTTGATGTTAATTTGCGCGTAGCAACGCAACTTTCACAAATTTCTCAGAACTTTTTGCTCAACCTAGTAAATTATAAAAAAAACATGTCAAATGTTTCATGTCTATGTTATTAAAATTGAACTTAAAATTTTTACAAGCTACTTTTATCAAGCTAAAAATCTATTTTAGTAGCTGGGCTGAAATTGAAAATGCGAAGCTATGAAAAACTGTCCTGTATACCAAATGATGATAAAGTATACTGTAAAAAAAAGTTCGTGATTTTTCCTGCACTTTATGTTGTAATTTCCCAAGCACCGAAGCTGTGAAATTGAATTCAAGTACCGATGCTGTGAAAGCGAATTCAAGCAACAAGTGATGTAAAAATTGAATTATTTCTGTTACGTGCTCCACACAGCCAATAGCAAAGCGATTTTCTCCAGACTTAAGAAATTTTACAGCGCTCTTCAAAACAGCATCTTGTAAATTTGACAGCCGGTGTGCAACCACTTATTATTGAAAAATACAGTGATTTTTCCTGCACTTTATGTTGTAATTTTTCAAGCACCGATGCTGTAACAGCGAATTGAAGCAACTAATTATTAACCCTTTGCACTCGAGGGCTCCGGAGCAGAGTCATAATCTTTCTTTGCAAAATTTGTTTTTGGCACCAGAAATAAAGGAAAATAAAATGTGCCTTATTTAATCAGAACATTTTTGAAATTGTGTACTTGCACGAAACTTCTTTTAAAAAAGTGGTGCCGATTGAATAAAATTTGTGTAAGAGACGCCGAGTACAAAGGGTTAAAATAATTAAAAATCGAATTATTTTTGTCACGTGCACCATGCAGACAATTGCAAAGCGATTTTAATCTAGGCTTGAGACATTTCGTAGCACTCTTAAATACAGCAGCTTGTAAATTTTACAGCAATTGTGTTAGCAGCCGGGTTGCCAGCACCTAATTTTATAAAATACAGATTTATTTTTACAGTATATCTTTTAAGATAACAGATGATGAGATCGTTTTTATAATTATCTATCACATTTTCATTTTATATTTCTAAACATTTCATGGCATATAATTTGAATTATCCTAAGTTCGTATTTAAGAATTAACGTTACACATTTGGAAGAAAAAAATGAAATAATTGAATTTTTTTAATTATTATAGTTAATTTTATTTAATAAATTTTCTTTAAATGCATTTTTTATTTTATAGACTCACACTTAAGTGAATGCAAATACTTGAGAAGTTTTTTTTTTTTTTTTTTTTTTTTTTTTTTTTTTGATGTTGAAAACAGAGAGAGCTTTTGAATAAATTTGTCTTTAAGAATTAAGAACCGTTAACAACTCAATTTTTCCGGATGAATCTAAAAGCATGGTGTATTTTAATTGTAAATACTTCCTCCTTTATTATTCTTAAATAATGGGTCTCTGATTTAAGTAGGAGAGATAATGAATTATTCAATAAGTAGAGTAATTTAAACAACGTTTTTCAGATTTTTTTTAAAAGTATAACGTAGACTGGTTTGCCAAAGAAAATAACTTATGATAAAAAAACACTAAAAAAAACAGCTTACATGGCTAAACAAAAAATGCGTTTTAATTAGCTACGTTTTTTGAAGTGTTTTTTTTTTATCATTTATACATATAAGTAAGCTTATTTGAGCGAAATATAAATGAAACTCAAACTTTTAATTTACACGGATTTCCTTTCCGTTTTAAAAGTATCGCCTTGTCAACGTTTTCAGAAAAAGCAGGAAAATAAAAAATAAAAAATAAAAATTCTTTATGATATTCAATATTTCTTTCAGGATGAAAAATCGTAAGCGGAAATTGCGTTAAGCGTTCCGAAATGCAGAAGAAAATAAATAAGAAAAAGTAAAGTAAAGATTTGAAATGGTGTGTTTCTCTGGGGAAAAAGCGTTAAATTACGTTACGTAAAATAACCACACAGATATTTTACATTTCTAAATAAAATTAGCTTTGCAATGTTAAGAATAAGTTCAACTTGCATTTAAAATTTGTAAGCAAATAGAAGAGATATTCACAGCAGAATGCGGTGGCAGCCTAATAACCAACATTTTTTTAACTGTATAATTTAGTATAAATATAGTCCTTAAAAAGTAAACTAAAGCTTTGAAATTCTAAAGTTCTCTGCAAGGAAATGAAAGTATTTGCGTAGTGAAAATAAGCACACAAATATTTTTTATTTGCAAATATTAGGTGAACAACTAAATTTAACGGCACATTTTCAATAGGTACACCTGCTAAATGCGTGATAATATTATATTAAACTTGTTTTTACACCTAATAAAATTAAATTTATAATGTTAAGAAATAAGTTTAGCTTGCTTACACTAGGAGAATTCAGTTTTAAAATCAGAGCAAGAAAACACTAGTAACCATGTAACTCTAATTTTCTTTAGGCTGTGTAAATTTTCTAAGGTCATAGTAATTGATGAAACTCCAAATAAAGATATGAGTGTGATGTTTGTACAACCCCTCTCACCTATAGAAGCGTGAGCCAAATCTGTGGCCAAAAGAGAAGAAACAGAGCAGAATCTGGGATGGCTTCGCCTAAGAAGGTGATCCAAAACTACTGAGAACGGTTTTGGCTAGTGCCAGCCGTAAAGAATCAAGATGAAACTATAAGTTTTGTTGATATGACTTAGTGTCATGTGTACCTTTGTTTGTGACAGTCTGTGTTCACCGTCCCGTCCTATGTGTATAATAAACGTTTGTGTTGTTTTGATAATTGGCCAATCCTTATAGAAAAAGCCCACACGCGACCATCCGGTTGCTCTTTACACTGGCGTCAGAAGTATTGTGGGATTTGGCCAAAGTGAATTCAACAAGTGAATTTAATGTGCATTAAAGATACCCTATCCCTGGATTATTTTTTCCCTGGACGTGCGGATTATTTTTAATTTATATTATCCGTATCGGATTATATTTTTACGGAGGTAAGATTTTATTACATTACTTTAAGTATGGCAGATAAGTTATCAAAATTAAAAAAAGCTCGCGGAGTCACAAAAAGTTCTATCACGTCAATAATTAAAAAAATCGAAGATAATTTTGTGTCCGACACGCCAAACTTAGAGGAGCTTGAAGAAAATTTGGTGATGTTAGAACAGAAAGGTAGTGATTTGAAACAGGAGGATAACGAAATCCTAACATTAATTGATGATTTATCTGAAGTCGAGAAAGATGCCAAGGCGTCGGCAGAGTACCAGGAAAAAATTACGCTCTGGAAGTTCAGAGTGAATAAAAAATTAAAACAAAAAGAACCCCCACCCCCTGTATGTCCCGCAAATAGGTGCGTAGAATTTCCTAACACGGTCAAACTACCGACACTTAAAATTGAGAAATATTATGGAGATATTAAACTTTTCCAGAATTTCTGGAACTCGTTTAAAACAGCAGTACATGACAATGAACACCTCTCAAATATTGAGAAAATGAATTATTTATTCAGTTATTTAGGAGGGAGTGCGTATAATTCTATATCGGGTTTTGCGTTATCTGATAAAAATTACATAGAAGCAGTCGACTTACTTAAAAGACAATTTGGTAGGAAAGATTTAATTATTACCAGTTATATTAATACGCTGTTAACTTTAAAACCGATTACAAAATCGCATGACGTCATGTCATTACGTAAATTATATGACGCTATTCAAACGCAGATTCGTAGTCTAAGGTCATTAGAAATGGAAGCGGACAGTTTTGATGCATTATTGACTCCGATAATATTAAAAGGATTACCGTATAATTTATCGCTTGAGTTCAATAGACAAAGTGTCAAAAATTCTGAAGAGAATTACAGCTTGGATAAATTATTATCATTTATCCGAAATGATTTGGAGGCTAGGGAAAAGCAAACTCAAATTATAAATTTATCTTCTGACCATTCAAGGCCAAAGTACTTATCAGGAATATTACCGGAATGTAAACAGATTCACAAAACATCTGGCGTAGCTGAAGTGTTTGCTTTAGAGAATGTTTGTTTGTTTTGTAGGTCAGATAATCATCTAACTGAAAAATGTGACAGATATTCAATTCAGGAAAGGATTAATAAATTAAAAGCTGAGGGTAGATGCTTCGCTTGTCTGAAGCGAAAACACATAATTAAATATTGTACGGAAAAAACTAAATGTAGGCTGTGTTCTAAATTACATCACGTGTCAATTTGTAATTCTTTAGTTGGGAAGGGTAATAAATCAGAAAAAAATATGAATGAAAATGCGCTGACAGCCCGAGTAATGTCGCGGAATGTATTTGATTTAGAACGGGTGCGAGAAAAGAAAAAAATAATTGAACCACTACAATTTATAGACTTAGAATTTGAGAATAAAATTTTGCGAGGGGTCGTCGATAGCGGTACTCAGATTTCAATTATAAAGAGCGTTTGTGTACCGGAGCATTTTAAAGTACCATGCGGTTCAATTATACTTAAATCAGCTTTCGGACACGAGTTAAGAGCACCGTTAATAAACATTCCATTAAGCATAGCTGCAGATAAAGTACATTGCAGGGTGTTCCCAAAAATAGTAATAACGTGCGCGGTGGTTGATAATTTAATTAATGATTTACTGTTATCTTTAAATGCTCATAAGGAATTAAGCACAATAAACGAAAGTAACGAACCCGACACCACAATAAATGATTTTAGTACTATAAATTTGCCGCGTACGAGTGAAAACAACGCGGTAGATTTAGATTTAGCTTGCGCTGCTACGGGGGCCGAGCAGGTTAAAATAGGAAATGCAAACGAGAATATTGATTACGATGGCAATGAAAATACCAGAAATTTCACGAACGACTCGGAAAAATTTAAATGGGAACAAAAGACGTATGCATCACTAAATCAGTGTTGGACAGATGCCAAAAATGAGCGTAATAATTATTTTGTTCAGGACGATCTGTTATACCATCGTGACAAAATATTAGGTGAAACGGTACATCAATTGCTCGTGCCCGAGCCGCGTAGAAAGCAGTTGCTAGAGTTCGCTCATTCAAGCCCCTGGGGTGGACATTTCAGAAAACGAAAGACCACTGAAAGATTAAAATATTCTTTTTTTTGGCCTGGGATTAAGACAGATGTGAGCTAGTTTTGCGACAAATGTTTGTCCTGTCAGCTTCGAGCGAAAGCAAATAAATTTGATGATATACCAATAACCCCAGTTACTCGTCCTGACGAGGCAATGCAGATTGTAAATATAGACGTAATAGGCCCAATAGAACCGGCTAGTGGAGGGTACAAGTACGTACTAACCGCGGTAGACCAGTGCACGCGTTGGCCGGAAGCGGTCTGTTTACGAAATCTTTTTGCAAAATCTACATGCGATGCCCTTTTGCAGATATTTTCACGGACCGAAATTCCTAAATTAATATCTAGCGATCAGGGTAAAAACTTCACTTCGGCCCTCACGAAAGAATTTATGAAACGTTTAGGGACGTCCCCGCGTTTTTCCGTTCCGGGGTACGCACAGTCGAATGGATTGGTGGAACGATGGAATGGGGTACTTAAAGGGATGATACACAATGTTATAAGAGAAAATGCCGGAAGTTGGCATAAACACATACCCTTTTTGTTGTGGGCATACAGGGAGGTACCAAATGCTACGACGAACGTTAGTCCATTCCAAATGTTATATGGTAGGCATCCAACTGGTCCTCTTTCCATATTAAAGTCATCATGGACCAACGAAACACCTCTACCAATTGGCCAGTTAGGCTCAGTTACCAATTACTTAAATGACCTGAAAATAAAGTTGGAAAAAGCAGCCGTGCATGCCGGAATTTCTTGCAAGGATCAGCAGCAGGCTTACGCTTATTATCACAACAGGAAAGCTAGATATAAAGAATTTAAACCGAATGATCAAGTTATTGTATTAATTCCGGACAGTAATCACAAAATATACGCTAGGTGGACAGCACCAGCTACGATACTTGAAAAGAAGTCTCCCTATAGTTATTTAGTACAATTGCCAGATAATAGTATAAAGCATTTACACGCGAATAAAATCAGAGAATTAAAAGCTCAGACAACACACATAGGCGTCATCTATGATGATGATATCGAATTCGGTGAGATCGAAAACATCCCGCAGATTAGTAAAGACGATCCAAATAACCTCCACCAAAAATTACACTTGGACCATTTAACAGAAGATGAGAGGGAGCAACTGATCAACATATTATGTAGACACTCCAACCTTCAGTCGGGAATCCCTAAAATTGCAAATGTAGGAGGACATAAAATTAAATTAAAACCTGATAACCAACCAAAAACGTCAGAAGCCCCACAGAATCCCAGAGGCACTCAAAAGTGAAGTCGACAGACAAATCGAAGAATTATTAAGTTTAGGACTAATCGAGCACTCGGAGAGTGAATATGCTCATCCGATCGTATGTGTAGCCAAAAAGGACTCCTCAGTTAGATTATGTGTGGACTATCGATATTTAAACTCCCAGACAGAAGTCGACTCATTCCCTATGCCTAACGCTACCGACTTGCTCTACAAAGTCGCTCCAGCGAAATTCATCAGCCTGTTGGACTTACTGAAAGGGTACTGGCAGATAAGATTAAGTGAAGACTCTAAACATTTAACGTCTTTCGTCACACACCGAGGACAGTATTCCTTCGTAGTTATGCCGTTCGGGCTACGTAACGCGGCAGCCACGTTTCAAAGGTCCATGAATCGCACTTTAGTCCAACATAAAGAATATGCCGAAACATACATAGATGACGTGGTAGTTTTTTCTAATAACTAGACTGACCATCTCAAGCACCTAGACGCTGTTCTGACAACCCTCGAAGAAGCAAACCTGACAGTAAATTTTCAGAAATGTGTCTTTGCACGATCCCAGATAAAATTCCTAGGACATGTGGTAGGATCAGGCAGACATGCTCCTGATCCAGAGAAAGTAGCAGCCATCCAAAATTTAGAAGTGCCGAAATCCAAGAAAGATGTCAGAAGTTTATTAGGCCTTCTGTCCTATTATAGGTCCTATATCCCGACATTCTCTGAAATAGCCCGACCATTAATTGAACTTACAAAAAAACGTGCTCCTAATGAAATTACCTGGACTGAGCAGTGTGAAACAGCTTTCCGTGATCTGAAGCAGGCAATCAGCCAAACGCCCATTTGTTATTCACCGAACTTTACAAAACCCTTCATCATACATGCAGATGCTTCATCGTACGCGATAGGTGCTTGCCTATCTCAAAAAGATGAAAATGACCAAGAACATCCCATTGCTTTCATTAGCAAAAAACTATCGAAATGCCAAGAAAATTATGCTACTATAGAGAAGGAAGCCTACGCGGTTATTTTCGCTCTAAAAAAGTTTGAACATTATATATATGGCTCGCAAGTGACTGTTGTGAGTGACCACAACCCTTTGAAATTCTTGACCGATTGTGCATCCCAAAGTGCGCGCCTTCAGAGGTGGGCTCTGGCACTGCAGCGATTTCAAGCCCACATAGCCTATCGACGTGGAAATCTCCACACTAATGCAGATTCCTTAAGCAGACTATATGCCTCACACTGGACTTAAACGAAAGAGACTTTGCCGTTCAAAAAAAAAAAACTCACGATAAACTTTTGATTTATTTTGTTTGTGATTATATGTTTCCTTCAAGACTTTTCTGAATATGACTTTTGTGGACATTAATTGATTGAACATTATTATTTGAACTTTAAAATATTTATTCTAGAACTTTAACGTATTAGTACTAGTATCATAATCTCATACTGCATAGTATCTTAGTTATTCTTTTTAGTTATCTTTATGTTAAGTAAGTATTGTAATTTTGATTTTTATTAATAGTGTGTATGCTAAAATGTTTATAGAGATTCCATTAGATTTTGATTAGTCTTTAAAGACTAAATCAAAACTTTGAATGGGGGAGGTGTGATGTTTGTACAACCCCTCTCACCTATAGAAGCGCCATCTGTGGCCAAAAGAGAAGAAACAGAGCAGAATCTGGGATGGCTTCGCCTAAGAAGGTGATCCAAAACTACTGAGAACGGTTTTGGCTAGTGCCAGCCGTAAAGAATCAAGATGAAACTATAAGTTTTGTTGATATGACTTAGTGTCATGTGTACCTTTGTTTGTGACAGTCTGTGTTCACCGTCCCGTCCTATGTGTATAATAAACGTTTGTGTTGTTTTGATAATTGGCCAATCCTTATAGAAAAAGCCCACACGCGACCATCCGGTTGCTCTTTACAATGAGTAAATACATTTTTGTGCGGAAGACAAAATATGTGTTAACACAAAATACGACACAACTATTTTACGTGTCGAAAAAAAATTGCATAGTGTTAAGACAAGTTGTTAAGGGATACATCAGAGCAAAACATGCAGAAAGCCTAATAACTAGCATAATTTGGTGAATTACAGTTAAGAAAATTTAAACTGAAGCTATAAGGGGTTTCAAGACTCTTAAAGCTTCAAAATTTTCAAAATTTGTATTTATAGATGTTAAACTTCTACCATTTCTGAACATTTTGATATGATTGTTTTCTTGAAATTCCCATTAGTACAGAAGTAATAGCTTTTTTAATTACCTCCTCTTAATAGTTTAAGCGGCGTTTCCAAAACTTTGAAGTCATTTTTTCCTAAATGACGATTTTGGGCGTAATGCACAGGATATCTCAAACACTTCTGAATAATTTTTCATGAAATTATCAAAACGTATGTTTCATGTTAGTCTGTATACATTTAACCTAGAATTTCCTTTTTATTGTTCAAAAAAATATTTTTTTAGGTGATACTGTTGAAATTTTCAAAATTTTGTATTCGCTAAATACATCTTTGTATCAAAAATATAAAAATGCTTTAAATACAAATTTATTTAGATTCAGGGTAATTATTAATATCCGAAGTATAAGTAAGCACCAAAATTTTCATTCTAGTTGCAATATTTATTTTTTAAATCTGCGCTTAAGCTGTTATATCAATTTTCCTCTCGTCAAATTTCTGACAGTTTGGAGCCCCCTATAAATGCTATTCTGCGTCTAGCAATTTTTTTAAATGCATGAAATGCAAGAACATACATATATCTTTCATCACAATAAAAATTGTGTTTTAAAATCATATAAGGTTAGTTGAGGTAACTGGAAACACGAGGTAACTGGGCCATAGGCTATTTTATAAAAAACTGTTGGTGTTTTTTAAGTTTTAGCTTTTGTGAACAATGCACCATAATCTCTATTTTCTAAAACAACGTGTATCAACTCAATCATAACTCTCACTTTGCTGTGATAGGTTGTCAAAAATTTACCTTTCTTTTTTTAAAAAACAACGTCTATATGGTTGAACTTCCTCGGCTGATTATTAAAATGCTGCAAGTACTTCTATTAAACAATCCTTTTCTTTAAAGATTAGACATATAACTACATTAATATTATTAGGTATCTATACATATTTACTTCATGTTTAAAATGTAAGCCCGGTGTCCCAGTTACCCCATAAAGTTTTCAAGAATGGGGTAACTGGGACATGTATCCGGGGTATCTGGACCATGCTGGATCCAGTTACCCCAATAGTTATAAATATTTCTTTTTGTATTTCTCTTACTACGGGAAGTAAATTTATCCATTGTTTTTTGCTCACAATAAAGAAAATGATAGAATACTTTATTAAAATTATGTAATGAAATTTTTAAAAAGGCATATTGAGTGGTATCAAACCAAATTTCTTGGCCCCTTGAGAGACGGTGATGCCGTTATGGCATCACTTAATTTTAATTCCTAATTGCCACATTGGCACCTGAATTTTGTAATGAAAATTTCACCTTCGCGAAATATACTTTTTCTTGTTTTCAGATAGATTCTCTTGTAAATATTGGTGTCATTAAATTATTTCAACATTTTAAGATTGCAAGTACCTTGCCCCTGAAAGCGAGATAGCCAGACCTTGAAATTGTACTATACACAGGGGTCGCATTCTATAGGGAATCTTTTATCGTTCCTACCACTATTTTGAAAATAATACCTTCATCGCACCTTTCTTTAAGGGTTCTGGTAGGAACAAAATAATTTCCCTATGTAATGCGACCCCTGGATAAAGTACTTAAGTACTTACGTAGCCGTTTGTTCATAGATTTACCTTGCTATTTTTTTCCTTAAAATACCCATGTGTCTTTTATACTTATTATCTACATAGCTGCCAACTTGTACGGATTTTTGCTGCCACTAAAATTTAATAGAAAATTTTGCCTAATTCAATCGCCGAATTGCCGTGAATTTTGATAATTAAATAAGGCAGAAATTTCTGTCAAATTTTTGTGGTAGGAAAAATCCGTACAAGTTGGCAGCTATATATCTATACTAAAGTACATTAGTACTTCCTTAAGTTTTATGTTTATGGTATAAATAAATCTAATCTTTTCACTTTTAGTGCTTTTTTAGACACATTGACAGCAAAGGTTTCCCTTACAACGCTGTTTATTGACATGTAATTTACATGATCTGCCTGGTTTAAATTTTTTTAAGTTGTTTACACTTTTTCAAACAGGACCTGATATCCGATATGAAAAAATAGGAACGCGTCTGCAACATAGACCCCCTGGTCCAGTTACCCCATTTTTTAGGACAACTGGACCCATGAGGAAAGAAAGATGAAGTATGCATATTTTTATATTTTTAAATATTAAAATGTAATTTTGAGCATTTCTGTCTGATAGAGGGAACCTAACTGAACACATTTACAGAAGTGCAGACTTTAATTCAAATGAACATTAGTTTTTTGAAGCTGAATTGTCAGAAGCGCCAGAGTCACATTGTAAAATCATGTCCCAGTTGCCCCAACTAACCCTACGTTTTA
Organism: Maratus speciosus; assembly: GCA_963932465.1. Lineage (NCBI taxonomy): Eukaryota > Metazoa > Arthropoda > Arachnida > Araneae > Salticidae > Maratus > Maratus speciosus. The sequence goes on along the minus strand of OZ010787.1, from coordinate 456,437,738 downwards.
AGATATTAAATGTTGAAAATGGTCTATTTTTCCAATTTTAAGAGTCCTGACACACCTTAAAATGATAGTTTCTTTATGAAAGAATACTAATTGGGTAATGCAAATTAACACCGCACAAATATTTTCCATTTCTAAATCAAATTATTTTTATAATGTTAAGAATAAGTTTAACTTCTTTACATTGGGATTAAGAAAACACCAGTGATGGAACAGTGGCGTAGCAGTTGAGCGATTGACACCACTAAAATTTTACGGTACTCTTCGCCTTCAAAAATCTCAGAAATTCTGTTCTGAAGTTAGATGAAGAATTACCAATAAAATTTCGTGGTGTCAAACGATTCTCTGCTGCTACACTGTTCCATCACTGAAATACTGAAAAAAATATCGATCACAATATGATTCGACTAATGAAAAGTACTTTCATATTCCTGCAGTAATTTAATATGAATACCGCCATTAAGAAAAAATACACTAAAGATTTGAGATGATAAATGTCTCTAGAAAAAAAAATGGATTAAAGCAAAATATCGCACAAACTTTTGGCCTTAGGAAATATAATTAATATTACAGCATTATAATCGCGTTTAACTTGTATACACTGGTAGTAAGAATATGTAGAAAACGTTTCGAGCAAAAACCGCGAGCATTTTAATAAGGGGCTGTGCATATATAAGTTATCACTTTAAGGGGAGGAGGATCTATCACATGACATAGTACGATATCTATAGCGGGAAGGGGATCTATCACATGAAATACTACAATATTTATAGCGGGAGGGGGATTTGTCTTTTGATAACGTTATCATTTTTGATCCAACCAACATTTTCTCTTTTTATTTGTAACTTGTTTTTTACATCAGAGTAGTCTATTATATTTTTTGTCTGTTATATTTTTGGGCATTTTTCGTTGGCCCCAAAGTGGGGAAGTCGCCCTGTATACTAGTCTAAGAAAATTTCCAAAACTGATATCCTAAAATAAAAAAGATCGTAAATGTAAAAAAAAAAAAAAAAAAAAAAAAGTACTTTCAAATTTCTAAAAATACTTTAATACTCCATTCTTTTACAATTAAAAAAGTAATCCTCATTCCCTATCCAAATCATTATTAGTTTTTTTAAGCAATTCCTTAAAATTGTTTACTTTCATTGGTACATCACTGTGAATATAGACAATGTCTAATTCCTCATCATCATCAACATGAGCCTATTCTATCTTGGCAATGAGCCAAGATAGAATAGGAGACATCAGTGATTTCGAAGAGCGCATTTTTTTCTATAATCTATAGGCAAAAAATGCTAAGTATTCATCCGCTAAACTTTTCATCCCTTTTTTTTTTTTTAACATTGGCTTGCATACGGGTTTCCGATTTTGGACAAATTTGCACTGAAAAGTCGTATACTTGGCTTGTACAATGTACATGGATCGGCTTATACACGGAAATATACGGTATTGCTATGTAATACAAATTCAGATCAAAAACAATGAATTTGTTAAATATATAGACCCATATTTTTCTTTTAAGACTAAGGTACTGTAAATTTATACAATTGTTTTCTCTCACAAATTGTCGAAAAAATAGATCTCGGGTTTTAAGCACATAAACGCTAAACAAAGTGGTTAGATTATGTTTGAATCCATTTCTTGTTTCTTATTTAAACAAAAACATTCTAATTTGAAGATTATTTTGAAAGATTTAACTAAATTTATTCACGTTGATTTAAAATTATCATCCGGAAATTTTGAAAACTTCTAACTATGGAGACAAGCAAATACATAAATTATATACTTTTCCGGGAGGCTTTGATCCATGTAACTCAAATGAATGATTATGTAAATTTTCAGATGCAAATGATACCTTATGAGGAAATAAACTATATATTATTATAAAGAACCTCATAAGAGTTATAAATGTATTTTTTGTTTAAAATTTATGGCTGCATTAGATAGAACTGCAGTTATAGCAATCTGTCGATTTTCTTTTCTCGTACCATACTTAAGCAGAAAACATTTATTCAATTTACACAATTAGAGTTGGAAAGAATGGGGAAAATACAGTTTGTACGTGAAAATAAACTTCCTTTTTACAATATTAACAGGGTAAAAACTAATTTTTGCCACTCTAAGCTCCGCTGAAAATTTACCTTATCAGTGTTGACAATTCAGCAGATGTTGTTTATCAAATATCTACCAGAATTTCCGAATAATAATTCTAGTATTATTTAATGACAGACATTTCATCATTATGTCTACTAAGCAAAGCATATTAAAAAGCAGAAAAACCAACGTTTAAAATGCACAAATAGAATATGAAAAGCAGCAAACAGCTGTTTCGAATCTACTAGCGAGATTCTTCTTCAGTGCAAAAGGAACAGCGTGCTAGAAAAAGCAAGGCTGAGCAATTTGCTCAGCTGTTTTCTAGCACGCTGTTCCTTTTGCACTGAAGAAGAATCTCGCTAGTAGATTCGAAACAGCTGTTTGCTGCTTTTCATATTTTATTTGTGCATTTTAAACGTTGGTTTTTCTGCTTTTTAATATTGTTGCACAAAGGCTTTATTTGCTATTTTTACAAAGCATATTATTCGGAAATTCTGGTACATATTTTGGCTAAAACTGCCATCCAGACAGTTGATTATGCCATGCTTCATAGAACGTGGTTATAAATCTCGTATAGACTCGATTTGTTGCCCGTAGATAATGGTATGCACATTGAAATCGTGGAATAAAACATTGAAAAAAACTTTGATATTTTCTTTAAGGAACATAAAAAGCCATAAGTGCACATCTTTGTCTGCTTATTTTTAATCATTTTTTAAGTGTAAAGATACATTTTAAAACATCCCGTATATCGTCGCTACCATGTCAAACTATCCAATGTGAAAAAATGCATTTTTCAAATTTTGCGCCATTTTATTGTGCTGTGCGTGATACGTACAAAGCAAAATCGGCACGTCTCTAGCTTGCTTAGAAATTTAGATAATGACTGTTTCAAAGTATCCAATATGCAATTTTTTCTAAAATTTACAATGCCAAACTGTCCAATATGGCATATTCGATCCTTTGCCGCAAATTTTGGAATATTTTTCTTTTTCTAAGCATCCGTACCATGTCAAACTATCCAATATGAAAATAGTCTTTTTATCAGGAAGACAAAAACTGTTTTATTTATGCATTCAAATTTCACGCAATTGACATATGTTTTTAACGTTTACTATAGCATATGTTTTCTATTGTTAATGGAATGTGAGAATTTTTAATTCATTCATAGGATCACTCAAAAGAATACCATTACATTACACTCAATAGGGAAAAAGAGCGATGTCTTTTAATGATGTTACGATATTTAAACATAACGAAATTAATATGGATTTATCAAGTATATTAAAACTTGTTTTATGCAGAATATTGTGTGTAAGTCATTTATTATTATTTACAGGTTCATACGAAAGAATTTTGTTGTATAATGGTTTATAGTTAGAAAAAAATGTTTGAAGCATATGTTAGTAATGTTAAAATATTCAAAACCAAGTGAAATTGACATCTGTAATTGATTTACACTACATGTTGCTTACTGTAGAAATAGTACTGTAGTACATGTGCGATAGTTATCGTTAATTTACAGGGGCACACAAAATTTCAGCTACACTGCTGTCTGTTAGCGATAGTTGATTGAAGTGCGTTTTCAATTATAGTATGAGTTTTTAACTATTTGAATATTACGTGGTGCGTATAAATTGTATAGATCATATACAGGGCTATATAAAAGAATTTGTAAGCATTACTTTGTATGGGCGTGAATTTCTGAAAGGAGATTTTTAGTTGAGTTGTGCAATTGTAGTCTTTTATTTCTTTTTACTAGACTAAAATATGTTAGAAGAATTTCCTAATATGCAGGGCTACGCAAAGAACTGAAAACATTGCCGGCCCTGACTGGTAATTTCTGGAAGTGTGTTTATAACAATTTTTTGCCTAAATTAAATTTTACCATATTACGTAACATATATAAAAATCTGTAGATAATATACACGGCCTTACAAGAAGGTCGGGTATATTTCCGTTTATTGGCGGAAATTGCTAAAGTTGGAAAGTGTAAATTGCGTTACGCGTTTCCTAATTAAACTAAATTGTCGCATACTATCTAGATTATATAAAAATCTATAGATCATTTACAGGGCTTCACAAACTGATTCAAGTACTTTTCTGTCTAATGACGGTAATTGTTTTTTAGTGAATTCTTTTGTGCAGCCCTGTATATGAGATATAGAATTTTCATACAACATGCAAAAAAATAGTTATATTTAAAAGCGCATACCAAAATTAAAAAAACGCACTTCCAGCAATTATTACTCAAAGACAGTACTTTAACCCATTTCTTTTGTGTGTCCCTGTAAATGAACGACAAATGCTACGAATGCATGTCCTATTCTGTCATAATCTTCTTGTAATGAAATTCAGTGATATAGCGTAATGTCATTAAAATACTCCCCAAATAATATTCCCCCAACGTACCATAATGTAATGGAAATCTTTTGAGTGACCCTGTAAATTAACTATTAATGTTACACACTTCATATGCAATACTGAACATTCCATTATAAGCAACATTAAGATTTTTTAATTGCATGAAAATCCGAGTATATTTACGTGAGCTAGAGCGTGGACAGACAAACCGAATTCATAAACACTTTTCAACCTTATTGGAATGTGTTAAAAAGTATAATAGGTTGAAAATTCACTTTCAGTAATTTCTACCTATAGACGACCATAACTGAATTTTTTTGTGCAACTCTGTATATTATCTACAGATTTTTATACATGCAGCATAATAAGCTAAAAATTTAATGCAAGCTAAAAGACGCTTAAAACCACTAAAATAATACTTCCAGAAATTATTATCCATAATTGTCCATATTTCTAGTTTTTTGATCTTGTATATGATTTAACTTATGTTCCACAAACATCTCATATACTAATAATAGTCTAGCTTTGAAATGCAGAACACAATTAAAAACTATGTTTAAGCAGCTCAGAATCATACTAATTAATGCTAACTAATTATTTTAGGTATTCCTGCATACAATCTACAGAATTTATACATACCACGTAGTATGCACATAGTTTTAAAACGCATACCATAATGTAAAACGCATTTCCAGCAATTATCGCTAATAGACTGCACTTTAACCGAAATCTTCTGTATATCGCTGTAAATGAACGATAACTGTTGTACACGTCATATTCTAACATAGGCATGCTGCTGTGCACCTCAATAATGTATATAAATTTCATTATGTTTGAAATAGTGTAACATAATTAAACTAAACCACAAACCGTAAAGGGTTAATGGGAGATTAAATAAAGATTTCTATTCGGAAATAGTGATAGAAAGCGGCCCATGAGTTTCTTAGAATTAATAGCGCAAAGATTACTATTCATAATTACGGATTGGAAGTGCCCACTCCATTATTTGAGAAATTTTTGTTATCTTATGTTTTATAAAATTAACAGAATGTTTAAAAATCAGCATTTATCTTTATTAATTTACTGTATATACGTTATTAAAATTATTAAAGAAAAATCTTAAGAGAATGAATCTTAAGAATATTGAATATGTAAATGCCAAAATTTTTACAAATTAAACTATTGAATACGACACATTTGCTACTATGAAACGGCGAATCTGGGAAGAGCACAAAATTTTTACAAGTCAAACTATACAATATGGTATATTCGCTACTATGGAATGGCGAACCTGGGAAAAGCATAAAATTTTTACAAGTCAAACTATCCAATGTGGCATATTGGAGAGTTTGAAGCTGAAAAAGTTGAACGAAACTGAAAAAAGTACAAATAACTATACCATATCAAACTATCCAATGTGATTTTTTGGTGAGTAAAATTATTCAAATGATTTATCTCAATAGCATGCTTAAATAGGATATAAAATAACACCCAAAAAATATAATAATTGCTTACTGCTGCCTGGCGCTGATTTTGAATCCACAATATAAACAGTTTTTTCGCCCTCCTGAAAAGTGGCTATTTTCACATTGGATAGTTTGACATGGTACCGACGATATGTTGAAGTTTTTTGCATCAATTAATAAACATGTGCATCGGTGGTTGCACAAACCAAGTCTAGGCGATAATCGTCGATGTTTTCCTCTGACAGTCTTTTTCTTCCTCTTCTAACTTTATCCAGTACTGAGCCATTCTCCATAAATTTCTTGTGTCATTTAAAAATTGATGGGCGTGGTTACAAGAAATACAGGGTGACCAACGAAGTGTTTGATAAAGCAAGGGTTGAACGAAAAAGAGTAGTTGAGGAAAACGTCGACGATTATCTCTTTGAGACATGCTTTCGTTGAACCAATGGTGCACGTATAGAGGTTTATTAATGGATGCAAAAAAACCTCAATATATAGGGTATGCGGAATAGACCGAAGCACCAAAAGGTATGAAAACATGAAGGACTGGGAGCAGGAAAACACAATGGTAAACCTACGAGTCAGCCGCTAAAATCGGGTTTTCGGTTGTTTTCCACCAAGATACGACTTGGCTAACCGATTGCGTTTCAATATGCAAAATCAAGATTTAACTAATCCTAGAATTTCATCCGTGAACTCGATGAGGTGATTGTTTGTGCTGCCGGCTCCCGGTCTAGAATTAAATACACGCGCATTCCATAAATTTTTGTCACAACAATTAGTCTAAATTTGTCTCAATAAAACGTTATATTAGAACCTCACTCAGTATCACCATCTACAAAAACAGCAATGAAGGCGAAAAAAGCCGTTTTGCTTAACCTGTGAACTGAAATTTTACAGGAATGCAATCGAGGTAAACTACGCGGCCTTTAAAAGCTAGCCCTACCTTACGCCGAATATCGTCTACTTTCCATACGTGTAGCAGTTCATCTTTGTTTGTAATAATGACTTGAATTTCTAAAGAGACTTCGTGGACACCGTCTGTTCCACTGATATATGTATAATGATTATTACGTCCCCACATATACACATGCACCATGTCCAAAAAATAGAAACTTCTTCCTTTGAAGTTACTTTAAAAAAGCTCTTGCTTTGCGTGGTTTGAAAGATCAGAATGAAAATTCTAGCTTACAAAAAATGTTTTTTTCAACAGCTGACAATAATCAAGATCTAAATTTTGCCGTTAAGCACGACATTCTCCCATATTATATCTGCAAATTTAATTAAATGAGTATGTTAGCTTACAGCTCTAGTAGCGTCACTAAACAGTTTGTTTAAAGTTTTAATCTAGATTAAGCGAACCTTGAAAATCGTGAAGTTTGAATAGAATTTGTTTAAACGGCTAATCTGACGTGCGTGATATTCCAGAATATTTTATATAATAACAGAAAAGTTCTAGAAATTCAGGAAAATTGTCTTATCATTAACTGCAAATTATACAAATTTTCCTCTTTGCCGTTTTAAGGTCGAAATATTCACTCTTTTCAAACAAACTTTCCTTGTAGGATTTGATACACTTGCACTTTGTATTTTTCCTTGAACTTTGTTGTCATTATTTTTAATGATTAAGATATTATGCAGAGTAGCAAATAGGAAGGGCATATTATAAGTGGCGGAAAAGAATTCTTCCGTAATCTCAGGAATTTTAATTCCGTGTTACGGAATTTAAATATATATTATCAAACTTTTGTCAAAACATACTCAAACAACTCTTTCTTTTTCGAGATTTGAAACAAACACATTGAAGAATGTCAGGTTTAGAATCAAAGAGCTCCGAGGAAAATGTTATTTGACATAGTATGTAAAAGATTATTTTATTAGATGGATGCATGTGTTAAGAGATACTTTATCATATGCTATATCTTAACCCTCTCGCTGCGTAATTGTTTTATCAAAATAGCTTCAAAAATTGCGTACTTAATTCCTTCGCGACGAGCGTCTTTTAAGAATTTTTATTCTTTTGCCACCGGTTTTTCAAAACGAGAATTTGTTTCTGATTTAATCGGGAAAATGCTTCGATTATATATGGCAAAATTTACAATAAAAAGTAACTGGTAGAAATGATCAAGGCGGGCTAATTAGACGGAGAAAATGCATCCCCGATGAAATCTCGGGTTGCGCAAATTTTGCTACTTTTACGTTGCCCGAGAAACTCTCGGGTTGCGCAGCGAGAGGGTTATTTAATTAAATTCTAATTTATTGAAGGTATGAGACATTGTTATTTAATATTTTTTATTTAATAATTTACGTAAATTTAGTATTTTATTAATGTTTAAAAATTCAGTGTTAATAAGTTTTCTGGGAGTGCTTTGTATCACATACAAACACCTCAAAGGTATGCTACAAAGAATCCATAAAATGTACAACGAAAATTATGTATGTGTGTTCAGTTATGTATATAACTTATGTTAAATTGTAAGGTTATTAGTTTCAGTTTAAACATTGCTTATGAGAAAGTACTACCCAGTTTTTCAGAGATTTTTCATTTCAGTTCCATAAACCTTTTGACAGAAGCTTACTCCTTGTATATAATTGGCCTGCTTTGTTCTGCTGTATCTTCCGTAATATTAACAATGTCGACATGACATATTATAACAATGTTGATGTGCTTGCATTTTGCCAAAACTGAACCAGTATTGCCAAGAGCAATTTTACTATTTCATTCCCTGCATTTCCAATGTAAAACCAATATTACTTCAATATTGGCATTTTATAGCAAATATTTTCAATTTAATGCAAGTATATATCTAATATTAGTATTTCATTACAAATATTTCTATTGAAAAGCCATACTGAACAAATGTTGGTATTTCAGTAGAATTATTTCAGATATAATGATATCGGCTTAATACTTGGCTCCAATGTCAAAAATATTACCAATACTGGTTTTCTGTCATGATACTCGAGATTACAAAAAAGTTTATTCAATGCGAATATGTGTATTTTAAATGTATTTCTTGCGTTCTGTTCTGACAGGATTTCACCCAAGGCAAAAGGGACAGAACTAAAAATTTCATTCAAATATAACATCTATTTAGACCTGAAATTTTTACCCTTTAAAAATGTTTTATTAGTTTGTACTAATTTAAATGCTATTAAATTCTGATTTTTTAAAAATATATTAGTCAATCTAATTAAATCTGTCATTTTAAAAAGGGACCAACTCTTATGCCATTCCCTAGGAGTTGACCCCTTTTCAAAATGACTGATTCAATTCCAATTTAGCTTAAAGACAATTTTATAAAATATTACGAAACGATACGATACGATACAATGAAATTAAAATTAGTACTACAACTTCAAACAAACAACTTCACTTACAGTATCTTGGCCAAAATACAACCAAAATGTAAAGTAGCTGTGATTACAATGAATGCTTATTGTTTTCATGTGACTTGGAAATGAGCCGTCGTGTCTAAATGTATGTGTCGTCAGTGCCCTATGTTGTGACGAGTTGCAAATCACGATAGCATTAAATTCATGTCATCAAATGACGATCACTTTGAGCCGATATACAGTGGTGGCCAAAATTGTGGACATTTTTTGAAATTTTCATGTTCTATAACATTGTGCGCTTGAAGAATATAATAAATTTCACTTAAATACAATTGTTCATGTATATCAAATTCAAAGAAATTTAACGTAGAATTTAATAAAAAAACATAACTGAAATATCTGCATTACAAAAAATATTACGCTTACAAAAAGTAAGATCTATCTTAGATTTCATTCTATTTTAAAGTTACACTTACACATTCAATATTTAGTAGGATAACCTTTGTTTTTTATTACAGCTCCACAGCGTCTTTTCATTGAGAAAACTATTGTTTGGAGTTCATCTTTTTTAATCACATGATGATAAAAATCAATTATAGCTTCAATAAGTTGCGTTTTATTAGATGGACGCTTTTTTGTACAAGGATATTTAAACGTCGCCACAAATTTTCTATAGGATTCAGATCATGGCTGTTTCCTGGCAAGGATAATAATTGTATGCTTTTATTTTTTAACATTCGTTGCATATTTTTGCCGTATGGTATGGAGCTGAATCCTGCTGAAAGATTAATGGTGCTTTATTGGGGAACACATCCCCGATGGAAGGTATCAATTTTGGTTCCAGGGCAGTTACAATGTTTTGTTTTGTTTTTATTCAGAATGCTATCAATCACTTGAATGCGGCCCATACCATCTGCAGACAAACAGGCCCAAATCATGACATTTGTTGTGTTCTTTGTAGTTCCTTCAATGCAATCAGGATGCAGTTATTCCCCTACTCTACGTCTCTCATATTTTCGTCCATCACAACCAAAGAGCGATATTTCACTCTCATCGCTCCCGATTATTTGATTCCATTGATTTTCTGACCATTTAATGAGCTCTTTTGCCCACTAAACTCGCTTCTTGCGTTGTTGAAGATTTAAAAATTGTTTTTTCCTCGGAATTCTACCTTTCAGTCCTTATTGTTCTGGAACTAACTGAAATACCCATTTCATTTATTCCACATCTAACAGCATCTTATGAAGTTCTTCTATCCTTGAGGGATATCCTTTTTATCTTTCTATTGTCAGAAGCACTTGTGCATTTTTTTCGGCCTGATATTGCCTTATTTATGACTGATTTAGTTTCTTCATAGCGTTGGCAAAACATTCGTACGTCAGACAAAGTGGCTGATCCACCAACCTGACTTGCAATTACAGCATAAGAGAGACCATTTTCTCTCAATATGACAATTCTGATTCTTTTTATAGGTGTCCAAGGAGTTCTATTTTTTGATGACATTGTTTTAAATTATTTCAAATAAGAAAAAAATAGAAATATTAAAAAAAAAAACCTATTATAATTAGTTACACTAGTATTCACCCTTCTGAAAAATTTATTACAGCAAAATACTACTTTTATAAATGAAAACATACTACAGTTTAGTTACTGACATTTGATTGGTCTTCAGAAGAGTTATTGTGATTGGCCAGGAAGCTTTTATTACAATATACCTCAGCATTCACGACTAACTGTTTTTGTAATTTAGACTAAAGTGTAAATTTTTTTGTAATGCAGATATTTTAATTGTGTTTTTTTTTATTATATTCTACCTTAAATTTCCTTGAATCTGAAATAGAAACATTTGTATTTAAGTGAAAATTAATATATTCCATAAGCACACAAATTTATAAAACATGAAAATTGCAAACAATGTCTACAACTTTGGCTACCACTGTATGTGGTGATTTAAAGTTGTCATATTTTGGCAAACCCACACTGGCAGAAATTACTCAAATTTCTGGCCAAATCCCGGGAAAAAGTTACATTCACATTATTGTCGATTAAAATATATAAGTCTCGTCCTTGTTCTATTGTAAATGCAAACTTTCATAGAATAAATGCATAATGGTTTAATTTAGCTGCTACTTTCCAAATGCTGAATATTAATTAAATTACTAATGCAATGTTTCATTAAAATATATTTCTTTACATCGATCATTTTTAGTTTTTGATAACTTAATGCGCTTCATGTAGGATGTATCGACAACTTAAATTTGTAAGCATATAAGGATTTCAAGGAAAGCCAATAAATTATAAATTCATATTGCCATAGTTATAATTTTAGAAAAGTCCTTCCGGTCAGTGCCCGGAGGAAGAGGTAGCTTTCATATTCCTTATTTTTTAAAAGCTAGCTTATATTATTGAAACACACGGAGCTCAAATTAGTGGAACCCCATTATAGAAGATTAAATACTAATTTTTGGCAATATTAATATGAATGAAAATTTCACGGAATTAGTCAGCGTTATCAAAGCTGGTTTTATTAAAGTGATTTATATTTTGTCGCCAAATTCGGTGATATCCCGAATTATATTAATAATTTTATTAACCCGAATTATCGGTAATAGCCCGCCATTTTAAAACAACATAATGGGTGCAACAAAGCTCACCAATGAATTTGGCCATGACCTTAGTAATTCCTGTGTATATGCTCACTCATATCTAAATCGGTTGACATATACGAGTGCTGTTGCAGGCAAAAAATCAGATTTTTCAAAATGTCACACACATTCGAAATTCAAACTGCTATATCTCCTCCTTTTTTTTAGATAAAGGCAAAACAAAAAATGGTAAGGAGTCTTTGTAACAAGCTGAAACACATAAGAAAAAAATCTTTTTAAATTTCTAATTTTTTTGTACCTCATTTTAAATTAAAAAAAAAATTAATATTTAAATGGCCGCCATTTTGAAACAAGATGGCGGATGAAGTTAGCAAACGAACTCGGCCGAGAGATTGCTATGTCGTATTCACATGCCTTGTCACATCCTAATTGGTTCATAAATACGCGTGTTATCGCGTGACAAATATCAGATCGTTTCAAAATGCCAGCCATGCTAGAAATTCAAAGTGCTATAACTCAGCTATTTTTTAAGATATAGACGAAACTAAAAATGCTCCAGAATCTTTGTATCAAGCCCAAACACATAAGAAAAAAATCTTTTTCAATGTCTAATTTTTTTTTGCCTCATTTTAAATTTTAAATTTTTTACAAATTTGTAAGTGGCCGCCATTTTTAAACAAGATGGCGGATGAAGCTGGCCAACGAACTCGGTCGAGACATTGGTATGTACTATGTACACACGAAATTTTATCCAAATCGGTTCATAAATACGAGAGTTGCAGTATGACAAAGATCAGATATATATATATATATATCAATTTTGAACGGAAGGTGGTTTCGGTGTCAAAGGGTCATGATCGGTGAAAATATACCAAAATTTTTCGCAATGGTTTTCCTCCGAACGGCTGCAATAGGTAGCTTTTTGTAATGAAAGCTACCTAAAAAGTATGATATTCCGTCATATTCCTAGAAATAATGAGGCGCGATTCTACATTCTGCATTTTTATTCTTCTCGAAGGAAATCATAAATGTCACAAACGATTCGAGTTTCGACCACTATTTGAGGACAATTCGCCTTTGTATACTGTTATGACCTAGTGTAAGAAGTAATGTCACATTGAATTTCTATGCTATTAGAGTTGTCTTCAATATTTATTTCGTGTTAGTAATAAGAACTTCCCATTTACATAAAAACAGAAAAGTGCACAACAATCCCAAAAAATATGATAGCCTTACCTTTAAAATTTCAGATGTTTCCAAGCAAAAGTTAGGGATGCCTCGTCAGAAAACAAAATGGAAGCAAATTTTACACACACGCGTCAAAATATGCTCGTGCTTAAGTTTCAGCTTCCTAGAACTGCCGTTGCTTTTTAGTGAAGGTCAAGTGAAGTATTTGCTATTGTTTATCAAGTGTATCACTGGGTATACATGCAATGAGTGTGTTTCAATTGGGATAGAAAATTGTGGTATTTTAAGGGGATCATGGCTTAAAAACTTTTAAAGAAACGATTTTTTTAGTATCTATTTTGATTATTCAATTAATTCTGAACACAGTGGAAAAAACCGCATAAAAATATTTGCAATTTAACGGAGTTATAAGCATATTTGTAACCATCCCTTTCATACCCGCCCCCATTTAATTGCAAATTAAGTCGCGTTTTCTCAAAACCGGTTTTTTGACGACTATCCGTAAGATTTAAAAAAAAAAAAAAAACTATTTGATGGAATGGCTTAATGTTTTTCATGAATTTAACATCATTATCTATAGAATGAATTAATACATTTTTGATAGTTTAATATTTTGAATATTTTTAATGAAAAAAAAATTGTAGTTTTTAGGGGGTTTTAAATTTTCAAATTTGAGAGGGTTTTTTTAATAAGGTTTCCTTTGAGTGATGGTTATATCCTTAATTCATTCTATAGAGTAAAGTTTCCTGATCATTTTAAAGCAGAAATTAGGTTCATATGTGAATTCAACGCTAAGATATGTTACAGATAGTGATATGACACCTAATTTTTTAGTTGCGTTATAAAAATTTTGCTATATTTTTTTTATTTATTACATTGAAGTACTTCATTTTATAATTTTGAAAGATTACAAACATACCTTAAAAATATCAGAAAGTTTAAATTAGTTACATTGAATACTTTTGTTTTTATATGGAGTCGAAGCGACAGCTCTGTTTACATCTTTTTTGGTATCGATAAAGCCCAGGCCCCCTTAAAGTACCTTCGTCGCATAAAGGGTTAAATATTGAAAAATTTGTCAAATCAGACATTTAAATTTTCAGCCGTATTACACCGGATTCTTAACTTAAGAAATATTATATTTCTTCTGTTTGTATCCATTATTTTTAAATCAGGATTTTCGAATTTCTGGAGTAGCATTTCGAAGTTTACATCTCTTACTGAACGTTGAACAATTTATTAAATAAAAAGTAGGTTCAAAGCTAATTATCTGTAAGTGTTTTACATAAATCTTGCGAAAAAGTTTAATAAAATTCCTCTTGCAAATAGCTATCTTTTATTCAATAGGATACTTTCCAGGTAAGTATTTTCAATTGAATTAAACTATGAAACAAGAACAGTATTTTAAATTAAAGCCCAAAAATCTAGACTGAAATACGAGACATAATTGTCACGTACCATGATGGTTCCAGTATATAGATATGAGTTATTTATATTTGTTCGAAAAAACGGATATTAGATTATCAAACAGCTATTTAATCTTTTATACCCAATGTTAATTTAAAGTACCAGTAAAGAAAACGTTATAAATTTTATTTTACACATACATCGCCATTAATGTAATTGAGGATAAGTTATAGTTACTTTATTTACTCATTTTCCAAACGCATTATTTGTTCTACGGTATATTATTTGTTCAAAGGGAAAAAATTAAATGTATAATTTTTTCAAATAATAATAGTTCAGTTTTCTTTATGTAGAAAGAAAGCAAGTGGAAATTTCAGATCTCAAAAAGTTCTATATTCATCTTTAAGGCATGTATTTGGACATTTTCAATTCTGTAAAATATTGAAAACAATATATTCAAAAAATTATTTAAGCAGACTTCTAAATATTGACGAAATGAAAACGTCATCAATAAAAAATAAATAAATGAAACTAAAACAATATAATGAAACACAAATTTAACATACATGTAATCGCTTCTAAATTAAACCACTAAAATTATCAGAATTAAAAAGGCTGCTGTAAGTAGAGAAATATTTGGAAATTTTATTGGGCCATTAACTTCTAGCATGCGGCTAATAATGGAAGTATCACTTTTAACCCTTTACGTACTGAATTATAAATTCATGAAAATTTTACCTTTTTGTGAATTTTTGAAACTACATTAGAACATTTATGTAATCATTTAATAATTTTTAGAAGGATTTTAGAAAGATTGAAGGATTTAGAAAGATGAATTAAATTTGCATTTATAGGGATTTTGTGCAATATTTATGATCCCACTCAAATCTTTTTTTATTTTAAATATTTTTCTTAGTATTCTTTAGAATTAGAAATGCACAAATGCAATGTTCTTACAATAGACATATAGAATTATTTCCGAATTGAAAAATTTTCCCTCCCCTCCCCAACGTCAAGAAAGATGCAAAGATGCAAAGGCAAAAAAAAAAAAAAATCATCCTTTAAAAAATATTCTTGTTTTCTGTAACCAATAATGCTTTTGGAACAAGATAAAGTAATGCATCTATAACTCTTTCTAAACTGTATTACTACTAATCGATGTATTAAATGAATTTTATAACAAGTTATTTTAATGGTACTTATAATTATAATCAGTAGATAAAGGGTTAATAAATTTCAAAATTTTATTTGAAAACCTTATTGATATTTTTCATATAATAATGTCTTTTGTAGTTGTTAGTAAGTAATCTAAAAATTATATTAAATTGAAAAAAACTATGAGAACTTTCAATTAAAAAAATGTTTTTCACCTATATTTTGTAATCCGGAAAAGTCAAGATGTATCCCTTATTTGGTATGAAATCAGAAAACGCAACACTGTTATTAAAATCATTAGTCCGTTCAATGTGAACAAGAAAATAGCCGTTTTGTAAAAACTATTGAATGCAAATACCGTATATACTCGCGTAAAAGTCGACCCCCTAACTTTCGAACGCGAATTCTCGAAAAAAAAAAAAAAAAAAAAAAACATGTATATGTCGACTCCCTAACTATTTACTTCAATTTTGCACACAATTAAACCAAAGATTTCACTTGCCAGTGCGAAAAGGTAGTAAGTAAACAAAAAGAAATCGTTGAAATTTTTTTTTAATGATAAATTATTATTATTTGTATATTTTATATATTATTTTTTTATTCATATACATGAAAAGCCATAAATTTGCTGTATTCGAAACTTTTGTTTTTGCTTTTTTAACTGGCACGCGTATAAGTCGATCCCCAAATTTGCTTACTGAAAATTGTCAGAAATTTCTCGACTTATACGCGAGTACATACGGTACTCAAATATCAAATTCTCACAAAATGGAAATTTCTATCACAACACACAAAGGAAGTATTTAAAATTCATTAAAGTAAATTTTTAGTTAAAGTGAAGTCAGAGAAAAGAGAAGTGGTCAGAAAAGTGTGGTGGTAATACAACATTTTCCCCCTTTGGAGATCTATAAAATAAAAAATATTTTAAAAATGTATTATAAATTTATTATTTTAATGAAATATGATCTAAAATTCCCCTGATAATACAGATAATATATATTTATTTATCCAACAGAAATGTAAAAGTCTTACTGAGAAGGAGTATTATTCTTTAAATAAAAAATATTAGTTATAAATATTTTTATTTACACGTATTTTTTAACGGACGCATCGGAAAGCTACGAGCGGCTGCTATACTACATACCATAAAGTACCGAAAGTAAGCCCCGCACATATATGTGAATTTTCCCTTTTTGAAAAAGTGCCATTTAGAAGCCCCCCCTCTTCAAGTTTCATTTTCTACCTCTTTAAATCCGTCTGTTTCTTCAGGAAGTTTTTTATTTTTATATCTCCTAAATTAAAATTTCTTATGCAACTTATTTTTATCTAATCTCTTTACTTATCATTGTATCAGATTGGCATACTTCGCTATACGCAATATCTGACCTTTAAAAATAATGTCCCTTTCGAAGGATACTATTAACCCTTCACTGCAACGCGTGCCATATCTGGCACATACCTAAAAACACTGTAATTCTTATTATGTGCCATGAATTTGGCCAATACGATCTCTATTCCTGATCAAGAGCAGTACAAAGAATGGAATAACACTTATTTTGTCCATGTCAGATGGCTGCATTTGACAAAAAAATAGAATTTGTTCTTCGGGAACAAAAACAATTTCGATCAAGCTATTAAGGTAAAATTTACTTTCATTATTTTTACTGAATACTTAAAAATATTAATATAAAAAAAGTTGCAGAGTGTTAAGCATATAAAATTAATTAATTTAAGCTCATTTAGTTGTAAAATATAGCAATACAATATTTTAAAACCCTAATTGTTAGGGTTAGTAACCCATAGGGTACAGGCCATAAAATATATAAAATATCAAATTTTAGCTGAATTTTTTAAATGTAATTTTTTTTACTACTTTTCCCATTAATTAGACCGATATATAGATTTCAAATAATTTTTTTCATAAAAGTAGAAAAAATCGTGCAGTGAAGGGTTAATGCTCTCCTTGTGTTTTACGCACTATCAAGGAAATCACTTTTGGTGCTGCTCGCACGTATCATCGAGACCTGGTGTATTTTGCAGCCCTATGTATAAAAGTTAGAGAACCGATAAAATTTCTCTGTTAAAATCATAGTTTATATACTTTTTATACTTTAAATTTTTATTATTACAACTTTATTTGTTTATTTCACGCCAAAAGTGAGTTAAGTCGCCAAATATGACGGTACAATTTTTTCGCATGCTTTATCGGAGGAGTAAATGTACAGTACATATTTGAATTATATCAGATTGCGATTTGTTTGATAATTGATAGCATTAAGAAACAAGAATTAGGTTTTACTTTTTTTTTCTATGCAGGCGATAAATATCTAAATAGTAAATATAATTCTATGAAAGCTTTCAAGATCATTGGAAACAGTTTTTTAGTGAAATACAAAATAAGCAAACTATTTTCTTTTGAAATCGAATGTAATAATGTTTCGAATGTTTAAAATGAAATGTTGCTGTATTAAATGGCCCTTTGGTAAAAGTAATCATACAAAAAATTAATATTTTTACTCAATTTAGAAAAATTACTGTTGCTATAGCCTAGTTATAATTAGGTCGGTCATTACAATTTCTACTGAAGTCCAAACCACTCCTCACACAAGACAAATAGCTATGACATTTGGCTAGAGTTGCCGGAAAGCTCTAATTTAAAAAAACGCAACTTTTTCTCCGCCAAAATGTGAATCTAATGTTGCAATTTTTGAAAATCAAATTCGTGTGTTCTTGAAGGAATTTTTAAACTCTGTTCAATATTTTATACTTAGTAACTAATTTTTATTTTTAAATGCTTTCTTTTAAAAAGCTTCAATATTAATAGTCCCATAAGTGGTCTCGAAAATTGCATTTTCAGAAAGCTATGCTGCTATAAAATCAAGAAATATTATTTTAACAGAAAAATTTTATCGATTCTCAAACTTCCTTATATAGGGCTTTAAAATGTACCAGGTCTCAATGCTAGGTGCGAGCAGCATCAAAAGTGGTTCTCTTGTAAGTTATAATAGATATTTATATTGAGTTTAAGTTTTGTAATTTCTATTCACATTTATTTAATATATAATTTAATTATTTTATGTAAATTTGTTTCATTAATTTATTATTTTTATTAATGGAAACTACTTAGCTTGTACGGAAAGGAACCTTGAAACCAAAAAATATTAATTTGATCTGATTTTATTTTGCAAATTGTACAAACTCTGCTCAATTTCATAAACTACAAATATACCCACCCAACCAACCAATTTTCCTATCCCTTTCACAAAAATTCCAATTATAAGCCCCTTTAAAATCACTAGACTTTCCTGTCTGCTCAAGGAAGGCTTATTTTTAGTACTTTACGGTATATGTGCAATCGTAATTGAGGAATTATTATATGAATTTAATGCTTATAAGTGTGAAATTCGTTGTATAAGTTCCAGAAATAAAAAAAGAAAATGTAAAAATTTATGTATCCAGATTGCTCTAATTTAAATATATTCATGCAAAAAGGTATATATTTTTACTTCTACGAAATTTTCTGTTACATATAAATCACAGGGGTATACAATTTATTCTTTTTTTTTAGAAACAAGCTCAGGCAAACATAATTCAAGTGTGACGTAACGAGACCCAATTCAGTATATTCTGCTAGAAAGCAGTGGCTATTCATCTTGTTATATATTCAACCTTTCTCAGTTTTCCCGTTTTGTGTAGTTTATTTCGGCAATAAAATTCTTCAGTATTTATATTTCATTTTCATTCTTACTGTTCAGAGATTATCTGAGTTAAGCAGATTTAATCATGAAAAAATATAAATGTTTGTTTTTCTATTTCAAAGAATATATGAATATTTTGGTTCAAGTTTATTCCTTTATTTTATTCAACATAATCTTTATTATTATTTTGTGGAAAACTGGGAGATACAATCCGGGCTTCCCGGGTAACGGGAAAATTGGCAAAAAACATTTTTGTTAAATTAAAACTTTAATTTATTCTTTTACATTTAATATACAGGGTGTCCGGCGAATAAGACCCTGATTTCAAAATTAAATATCTCAAAAACAAAGATCAAGAGAATTATGCGGTAAACGGTTTGTGCATTAGCTAAGCTGTAAAAAATGTTATACAGAAGTTTCAAATTTAGTTGCAAAAACCGTTAACATATGGCGCTGTAAGCGCAATGCCTATAAAATGTGCTTCGAAGTCCAGAGCACTAGCGACTCATTCCTAGATTGCTCCCTATGGAAGTACGAAAATTTGGAAAGTCGACTTTTTCGTTGGGGTGATGTGCAGAAGTGGAGACATCTGGTCACAGAATTATTGCATCAGCTTTAATTTTAGAGAATTTCAGTTAATAGAATTTTTAATAAAAAGTTTAGAAATCATTATATAAGAAATTATTAAAATATTTTATTAAATTCAATTTTTAATTCCATATAATTATTTAAATCAAAATGCATATATTTAGAAAAATCATTTTCTACTTTTTATTCATTTTTTTTTATATTTTTAAAGCACGGCATAACATTTTGGTACTATTGTTTATACCTGAATTATTATAAATAAAAAAGTAATTTTGCACTTTTCATTTATTTTTATACCACGGTATAATATTTTGGTTTTGGCACAACATATATATTTCTTTTCTTTGTAAACTAAATTATGCATTAAATTATTCCATTTTTAGAATCATATCATCAACGTCGAAGCAAAAGTATTTTGGAAGCTGCTTTCCTTTCCAACATTTCGGATCATATCGCTAAAAGCTGCACCATACTTCTGTGCTCAATGATAAAATAAAAATGAAAATGAGTTTTAAAAATTAAAATGATTTTTTTAGCTTAATTAAGTTTTTTAAAATAGAAATTTTGTATTTTTTCATTCAAACTATTTTCTACAATTAAAAAAAAAAAAAAAAAAAAAAAAAAAAAAAAGATTTATGAATTATGTGATGTAAATGCTCAATGATTTTAAAAAGGGGTTTCTTTTAGATTAATTAAATTTTAAAACCAGAAACTTTGGGGGGGGGGTATTCAATCTTTTTTCACAATTTAAATAAATATTTAAAAATAAAGATTTAATTTTTTTTCGAATCCTCCTCTACTTGGATTCAATTCCACGATCTACCAATTAGGAGAGAAAAAACATACCACAGAGATACTGGTATCCGGACCGAAGTGGCTTATAACAAAATTTGAAACAAATCTCAATTATTTCAACACATGGCTCCGCTTCGGCACACCACCCAAATAAAATATTTTAATAAGTTCTTATATAATGATTTCTAAACTTTTTATTGAAAATTCTATTCATTTAAATTCTCTCAAATTAAAGCTGATGGAATAATTCTGTGACCAGATGTCTCCACTTCTGCACATCACTCCAACAAAAAGTGGTCTTTCCCAATTTCTGTTCTTCGATAGGGAGCCATCTAGGAATTAGACGCTAGTGCTCTGGCCTACGAAGCACAATTTATAGGCATTGCTATTGCAGCGCCGTCTGTTAACGGTGTTTGCAACTAAATTTTGCAACTTTTGTATAACATTTTTACAGCTTAGCTAATAATCAAACTGTTTACCGCATAATTCTATTTATCTTTGTTTTTTGAGATGTTTAATTTTTAAATCAGAGTCTTATTCGCTGGACACCCTGTACCTTTTAGATAGCCAAGTACTAACTAAAAATAATTACGTGAACACATATATATAACAATTTCAAATTAATTTTTAATTTTTTTTTAATCGATATTTTCGTGTTAACCGCAAGCCAAAATTAATAGCTGTAGTTTAATAAAACGTCTGTAGATTTTGTGTTTTTTTATACTATTTTAATACTTTACTTATTTATGGATATTATCGAATATTAGTCGGAAGCAAGTATTTTATTTTTTACCTATCTTTTATATTGTTTTAAGCGCAAACGGGTTAATCTTTTGCAATCGTGCTGCAGGTGATGAGGTATGTAGATTTTAAAACATTGTGCATTACATTCATATTAAATATTTATTTTTCTGTGATAATTTCTGTTTTTTAAGCGTGCGGTTCGATAACAAGCCTGTTGATTTTGTGTTTTTTATACTATTTTACTATTTAATTTTTTTATTGATGAAGTTTTAATTTCGTCATGGAATATTAGCCGGGAACTAATTCGGAATTATTTCTATTATTTTAACCCTTCACTGCAGATTTTTTCTATTTTTATGAAAAATAATTATTTGAAATCTATACATCGGTCTAATAATGCGAAAATTAGTAAAAAAAATTCAATTTCAAATTTTCAGCTAAAATTTGATATTTTATGGCGTGTACCCTATGTACACAATTAGGGATTTAAAATATTGTATTGCTATATTTTACAACTAAATCATTTAAAATTCATTAATTTTATCTACTTAACACTCTGCAACTTTTTCATATTGATATTTTTTAAGTATTCAATAAAAATAATGAAACTAAATTTTATCTTAATAGCTTGATCGATTTTTTTTTCCAAAGAACAAATTCTAATTTTTTGTCAAATGCAGCCATCTTACATGGACAAAAAAGTGTTATTACATTCTTTGTACTATTCTTGACCAGATATAGAGATCATTTTGGCTAAATTCATGGCACATAATAAGAATAATTGGATTTTTAGGTATGTGCCAGATGTGGCACGTGGTGCAATGAAGGGTTAAGTCCAAACCGGTAACTATTTCGCAATCGGGCTACAGGCAATGAGATATGTAGATTTAAAAACATCCTGCTTGACATTTATTTTAAACACAATAAAAAAAACCAATAGATTCAGATCCAGTTTTAAAACAAATTGCATTTGAAAGAACATTTGTTTTCCTATTCTATGGTGTAACAATTCACATTGTGTGTTGTTTAGTTGTTTAAAAAATGTAAAAAGATAAATTTACCGCTCAGGTGTTGCCATCAATAATATGACGTCACCGTTACTCATGGACAAGTTTTTGCTGAAAATATAACTATGTTTGGTTATTTTTGTACTACTGTTGAAAATCTTAAACTGTACTCAAATTTTATAATTGTCTAAAGATATAGTATTAAGATATGAGCTAGCCAAGATATTGTCTTTCAAAGCATAACAAAGATAATTGTTTTTATTCTGAAATGTGAGAATCCATCGTCGTATCCTGGACACTTTTTCGCATGTTATGTCAAAAAAATGAATTAATGAAAATTTCACCATCAAAAATGTTTCTCAATTTTTCAAAAATTTTAGAAAATCTGCGCACTCTTTAAATAAACATGAGGATCCAACTCAGCTTAAAGAATAACAGTTGCAAATCGTTTTTCTTTAAATTAAAAACTCTAATATTTTTTTTACATTTAACATGCTTCTTTGTACTGCTCACTAACAACACCGAAAACCTTTTTTATATAAAAAATATCAATAATGAATAAATATAAAATTTTGATTTTATTTTTTTATATAAAAGCGATATTTCGTATTAGCTGCATGCCAGTAGTTAATAGCCAAAAAATTGCGAATCTTTTCGCAACTTAGAGCAGCCTTTTTGATTCTGATAATTTCAGAGGTTTGAGCGAGTATTTCGATTATACGAATAGTCTGTTAAACTTATGTTTTATTTATACCTACTGTTTATTTATTTTTTCTATTGATGACGTTTTCATTTCTTTACGGAATATTATTTAGAAACAAATGATCAGCTTTGTACATTGTTTTAAATGTAAGCGTGTTAATCTTTTGTAATCGAGTTCCACGCGACAGACACAGTTAAAAGATTCATACTTGAACATTATTTTAAAATCATTAAAAAAACGGTAAATTTAGATACAGTTTTCAAACAAATTAAATTTGAAATAACAACCGGATATTGTAAACAGTGAAATTATGAAATATATTTTTGAAAAGTTAAAAATTGCAGTAAAAGTGAAATGTATATGCTAGGTGATTCCATCATCATTATGACGTCATATTTAATTAAGTACATGTTTTTGCCTTTACGATACAGATTCATGGAGATTTCATCGATTAACATCAATAAACTAAATCCGTATTTATATTAGACCGGGTGGCAGCAGCACAGATAATCACCTCATCGACTTCACGGCTGAAATTGCAGAATTAGTTAACTCGATTCGCATATTAAAACACAATCGGTCTGTAAAGTCTTATCTTGGTGGAAAGCACCTGAAAACCCGATTTTAGTGGTTGACTCGTAGATTTACAATTGTGTTTTCCTGCAATCAAATGTATGAAAACATAGAGGACTGGGTGCAGAAAAACACAATGGTAAACCTACGAGTCAACCGCTAAAATCGGGTTTTCAAGTGCTTTCCACCAAGATATGACTTGGCAGACCGATTGCGTTTTAATATGCGAATTGATTTTTAACTAATTCCGGAATTTCAGCTGTGAACTCGATGAGGTGATTGTCTGTGCTGGAGCCTCCAGGTGTATATGGGTTCTGCAAAACATTTACAGCTATACACAAAATAGTTTTTCGTGCCTTATATATAAATAAGGAACTTTTTGAGAAGAGATACGTTCCACTCTATATTTCTCAAAAGAAAGAAAACTCAACAATTATAATTGAAAAAGAGTTATACATTACTTTTTATCCTTAGTTTTGAAGGAGAAATAATGCTTTTGGAAAATGAGTAAATAAAGAAACTATAACATATCCTAAATTTCATTAATGTCAATCAATGTGTTAAATAAAATATATAGCGTTTTCTTTATAGGTACTTTAAAATAATGTCGAGGGATGAAAGATTAAATAGCTATTTGATCACATGATATCTATTTTTCCGATCAAATGAAAATAACTCGCATCTATATGCTGCAACCAGCATAGTATTTGACAATTCTGTCTCTTATTTCACTCTAGATTTTCGGGCTTTAATTTAATACTGTTCTTGTTTCATAGTTTAATTCAATTGAAAATCTTTAGTCGGAAAGTATCCTATTGAATAAAAGATAGTGATTTGTAAGAGAAATTTTATTAAACTTTTTCGGAAGATTTGGGTAATACACTTACATGTGGGAGGCTTTCAACATACTTTTATTTAATAAATTGTTGAACTTTCTGTAAAAGATGTAAAGTTTGAAATGCCGCTTAAGTCACAAGGAAGAAATCTAGTAATTCAGATATCCTGTTTCAAAAATAAAGGATAGAAACAGAAAATTTAGTAAATTTCTTAAGGAGAGAAACTAGATTATACTTTTTTTTTTAAAATAATTATACAGAAATCGCAATAAAACTTCCCCGATATATGTACCCCTAGAAAACCTAACCCCTCATCCAATCGAAAGAAAACATCAGATTTCGTTATTTGAAGGTATGCGCTCGAGATCGTGATGATTTTAAACAATAGAGCTCTCATGGTTACGGTTAGAGTGAAAACATTTCAACATTTTCGATTGGCAACACCCTTTTTTTCCTGCGCAAATTCATTAGCGCATTGAAAAACCATAAATGGTATTAGAACGATACACGTATGACTAAAATTGTCGGTGTAATATCCTGGCACTCAATCCAGTGGCGCAGCCAGTGTGGGGGTTTTCAAGCTCAACATACCACTATTTTTATTCAGTTAACTTTGTAAAATTTAATTGTAATTTTTTTTTTGATTTAATAATACGAAACAAAACTTTAAGAAAACAGTGGTATCCAGAGCCTCAAAACCTCCACCCTGGCTGCGCCACTGACTCAATCTAAATCAGTTCCTAAGCAATGTAATATTAAGCACTCTAAAACACATTGTTACATTCTTATTTTCACAATGTGAACACAAACACAATTCAAAAACACATTTTGAAACAAATCGTACAACATTACTCAGTTCATAAGTGAAAAAAAAAAATCGACTGCTGAATAAAATATCTTGTAGCCACTCCTTCGATCCTCGCAATGGTCTTTTTTGCAACTGTTTTACGCCGGCAATTTTCATTGTACGTGTATCATTCCAACTCCATTTATGGTTTTTCAATTTTAATGCGCTGATGAAATTGAGCATGAAAGAAATAGGTGTTGCCATTCGAAAATTTCGAAATTTTTTCACTGTAACCGTAACCGTGAGATCTATATTGTTTAAAATAATCACGATCTCGAGCGCATACCTTCAAATAAGTATATCTAAAATTTCTTTTCGATTGGTTGAGCGGTTAGGCCGCAAGGGGTTCATATATAGGGGAAGTTTTTTTATGACCACTTTGTATATATTTCTCGCCTTTGCTAAAGCCGGATCCACTTACTAGTTCAGCGATCAATTAAGATAACTGCACTTATACAGTCTTTTGATTCTGTCGTACGGTAAATAATTTTCAAAAACTTTCAAAGGCGTTTTGCAAAATGTGAGGTTTTTTGAACAGATGCTGCTACTTTAGACTTGTACTTATCTAGTAAATCATTAAATTTGACTTTAAATCTCCTCTCTTTCGTCAAAATTAGAGAAAATAAGAAAATGTATGGCTTTATTTCAAAAAATTTCGCTTTAAATTTTAAAATCAATAATAATATATTTTTTTTCATGAAGGGTTTATAAGATTCCCCTACAAATAAGCTGCAATCATCAGTCACAAGGAAAACTGGGAGTAAAGTTTTTTAGCTGACCTTCTTGATGAACTGATTATTTTTATTTTTTATAGAATTTGTTGTTTATAATCCGTGTAATTTAAACGTGATTTCCGTTTAAAAATAAGATGTCAAGTTTTTTTTCTTTTAAAATACCTCTTCATAACGGTAAATATCGTTTCCCTTGTCACATTTCGTTCTAGCTTTTTTCAAATATTTGTTTATTTCTTATGTTCTTTTTTTTTTTTTTTTTTTTTTTTTTTTTTTTTTTTTTTTTTTTTACAGAATTCCATAACGTCATTCAAATGCCGTTCTTTAGAATTCTTAATTTAAACAGAAAATTTTCTTGATAAAAAAATAGATCAATCTACATGTTTGTTACTTTTATTTGAGCGATATAAAAAGAAATCTGTACTGAAACGATAAAAAGCTGATTAAAAGATAATGTATTATATTCTAGAAGTGTTTTCATGTTATTTAAGATACCTCTCATTTGGTATTTTGTTGCATAGGTGATGAAAATTTTACTTGTATCGCTCTAGTGATTTTAATTAAAAGATTTTCTCCTGTAATTTACTTGTCTTATACTAAGTTAGATAAGAAAAAGAAGCGCTTTTGTAAAGCATTTGTACTTTCTGTCAATTTTACATCATATATTATATAAGAGCAAATCTTGTGTGTGTCTATGTGTGTGCGCATGTACAGTCGTGGAAAAAAAAAGTAAACACCCTCTACTAATTCCTCAACAATTTATCGTAGAACAAAGTTACTGATACCGAACGATTGGAAATAAAGTCTACTTTTAATTGATGTATATAAATTTTGCTTAGGGGACCATCTATATATTAAAATGAACCCAAACTTCATTTTATTCAATAGAAATACCCAATTTTAACAAGATATTTCAAATCTTCGGTTCAAACTATACCTAGACACCAAATTTCAAGCCATTTGAATGATAAGTTTTTGAGTTATAAACATTCAAAATTTAGTGCTTCTAATCTTAAATTGCATTTTCATATTTTCATTAATATCTCCTGAAATTATACTCCTAATGTGCTAATTTTTGTGTGGCAATAATACTAAAATACCCAAAGATAAATACGTTGAGTTTGTAATTTTTATAATTTTATGATATGAATTATAAATTACGAAATTAGTACTCGAAAAAAATATGAATTGCAACCTACAATTTTATTGATGGATTTAGACTTATTAAGTCCTGCTTTATGGAAATCCAAAATTTCATATTTTTCTACCAAGTAGTTTTCAAATTATGCTTAAAAAACGGCAAAATGATAGTTTAAGGGGCCGTCTATGATAGAAGTAACTAGATTTTGAATTTTTTTATGGTATCCTGTAATCTAGAAATCTGCAGCTTGAGTGACGCTTAAGATGCCTTGATCAAGAAGGCGGCTTTCTCGACCAAAAATCGTGTACCGAACTTCAATTTCGATACAGCCCCTAAAATGCACTCGTTTTAAAATAATTAATTTGTCGGAAACTTATGGTACGGATTGCATAAAAATTTGTTTTTAGGCTAATTGAACAGTGTAGAGTTAATGTATGCTGTCAGAATTGTGCATTCCTATTGAAAAAAAAAACAAAGTTATGGTTCATTTTAATATGTGGATGCCCCCTTAAGCAAATTTTATATACATCATTTAAAAGTAGACGCGTGGTACCAGTAACGTCCTTCTGCGATATTTTTTTCAGAGTTAGTAAGGGGTGTTTACTTTTTTTTCCACGACTGTACATTTTATCTAAAAACGTGTCTAACGATTTTGGCTAAATTTTATATCCTAACGTTTTGGGTTATCTAGGTCACATTTTCGAGAAAATTCGATTAGTGGGACATTCTGGGGTTCACTACCAGATCAATGCATTTCAATGGGAATGAACGTTAAAACGCTTATTAATTTGTTGAGCATTTGGCAGTAAAAGTAGTCGGAAAGTTGGCAATATTTGAAGATATTTTGCAAAATATTGGCGACATTTGTGCAGGAACATGTATTTTCAAGATTATCAATGCCAAAACACATTTGGTGCCAAATTAAAGTATGTCACCAAATATTTGACGACATTTTGACGATATTTGGCAAAAACATTAGCTATCAGAATCAGGAGGAATTTTCTAGAAATTCCCATAAGGAGCCGAGATACATGTTTCAGCCAATTAGAATCCATAGAATGTTCTCGAAAACACAGAGGTCCACCAGTGGCCGAGAGGTTCTGCTTTCAAAACTGGTAGACGGAAGGCGCTGGGTTCGAACCCGATCGCGCCGGTCGGCCTAACCGTTCGGAGATTTCGTGGTTTTCTTCAAACCTTTGTTTTCCATGCGTAAATACGGGTTAGGTTCCTTTAGAAAGACCCCCAAGGAGGCCACTTCCCCCTCGGGCCTATATCCCTCGAGTAGATAATCGGCCGTCAAAAATCAGGCCAACCCAACTCTCGAAAACAGAATTTAACCAATGAGGCTACATGGAACCTTCTCGCAGTTAAACCGACACCTATAGAACGAAGTTCTTGGGTTGAAGCCTAAAGTCTGTGCAGTAGGACAGTTAATCTTGCGACTATGATTGAATATGTATAGAATGACAATAATAAAATTTAGGCATATGTACATAATAGTAATAGTGATTATTTCTCTAAATAATATTGTTATAAAGTAAAATTATTTATAGCAATACTACAGCGGGACTTTATTGTTATATAGAGTTGAATACAAAGATAATTTAAACCGAGTCTAGCTCAGTCTTGCCTGTTGGTGTTATGTGATGTTTACAATGTAACAGGAATGTTTCATTGGAAAAATAAATACATTCTTTCCACAGCGAATATTGTAAAAATGAAATTTAAGTTTCTTCAAAGAATATTCTATATTCTATATAGAAACATTTTGGCAAATTAAATGTTTATATTACAGCAGGTGTACTTGACAGTGGTACCACAGTCACTTTTCACTCATTCTTTTATTCAATATAAGCTAGTAAAACTTAGAATTGAAGCATTCTTGACATGTTTGTCTTTACTTTAAATTTTTTATTACATGGTATCTCATCTAATTTGTTTTATTATTGTTGTTTAGTCACAGAGATTTTGATTTAAAATATTTAAAATTCAATAATGTATTAATAATATAAAAATAAAATAAGTGATATGTTAATATGACCCTTTATTAAAAATTGGTCAATTAAAAGATAAATATTTTTCTGCAACAAGATAATTACAAAAAACTTTATATCTTTATCTTTAAACTCAAATAAGTTATGTTTAACCCAGGAATGCTCGCGCATATCCAGGATATGAAAGATTAACACTTTCCCACCAATAAATTCAAACAAAAAATCATCATTTTATTTAATCGTTGAAATTGCTCACAAATTCGGTGCTAAAGTAATTTGTAGATTACTTTTTGAAAATTAGACGGGAGAAATGTAATAACTGTGCGCACCCTGGGTATGACATACCCTGCGCGTGCAATCCCGGGTTAATTGAAAATTGAACATTGTGACTCGGGCCATGCTCAAGTAGAAATCAAATCTGTGAAATGTTCAAAACACAAAACTAAAGTTGCCAAAATACCGGGACATTTTTAAGAATTCTCTTTGGACTCACAGTACATTCCAGGATTCTTATGCATTGTTTTCAAATTTCAAAACGAAATAATATTTTTTCGGGTTTCAACAGCTAAATAATAAGAAGAGCAAAAACAGAGTTTGATAAGTCAAAGTCAATTACAACAATTTTGATGAATCTTTGACAGCTTTATTTAAACTTTCTTATAGATTCAGATTGTGGAGCACTATCTACTGATAGAAATTTGAAAAGAAAAAATAAAACTTAATGTGTACAAAACGTATGAGCTACTTTATAAACATATAATTTAAATCGTCTTTACCTATGTCAAGATTAATTAACACTAGAACGCTCGGAAGGAGTCGATTCGACTTCGACCATATGATTAAATGTCAATTCGAACAAGAAATTCTTTCACAAAATAAGCTAAATGATAAAAACGTAGATTTACGTTAAATAAATCAGTCAAATAATTTGAAATATAAATTCTGGTGTTAAATATTTTTATGAAACTTGAGTAAAATTTCCGGGCGTTCTAGTGTTAATTCAAGAATTCTAAATGTTGGGTATCTTTTTGGAATACCCTACACACAGTGTTGCTAGTTTGGGGACTTTTTTAATTCAGATTATTTGACTGTCACCATTTTTTTAAAATAGTATATTTCGCCTTCTTTTACAGATCTTTTAATCTATTTTTAAATAGGCGAAATATTTCTATTTCAAAAAAGCGGTGACAATCAACAATCTGAGGTCAGAAAAGTCCCCAATCTGGCAACACTCCCTGCACATTTGCGTCAGTTACAATATTGTAAAAGCGACCAAAATTTAAAAGATATTTTTAATTAATAAGAAATTTTATATTTTCTACAAGAAAAAGAGAGGGATAAAAAATATTAACTTGAATCTAGAAAATTGCTTTTTACACTTAAATAATAAACCAGTTTTTATTGAATGGAGCGCTTTCATTCATTGTTTAACTCCCATTTATGTTTTTTTTTAAATCTTGCTTACATAGAATTTCTCATGAAAATTTGAAATAATTTCGCAAGCGAATAGAGAACAGAAAAATTGAAGCGACATAACAATGTAACTTGATTCCCATTTTATGTGTTTACTGGTTCTTCTTTTTCCGATCGATTTCTAGCTAAAAAAACATGTTTATTGTTAAGTTATGTATTTAATAAGATTTTGTTTAGAATTCGATATTTTTTTCCATTTTTTGAGAAAGTTTGTGTAATACTTTATTGTATGGTCTGAATTTAACTTTGAAGCCCATGCCATAAAGGGATTTATACTTTTATGTAAATGGTTGTGAATATATCTTTGTGTACTCTACAGAGTGTCTAAAATCAATTTAAACACGCTTTCATTTTTTTACCAGTTAGAGATAAATAGGCAATGTAAACTTCATAAGTGCTCAGAATGAATTAGAAAATAAGAATATGTTAATGGGATAGTCCCATCATTAATTTTTTAAAAGTTACACTTTTTAAATTTTTATATGACTCCTTAAACAAAATTAATTAATTAAAAAAAACTCTTTTAGTTGAAACAAGATAATTACAAAAACTTCCATATCAATATATTTAAACATAAAATAGTTATGTTTAATTGAAAATTGATCATTGTGACTAGGGACCATCTAAACGTAAAATATCGCAAAAATATAAACAGAAGTAAATCGACCGAATGTATCAAAAAAATTTTAAGAATTATGCGTCAACACATTTCCAGAATCTAATTCATTTTTCACTTTGACGTGTACTTTTTGTTTGGGGGGGGGGGGGGGGATGGATTGATGTTTGCATTTGACTTTTAAAATCATCACAATTTCGGACTTTTGAGTTCTTAACCTTCCGACCCAGTTGATATTTTACCTAACCTTGATAAAAACATTTTACACCAGAATTTTTATTTAATTCAAGGGATCACAACCATAGTAGACCAACGCGATATAAGCAAGCGTACAAACTTAATACACGAATCGGGCGTATATTAACACAGTTACGTCATCTTGTGGACGCGGTGATGATCCACATACGCGGGATTTTAGTGTGACGTCATATATGACAGGATATCTACCATCTGTGCATATTTTCTAAATCTTTAGTCACTCATGGAACTGAATTTTGTTTACCACATTTATTGCAAAATAATGGCGTAGCGAGAGGGGCGTCCAAACAAAAGCGATATAAGTAAACGTCCTATCATAAATGGGAGAGGTAACCGCAAGATTAAAGGCAAGATCACATCAATCAAGGTCGCACGCCACGTAGCGGACGGGGTTAAACTACAGGAAGATGCCTAACTGTTTTCTTATTTCACACCACTAAAATTGTAAAGTTTTTTCACCCTGATTAATAGCTGAAATGTCTGTGCCAAGTGCATCTACCTGGACGCCACTCTCGCTACGCCATTATTTTGCAATCAATGTGGTAAACAAAATTCAGTTCCATGAGTGACTAAATATTTACAAAATATGCGCAGATGGTAGATATCCTGTCATATGAGGCGTCACACTAATGTTATCACCCCGTCCACAAGATGGCGCAACTGTGTTAATATACGCCCGATTCGAGTATTAAGTTCGTACGCTTACTTATATCGCTTTGGTCCAGACGCTCTTAACACCACGAAGTTTTCTTCACCTTGCCGGAGACATTTTAGCTATTAATCAAGGCAGTGTTGCCAGATGGGCTACTTTTTTAAAATTCAGATCCTTGATTGGCACCACTTTTTTGAAATGGAAAAATTTGACTTATTTATTGACATATTGATTAAGGCGAAAACAAAGGAAATTTTATCCTTTCAAAAAATTGTTGCCAATCAAGAAATCAGAGTTCAAAAAAAGTAGCCCACTGGCAGCACTGAATCAAGGTGAAAAAAACTTTGCAATTTTAGTGGTGAGAAGTAAGAAAACAGTTAGGCATCTTCCTGTAGTTTAACTCCGTCCGCTACGCGGAATGCGACCTTGATTGATGTGACCTCGCCTTTAATCTTGCGGTTACCTCTCCCATTTAAGATAGGACGCTTACTTATATCGCTTTGATAGTAGACAAAGTCCCTTTTGAAAAAAATGCGATAGTCCATTTTGAAGGTGCATAAATTCTGCTTTATTCGCTCACACAGTGATAGTGAAACAAGTCTATAAACGAAAACCATATATGAGAAAGTATATGAAAACACACTTGGTTCACAGTGAAGGTAGATAAAACAGATTTTATACACTTTCTAAATGGACTATCTATTTTTTTTTCAAAATGCGCTTGGTATAGTATGGTTACAGCGTCTAGAATACCTAATGTGGAAATATGCTATCCAAACAATGCTAAAAATTTGTATCCCTTAAATGTGCGCCGATACTGCTAACAGGGGCGCGCCGACCCGGTGTGCAAAGTGTGCACCGCACACAGGCGTCAGAATAGTAAAGGCGCCAAATAGTTTAGGCGAAGCTGAAAAATTTGAAAAACTTTTATCCAATTTAAATTTATTAAAGCGGTATTTAAAATCGAAAGTGATTGATATTTCTGATGACACATTTATGAGTTAATTTTTACTTTTAAGATACATGAAATTTGCAGACGTTCGTCAACGGCGTAGCTTTAGGGTAAGGGGGGGGGGTCTCAAACAGAAAAGGCGCCACGGTGTCGAAAGGCCACGGTCGTAAGGCACCACGGAAGGCTTAAGGGCGCCGTCATGCGCCTAAAATAAATTTAAAAAAAAACGCTAGAAACATAAAAAAATTCGGTAGGGCGACCGCGAATGATCAGTCCCCTGCTCTAGATCAGACCTGTCCAACTTTTCAGAAAGCAGGGGCGCACTACAGCTGGGGGCAAACATGGAATACTCCATCATTCAAATAATTGAAAATATACAACACTTCTATCTTACTGTAGTAGTGGTAGTGATACACATGTTGACGACATAAAAACGAGTAGTTTATTAAATGGCACAATGGTAAAACAGTATGAGCCCCCAGGTTATGCACGGTTCCCATGTAAAAGTAAATTGCCGAAAAAAGCATAAATCGATCACAGCAATCGGCTACATTATAACAAAAACAGTAAATAAATAAATAAATAAATAAAAGCAATTTAACAAATTACAACGACCATTTGGAAAATGATTTTTTCAAAGACTAATATTTAAGACATAAAAAATAGCACTGAGTTGATCATACATTACGTACGCCATAAATTAAACATTAATAGTGTTGTTACACGTAACAATTGCAAGCGACAAAAATCGCCTGCGACTCGTCAGATTTCCCAAAACTTACGTATTATCCACCTGAAACTTATGTATTATCCAAGCATTTCATTGGCTGTTCGGGAAAAGGCTTGTCCATCGTCAGATTTCCAAGAAATCTGACAACCAATTTTAAATGAAATTTCATTCTTAAACTTCTAAACATCCCACAGTATTACTTTTTACACCGTCGTATAGAGAAAAAAAATTACTTTTAAATGCAATTTGTTTGAAAAGCTCTATCTCAATTTGTTTCTGAGTTATTAATTTTTTTTTATTATTATTTTTTGTCATAGTGGCAACAGAGGTATCCATCTCTGTTGAAAGTAAAGGGAAAATACATATTGCTGTATAGACCAATCAGAAAACGAATAAAATGCGGATTCGATCAATAAAAAGCTTCAGATATGTTTTTGATTTCCTATATTGACGAGGACAATAACCGTTTTTTCAAATGGTTAATAAAACAGGATGGAGCTCAAAATGCAATGCATTAAAAAAAAAAGAAATGAAAAACGCCATTCGATTCCAACCCAATTTAATATTGTATCTAACATTGTATGCTTTTACGCATAAAAACGAGCCCATGAGCATGTAAGAAAGTTTCATATCATTTACAGTAGGAAACGTGTTTGTGAGAGCAACTTCAAAATGAATTGCGTTTTATTGAAATTTTAATTAAATATTTTATAGATTTGCTTCGAACAAATTATAATCGATCAAGCGCTAGTTTCACTCGCGTACAGAGAGTCCATGCAATAAATTTATTAATTTCTAACTACAATCTTACAAAATATAGTTGTTAAACGAATAATAAGACTTTGCAAATAACTTGGAATTATTTTATTAAATATTTTTCAATAATTGCCTTCAATAATTGAATTCAATTGGAATGAAAAACGCTGACTATTTATCATTGTGATCCGTCTTACCTAAAACAAAGGCCTCGTACAAAGTTTAATATTGCCATTGTGCCAAGTACGCTTCGAAAGGAGGTCACAAAGTTGCATGGCCACTTCGGTCTGTGCCACGTATTTTTAGATAGGTCTTTAATTAATATCCCGGCTAAATACCGACAATTCTTTTGGAAAATCATTATCGACAGTCCTTGTATGATTTCGCGTCGATATGTACCTCGAACTCTCCTCAACTCCCCCACTGAGCGCCAGCAAGATAAAGTTTATGCATAACAGAAAACTGTGATTTTCTGAAAAATTTTATGATCTAGGATAATCTCTATAGTTTTCCTGAAAGGTTTAAATAAATTCCTACTACTTCTAATTTTTTTGTAATTTTATTTTCACTAGATTTGGAAAAAGTAGGGGGGACATAATTTTGCCATACATTTTCGCTGAATTTCTGAAAATATAACTGTATCTATTATTGTATATATTTTTGAGTTCTGTGTTACGAGTTTTTTCGAACGATCCCCCCGCCCCCATTTTGTCTTAATTACGTACCCGTTCACCGTGTGAAAATGGGGGAGAAGCTGCTAATTGTTGAGATTTGTTATGTAAATGTTTTTCTTGATTTTTGGAAAATTGTATGGGGTAGTAATGAACAAATTAAAACTTTAAAATGATCTCTACTGATGAAAAAATGAGTTAAGAGGAGAGGAGTGAGTGCCTAGTAATATCCAGGCTAAAATCTTTAAAACAATATGTCATATGAAAAAATTCATTCCCCCCCCCACACACACACACGAGGGGAATGCCACCTAATAGTCTGGGGTAGAGTCCTGCATCGGGTCGGGTTACCCGCTTTTACCCGAACCCGACCCGACCCGCGCTCGGCGCTATATTTCCGCGTTGCGGTCGGGTCGGGTTGACCCGATTTTTTAAAAGAATGTGGAAAATATTTTTTCACGTTAAAAGCCTATATGGGGCATTCTCACAATCTTTTAACTTTCATGTCCCTGAATAATATTTTTTTATTTAATACACTTTTTTGTGTTTTTTTTTTTTAATTTCATATACTTGGGAACATTCCATTGCATGATTGCACAACAATATTAACGAGATAAATAAGTTTTGGACGATGTTGGGGGTCCAAACACATGGAAAACTCATCTACCGTCCCGTGTCCCTGATGCTGATTTTGAAGTTTGGAGCTGTCTGAATAAAATTGTTTCAATAAAAATAATTCGATGTAATTTTTTTCTGAAACTGGAACTATTGTTTTATATAAATTTGTAGCTAAAAATTAACCGGCATACATTTTTAGGGTTGATATTATTTTTTTAACCCTGTCCCTGGGTTTTAGATTTTTTACCATCCCTCTTCTAAAATTATACAGAAAATCACTTGAGATGCAGCGACAGAATTTTTTTTCAAGTTTTTGCTCATGCAGAAGTATGCTAGAAAAAGAATATCTAAAATTCTTTGACAGGAAATTTACTGCAGAATATAAATCAGCATTTAAATATCATCAATTTCAAGCACCGTGGCTTTATTGGTGGTCTTACCGTCCCCAAGGTTTATTCCTGCACTTTACGAGGTAAATAAATAAAAAAAATAATTCAATCCAATGTTAACAACTGTTTCTAAAAATCAATGAACATTGTGGCTATCACTTAGTCTTAACATGATTTTCCTAAAAATAGGTGATAATTTTCCTTACCGTTCCATCTTTACAGTGTCTTTTTTTACCATTTCGTCCCTTTTTTTTTACCTTACCGTCCCTTCTTTAACACCCCTTTAAGACAATGTTATACAAAAATTCTGTATTAAAAGTACTACATTTGTATTATTTCTTATTTGAATGTCCTGTGGGTACTATGCAAATTCATTATAAGTAAAAATTTAGAAGAAAATAAAAAGTTATAGGGGTAAAATGGTAAGGAAAATTAAACTCGCAAGTTTAACCTAAACCTCAGTTAAATAAAAAAATTTCCGCTGCTGACCATTTTTTCTTTATTTTGGATCATTAAGGCATTCGTCTATCAGATTGAAATGTTATTTTAGCAAGTTTAATTTCGCCAGATTTTTTTCCCCTAAAGTCAAAAGATTGTGAGAATGCCCCATATAAAAACGCAGATCAAAGTTTCACAAAAGCTAAATGCGTGCCTGTCTGTTTTGTCTTTAGTCGCCCTTTCACGAGTCTTCGAAATAACAAATTGCATTATATTTTTATCGTATTTTAAAAATACAATACGCAGCAAAACGCTAAATGTCCTTCCTGTCTATCACATAGTAGTTGTCAAAGTTAGAAGTATCAAGACTTATAGAACATTAGCAATCGCAATCTGTTTTGCAATGCTTAAAAATGAATTTAACATTTGGAGATTCAAATTTTAAATCTCCACAATTCCTAAACTACTTGACTAAATGCCTTTCTGTTTAGTTTTCTTAAGTAAAATTTAATGACAAAGACAAATATGATGTAAAAATTATTGCGTTTGTATTGAAAATTTCAGAGTTGGGTACAATTTTAGAAGTATGAAGATGAGCCTTAAGATTTTTTTTATATAACATGAAAGAATACATAATTTCCTATCGAATGTTTATTTAATTGTTTTCAGGAAAAATTTTGTGAGTAAAATGCATGGGGTCATTATTTCATTTGACCGACTGCACCTTAAAACCTTCAGATACAAATGATATTTATACATGAAATTGGCCATCATATGAAATTTGAGAGAACTCATCTTAGACTGATGTAGTTATTTGCAGAGAAAAAGAGTATCGGGGAAAGAAAACTCTTCTGAGGAAAAATTAGAGAATGTGCCCCCTTTATTGGAGAACTGCCACCGTAATATAGTATGACCATGGTAGTGCTTGAAGTGACCTATGTAGTAGTAATATACATTAGCTGAATCAGTACTGCACATATATTAGGTGCACCTGTTACACAAATTTAATTAAAATTGTTTTTTTAATAAAATTCTTCTGAATTGATACATTATTTTTTTACACTCTTCATTATAATGAAAAAAAAAGGCATTTAAATTCAATATTTCAATGTAAAATGTTAAGGTTCTTTAAAGTTTAAAGTTCTAAATTTTCATTCTTTTTCAGGAATCCATTATAATTTTTCACAGCTATATTTAACTGAAAAATAAATACCCAGAAAAATACCCAAAGTGGGTATTTTACATCACTGGGTGCACCGGACAGGCTTTCGACCATACTCACAAAAATTTTGAGCTTCGTACGTGCCGTAGATTCTGTTAGCCATCGCACACAGACAAAGCAAAACTTTGTTTTATTAGTATTTTTAATTTACAACTTGGATTCATTGCACGAAAATTGGAAATTCGAAAAATTAAAAAATCTGACAGAGAAGGAAGGATTAAGAGTGTGACAAGGTAAAGATAAGCTTGCTTCTTAGCAATGTAAACGTCGAAATGAATATGCATTAAATGAGAAATATGAATATCAAATTCACAATATATCTTTACTTAATAGATGCTAAAATACAAATGTTAAAACATTTTAAAAACAATGCAGATGTTGCAAACATTGGAGTCATATGATGTTTAAAATCCGAGCGCTTTCAACTGAACCATCAGTCGTCATCAGGGAAAGATCACTGCCGAATGAAAGACAAACAGCTGGCTAAATATCAAAGGGCGAAACTAAACGAACCACAAAATAAGAGGGTGGGAAGGATGAAAAAACAGAGATGAGCAGCTAATCAGAAAAAGAGAGAGGGGGGAAGAGTGGGACAGGGTGGAGGGAAAATGGTTAATCAAAACAAAATTCACCTGTTCTGTTACACCTAGTATTTTAAACCAGATTCTTGGTATGTTATAGGATAGAACATCATTACAGGTACTCCTGCCTCTTGCCAAAATTTCCAACGACTCTCTAACTATACAAACATTATAAAATGAAGCATGTGCAATGATTTTAACTTCTTTGAATAGGATATCAATGTCTTTAACTTGACTTAACCGGGATAGAGCTGTGGATGGTTTACCCTTTTTTAAATCTGTCATATGCTCTTTAATCCTTTCCAATAATTTTCGAGTGGTCATTCCTACATAAGTATACTTTTTGGAACTGCCACAAACCCTAAAAGGGACAATATAAACTCCAGATTTATCATAATTGTCTATAGGATCGATCTTTCTGTGTACCAGATACTCTAATTTTGTCGGTGGTTTAGCGATAAGAATAACATTATATTTCTTCAAAGCATACTTAATCCTTTCAAAAAGATGTGGAATATATTCCATACTGCAAAATTTAGTAGGTTTTTCTTTATTTTTACTAACGCTTGTAGATATTTTGTTACTATTATTATATTTATAAATTAATTTGTTGATAAATTTATTCGAAAACCCATTTTCACAAGCAATCTCTTTAATTTTACTTAATTCATCATTTAGGTAAACTTCCGAACAAACATGAAAAGCCCTTTTAACATAAAAACGATATGCAGCAGTTTTGTAGTTGAATGGAACATTACTGTCATAGGATATTGTATTGTTTGACCTGCAAGGTTTTCTATAGACTTTCATATCGATGCTTTTTGTTGAAATGTTTTTAACCAGTTCTACATCTAAAAAAGGTAACGAACCATTATCTTCTATTTCACAAGTGAACTTTATATTGTTATCTATACTGTTAGCATGATTCAAAAACTCAGTTAATGTAGAGATTCCATGATTCCAAATTATCAGAATGTCATCTAACCTGTCATCATCGACAGAACCATCAGTCGTCATTTGTGATTCTTGTTCTTCAAAACTGTGGGAATAACTTTGTTGCTTTTACATAACTGTAAAAATCTTATATTAATAATTTCTCGATCCAGCAGCAATCTTTCAATTCTTAATCTCTTCGCCAAAACAGTGCGTTCCATAGTATCCAGTATCGATAAAAATTCAAATTAAATAAATATAGAAAAACTATATTTCAAAGAACGACAGATTCACCTTAATAAAATAAATGAGAAATATGAATATCAAATTCACAATATATCTTTACTTAATAGGTGCTAAAATACAAATGTTAAAACATTTTAAAAACAATGCAGATGTTGAAAACATTGGAGTCATATGATGTTTAAAATCCGAGCGCTTTCGACTAAAACATCAGTCGTCAACCATAGTCGTCATCAGTCGACTGAACCATAAGACCTCTGGAAAATCATATAATTTCTTCTTCCACCCTTATACCCGCATTATGGATTAGGTATGTTGATGACATTCTGATAATTTGGAATCACGGAATCTCTACATTAACTGAGTTTTTGAATCATGCTAACAGTATAGATAACAATATAAAGTTCACTTGTGAAATAGAAGATAATGGTTCGTTACCTTTTTTAGATGTAGAACTGGTTAAAAACATTTCAACAAAAAGCATCGATATGAAAGTCTATAGAAAACCTTGCAGGTCATCAATACAATATCCTATGACAGTAATGTTCCATTCAACTACAAAACTGCTGCATATCGTTTTTATGTTAAAAGGGCTTTTCAAGTTTGTTCAGATGTTTACCTAAATGATGAATTAAGTAAAATTAAAGAGATTGCTTGTGAAAATGGGTTTTCGAATAAATTTATCTACAAATTAATTTATAAATATAATAATAGTAACAAAATATCTACAAGCGTTAGTAAAAATAAAGAAAAACCTACTAAATTTTGCAGTATGGAATATATTCCACATCTTTTTGAAAGGATTAAGTATGCTTTGAAGAAATATAATGTTATTCTTATCGCTAAACCACCGACAAAATTAGAGTATCTGGTACACAGAAAGATCGATCCTATAGACAATTATGATAAATCTGGAGTTTATATTGTCCCTTTTAGGGTTTGTGGCAGTTCCAAAAAGTATACTTATGTAGGAATGACCACTCGAAAATTATTGGAAAGGATTAAAGAGCATATGGCAGATTTAAAAAAGGTTAAACCATCCACAGCTCTATCCCAGTTAAGTCAAGTTAAAGACATTGATATCTTATTCAAAGAAGTTAAAATCATTGCACATGCTTCATTTTATAATGTTTGTATAGTTAGAGAGTCGTTGGAAATTTTGGCAAGAGGCAGGAGTACCTGTAATGATGTTCTATCCTATAACATACCTAGAATCTGGTTTAAAATACTAGGTGTAACAGGTGAATTTGGTTTTGATTAACCATTTTCCCCCCACCCTGTCCCCCCCCCTCTCTCTTTTTCTGATTAGCTGCTCATCTCTGTTTTTTCATCCTTCCCACCCTCCTATTTTGTGGTTCGTTTAGTTTCGCCCTTTGATATTTAGCCAGCTGTTTGTCTTTCATTCGGCAGTGATCTTTCCCTGATGACGACTGATGGTTCAGTCGAAAGCGCTCGGATTTTAAACATCATATGACTCCAATGTTTTCAACATCTGCATTGTTTTTAAAATGTTTTAACATTTGTATTTTAGCACCTATTAAGTAAAGATATATTGTGAATTTGATATTCATATTTCTCATTTATTTTATTAAGGTGAATCTGTCGTTCTTTGAAATATAGTTTTTCTATATTTATTTAACTTGAATATGAATTTTTCATAACATTTGTTATATAGCCAGCATAGGGGTTCTGTATTTGCTGATATAAAATCAAATGTTCCGGGACTAGAACATTTTCGAATACACCCCTGATTATAATCTACGTGTGGTAATTGTTTAAGGCGCATCTTAATTGATGTTACGTTATTTTAAAAGAAATAAAAGTACTATAACAAGCTCCGATGTAATACAGGCATCATTAATTTGAGAAAATATTTTTCTACTTTTATGTGTATTTACCGTATTACAAGCACTCCTTTCTTTGTGTCATAGTGCTACCATTGATTAATTCAACACAGCTATATTTCCAAATTAAAGTTTATTTGAACTGTTTTAAGATTTAAGTTTTAAGTATAAACATAAATAAAGATCAGATCTTAAAAATTCCGGGAGTAATGGAGGTAAAAGAAGCTGACTTATGTAGGAGGTATGTCATTTGTGGGGAGGGGAAGCAAACAGCTGAAGCACCCACTTTTTTGGGATGTCCGTTATCTGCATAGCTGCCAACATTCTTTATTTTTAAAGTTAAACAACAATATTTTAAACCAGAAATTTAAATTAATAAATGAAATTTTAAAAAACCCTGTAGAAACAAGACACATTTCATTAAATAAATTTTCTGGTTCAAATTCTTTTATTTAATCTGGAGAAAACCACCGGAAGGTTGGCTTGGTCGCTATGCATTTATACTCATTGGAAAAAAAAAATCACATTTTTTTTTTTTTGGTGGGTGGGCGGGAGTGTTTAGGAATATGGGGCGCCAATTGAAGTTCTGCACACAGGCGCCGTATACTTCTGGCGCGCCCCTGACTGCTAAAACCCCAAGCAACATCTGCGGGATTTTCGTATTACTAGCATTACATTGTATAGAATAGCAATATCTTGCAGTTGTAGAAAATATCCTGCAGATGTCACTGCGATCTTCATATTTCAGCAGCATCGTTGCCCATTTAAGGGATAGAATATTTTAATGCTGTTTTAAGTATTAAAGGGATAGCCGATTTCCACACTACATATTCTAGGCGCTATACTATGGTTGTGAGACACTCATTTGACATAAGGTTAGTTGGGGCAACTGGGCCATGATTTTACAATGTGACTCCCGAGCTTCTGACAATTCAGCTTCAAAAAGCTAATGTTCATTTGAATTAAAGTCTGAACTTCTGTAAATGTGTTCAGTTAGGTTCCCTCTATCAGACAGAAATACTCAAAATTACATTTTAATATTTAAAAATATAAAAATATGCATATTTCATCTTTCTTACCTCATGGGTCCAGTTGCCCCATAAAAATGGAATAAATGGACCAGGAGGGTCTATATACCACGCGCGTTTATTTTTTGTCATATGGGATATTATGTCCTGTTTGAAAAAGTGTAAACAACTTAAAAAAATTTAAACCAGGCAGATCATATAAATTATGTGTCAATAAAGAGCGTTGTAAGGGAAACCTTTGCTGTCAATGTGGCTAGAAAAAGCACTAAAAGTGAAAATATTAGATTTATTTATACAGAAAACATAAAAATTAAGTAAGTACTTATGTACCTTAGCATATATAATAATATAAAAGTCACATGGGTATTTTAAGAAAAAAAAATAGCAAGGTAAACTTATGAACAAACGGCTACGTAAGTACTTAAGTACTTTATCTGTATCTAGGTGTCGCATTATATTGGGAAAATTTTATTGTTCCTACCTGAACCCTTAATAAGTTACCTTCATGATCATTTTATTTAACATATTCTAAAGAAAGGTGCGATGAAGATATTATTTTCAAAATAGTGGTAGGAACAATAAAAGTTTCCCTATAGAATGCAACCCCTGTGTATCGTACAATTTTAAGGTTTGGCTATCTCGCTTTCAGGGGCAAGGTACATGCATTCGTAAAATGTTGAAATAATTTAATGACACCAGTATTTACAAGAGAATCTATTTGTAAACAAGTAAAAGTATAATTTCGCGTACTTAGTAAAGAAGAAATTTTCATTATAAAATTCCGGTGCCAATGCGGCAATTAGGAATTAAAATTATGTGATGCCATAACGGCATCACCGTCTCTCAAGCCGAGGAAGTTCAACCAAATGGACGTTGTTTTTAAAAAAAAGAAACGTTAATTTTCCACAACCTATCACAGCAAAGAGAGAGTTATGACTGAGTTGAGACACGTTGTTTTAGAAAGTAGAGGTTAAGAGGCATTGTTCACAAAAGCTAAAACTTAAAATACCTCAACGGTTTTTTATAAAATAGCCTATGCCCCAGTTACCTCGTGGGTCCAGTTACCCCAACTAACCTTAATTACTTAACTTGGTTCTGTGTGACTTTTAGTTAATTTACTTTATGAAGCAAGTTCTGATTCGTATCAAATAAACGAAATTATAGAAAAGGGTGGATTTGACCCATTCAAGCTAGGGAGATTAATAAATTAATTTATTGTTAAAAGGCTTGTTACTTCGTTTCAACTAAAATTTAGCCTTGTAAAAGAAGATTTTTTTTAGAAATGGTTATTTAAAGTAAAAACAATTGAGGGAAATCATTTTGAGTTTGATTTGTAAATTGGTTTC
Organism: Maratus speciosus; assembly: GCA_963932465.1. Classification (NCBI taxonomy): domain Eukaryota; kingdom Metazoa; phylum Arthropoda; class Arachnida; order Araneae; family Salticidae; genus Maratus; species Maratus speciosus. The sequence goes on along the minus strand of OZ010787.1, from coordinate 456,393,718 downwards.
GCAGAATCACGTTTCTAGGATTTAAAACTACACTTGTAAAACTATACTTCCGTTGTTACGCTTTATTAAGGTATAATTGTGATGCAATTTTCCACACTTTCTAACGTACTTTCTATCTAAAGAACGTCTCGTCAGTTTCTATACGATCCCTATTTCCACTGATAAAATATTATTTGACTGATACGAAAAAGTGATACAAACCAGCCTTTTTCTTATTCAGCTTCTAATTTATTTAATATTTAAAATGCACGTTTGCGGTTTTATTCAATTAAATTGCTCTGACAAAAAAAAAATCTAATTCTGTAATTTTGCTTGGATGACTTTATAAAAAATTAAAAAGATTAACATTTTAAAAATTAATTTCGAACATGTTCATTTAACATCATTTTATTTCATACCTTATTTTAAACACTTTTCAATTTACATGACTACTTATCTCCAACTATAAAAAAAAAGAACTTGCTCAACTTTTTGAGACACTCTGTATATATATATATATATATATAGTATGTGTGTATAAAACCACCAAAAACCATTACAAATTACCAACAAAAATTGTGATAATATAAATAATAAAGAAATTTATTCTTTGACTATAAAACTGATCCCCTTAACCTTTGCAACTTGAATTAAAAAACGTAAACACAGAGAAAACTAGATAGATAGATAGAGATAAGTGTTATATGGAAACAAAAAAAAAAAACATATAGAGAGTGATTATTTATATTTGCCTCGCCTCAAATAAAGGATACTCTAATTACCTCTAGTAATGAAAGTGATGTTTAATTATAAAAAAATGTGTATGCTGCGCGATGATGCAACTGGAGGAAGATCTAGTGATAAATTCTGCAATTATCGATGTTATCACAAAAATTACTGCAAATACAAGCTAATGTTAAGTATAAAAAATAAAACATCATCAATTTATTAAGAAAAGCCATAATGTGTAAGTGGATACGATAAAAAGTCGCTCTACCGATGAAAATATCTGAAACCTATGAGATATATTTGTTTGAGAAAAATTATTAAATACAGACAATGAATTCAATTTTAATTTATAAATACCAGTGCTTACGATGAAAACGCTTGAGCTTTAAAATCAAATTTTTATTTTAACTTCAAAATAACACATTGTTCTATTATTTTTTTCTTGCATGTACTGCATCACAGATTTTGCTTGATATTTGTATACTATCGTATTCTAATTTTGACAGACTTGCACTTACATACCTTCAAAAACATTCTCATTTCGCTTTCGAAGAAAATTCGTATGTTACATAAACAAAAGATCTTAGATCAATGTTGATACGTTGGCATTTGAATAAAACTATCTATAGTATCAATGTTCACAATACGGGTTTTCTTACTAAATCAGCGATGCTCTGGGACTTTGTCATTTCACTTTTGGTTGCACTTCCCATAGATTTCAAAGTATGCTAGATTAATTTTAGCACAATTATTCTAATTGGTAAGTAAATCATATTAGATGTAAAATTCCAACTGGGCGAAAAATGTCCGGGCTTGGATTCGAATCAGGGATCTCCTGGCTGAAGCCGCCAGTGTTCCACCATCTGAGCTATCCCGGACGAATCTGGTTGAAATTTTTCACCCAGCTAACCTTAATGATTATAGCATCTGGTCTGAAACCTGGTTCAGCTCAACAGACTAAATCACAGGTAATGGAATTCCAGACTTTACATCTAATATGATTTATATACCAATTAGAATAATTGTGTTAAAATTAATCTAGCGTAGTTGCACATCCAGCGATTTCTGGAGTTCCATTGCCTGTGATTTATTCTGTTGAGCTGAACCAGGTTTCAGACCAGATGCTATAATCATTAAGGTTAGGTAAGTGTAGGCTGGTTGAAAAAGTTCCACTAGATTCGTCCGGAATAGCTCAGATGGTAGAGCACTGGCGGCTTCAGCCAGGAGATCCCTGGTTCGAATCCTTATTCCGGACATTTTTCGCCCAGTTGAATTTTACATCTAACTTCAAAGTATGGTCTCTAACTCTAAAAATTACTGTTTGGGGCATTGCTATGAACCTCATCAACCACATACACGTTTTCTTATACATGGACATGATATTCACGCCTGTATCTAACTTGATTGATCATCTATATGATACGAAATGGACTTAAGGTATTACTTTTTTTATATGTAGAAATGTGTGTATTTATGTACGTATATATAGATCTGGAAATTGTTTCGAAAGGCCGTGTACAAACTTTATAACTTAAATTTCGGATACCTTATCCCAGTACGAACAAACCCATAATTTGCATTGACAAAAATAAAACTATTTTAAAAGCATTTTCAAAGGCATGCTTTGTTTTATGTAGGATGCAATGACATCAAGAAAAGTGATGGAAGTGCATTGTGATTCGGTAACTGATTTTCTATGTACTGTCAGTTATATTTGAAAGTATAGAGCATCTACTGCACCACTATTTAAATCTGTATGAAGGTCAGTTAAAACATTTTCTTTTATATCACCTCATTTTACTGTAGCTTTACAGTATAAATGTACATTTTTTTATCTATATAACCATTAACCTTTCATTTTGCACAGTGTATAATAAAAAGATTACAAAAACCACTTAATTAAGGGAGACTTGAGCATCTGGTCAACCTTCCCTCACATTGACTGGGTCAAGCCTCCCCACATATCCATTTTCTAAAAATTAGCACATTGTTATTTTAAGCCTAACTTACTGTGCAATCTTTATGCCTGGAATGAAAGCTCGATACTTCTGCATTACTTAAAACCTACTTAAGTTTCTATGATATATTTTATCTGAAATCTTACAAAATATTTCTAAAAAACGCAACTTTTAGGGTAAAAACCCTTCACAATTAATTTTTCCACGCATATTTCGATTATCTGTATGAAACAACGACTGTTGTTTGAGCATTCTAGTAGCTTTGTTTGACACCTATTGATAAACTTCTTTTGATAAAATTCTATTGATAAAATTCTTTTAAATATGAAAACTTATGGGTGGGTCAAACCTCCCGTATGGTTAACCCTCCCTAGTCTCCCCTGTATGTATTGATGTAAAAATGTATCCATGTACTTTTAAATTATCTGGATATTTAAAAAATATATAAAGATAAAATAATTTATAAGATCATTGCATAAAACATATATGTAATAATTAGGGTGAACTGGGGCACGTTTACACAGTTTTTTTTCAATGAATTTTCTAATTTTTATGTTTTAACTTAGGAAATTTTAGGCATTGTGGTTTTATAAAGCAGTTAATAAAGTCAAAATTTGTTTATTCAGTTGTTGCCCTGTTTGTGTTTTTAATCGTAAAAAAATTCTATTTTAGGTCCAGGTCTTTTGCGTAAACTGGCCGTGGGAATGGGGCAAGTTTGCGCATCAACTGGGGCACGTTTACGCATATTATAAGAGATACCAAGCAGTAAGTGAAATAAATATTTAATCAAACTGAAATGTTTTATTTATGACATAAAACACTGTTTAAAATTTTAAAAAATTAAAGAGAATTAATTAAAGAACATTTTATAGGTTAAAACTGAAAACATAGGGTTTATTGCTAATTAAAAACAGAAACTATTTATTCATCTTCATCATCACTGTTACAATTTTTACAAACAAAAAATAAAGTATTATCTTTTGCATACTTGTCATGGGACCACCTTTTGCATCTAAGACATTGAACGCATAAGACGTTTACGCAGTAAAAACGTGCGTAAAGTTGCCCCGATGTTAATGCGTAAACGTGCTTCGTCGCCATGTTTGAATTTATTTTTAACGTGCAGCGAAAATTAATAACATTTCTGTTCATACATATACAGTTCTCCAAAAATGATAAAATTCTGCTAATGTTCATATATTTGTTTATCCTTACTAAGTATAATTATATTTCACAATAAGTTTCAATAAATTCAACACAAAATTTACTCACCTTGAGAGAAAACAGATTATCCTTTCTGCATGCTAAACCGAAGCTCGACTGAAGCTCAAAAACGTTTGAGAATACCCCCTAAGGGAGCAGCATCAATCTGTCATGACTGGTGGCGCGCCAGTTATAACTCGTTTCGGAAAAAGTGCACTGCGTAAACATGCCCCATGCGTAAATGTGCCCCGGTCTACCCTACGGAGTAGGTTTTGAAATAAAGAATTTTTCCGCCTTTGTCTCTAGCATATGTGGCTTTCTAAGCGAGGAGACGTACGACAGGAATGATATGTTTTCATTTATTTTTAATTCTCAATGTGCTTTAGCATGTGCCAAAAATGACAGTTTATTTCTTCGAAACAACAGAGAAACACCTTACTTCCGTCACTCATTTGAGATATGCTTGCGTGAGCTTTGTCTCAATATAGCTTGGAACATTCGTTTGTAAAAGTTTGTCTGATTGCTTGATTGATTTTTAAACATATGCATACATCATTTGGCATTTTTCATATTTTTCACAAGAAAAGTTAATTCAAAAAATTTCAAGTAAAGGATTCTTTGATCCTGTCTTTAGCATCATGATTATTATTTTTTTAGAAATATTTTGATAAAAGTGTATCCAAAACATTTTTTAAAAATATTTGCTAATCAGCAGTTAATTGCTTTTTCTACCTCTTTGATACAGTTATGCACATTTCTGTTATTTCTCTTAGGAGCTAACAGTAAGTTTCTTTGTAGAACTTTGATACAAAATAGCAAATAATTGGTAAATTTCTAAGAATCCATAACAGGAAAAATATACTATTGTATTTCAATAATGGTAAAATTGCTCTAATGCTTCATGTACGTTTACGGAAATCTATGAAATATCATAAAACATGTATCATCATTTCCCAGAAACCAAGGTCTGAGTGCTGACAGAAAAATGGCGGCAACCGAAGGCGGATTTTTTTAAACGTATGTACGGCCCCTTAAATTTTGACACCAGGATTTTATAAAAGATTTCTTTGACTTGCTTAATCTCAGAAAAATAAAGCGGAAAAAACTTTTAAAAATTATTAGTGCCAAAATTCAAGGGACCGTACACGCGCTGAAAATAATCCGCCTTCGTCAGCCGCCATTTTTTTGTCAGTGCTCAGGCCTAGTATTCAGGGGGCGGTGAGAAACCAGAGCCTGTCGTAATGATATCACTATGACGTCACAAATTATCGCTACTTTCACAGTCAGAACGATGACCAAAATGTTATTTTTAATTCATTCCTTGACTCTCTGTGACCATTGTTTGGTGATATCAGTTTTAATTCACCACAACCAATTTATTTGCAGGAATCGATTTGCATTCCGACTCAAAATTCAACGCATCGACATTACAGTGACAGTTTGGCAATGGTGTTATAAGTGGTATGCCATTTCTTGCCTATGCAACCGAGGTAAGTTTATGAATTCAGTTTAAATGATTAGGTATGCAATTCTTTATTGCTCTATAAATGCTCAAATACTTAAAAAGTTTCCTATTTCATGATATGGTTTTAACTCTTTTCTTGGAAACTCAATATTAAATGCATTTATGAAGTAGGTTTAAAATTACTGAATGATTTATTTTTGATTGCTCTATAAATCTTAATATAATTTGAAAGATCTATGTTTATCGATGTGTTTCGAAAATTAAATTATAAAATAAATGAGTTAGTATTGAACGAAGTTATCCTTAGATACCTTTCAATAATGGAATAACACTGAATCTATGACTGACTATCAATTTTCGCATACGAATGAAATGCTTTATTGATTTCATTGCTGAAACTTGTAAGGTTTATCTTACTTCCGTAGTGTTAAGTTAGATGATGCTTTGATTAAGCAAGCAGTTGAATGTAGAAAGAGTAATCGAAATTTTTAAACGATTTTGTTTTTTCTTTGAAAAATCATCTGCTTTTAAAAATTACTTTTTCAAGAAATTATATTTTGTAAAGTATAAATCATTGTCTTCTACTATACCTAAAATATTCATTTGTAATATTTTTTTTTACATATGTTATGATATTTTACTTCTTTGTTATTAAACTAATTATCATTTTAGAAATCTGATTCCAGCGTTATAAAATAAGCTAACAACAAAATCGTGGAAAAGATCTTCAAAAAGAGAAAAAATGTAGAAGTAGTAGTGTTTTAAAATTTTCTAATATTTTTGAGAAAGAAATGTTTTTTAATTTTATCGCAATAATAACATTTTTTCTTGATTAAATCATTTTCTTTCACAGAGCCATATAATACTATGTCAAAAAATATTATAAAACACTGAAATAAAAAAAAAAGTTCAAGGAGTACAACGTTCCCATAAACAGTATAAAAACCCAATTTTCATCCTCTTTTTCCACGATATATCGTCCAACGCAGAAAACGTTGCAGAATTCTTTTGGAGAAGTATTTATTCAAAAAAAAAAAACAGAATAACGTTCCCACAATATATGAAAGTTGGCAGTAATTAAATGGCTGAAACAAAAGGAGATCCATTTATTATTATGAAAGAGGAGAAAAAATTCTTAAAACATGGTTCAAAGAATCTTAAGATTGCTCTTCTAAGGGATTTAATATTGTTGTTAGTCTTTCATACAACAGAAAAGTGCATAGTTATCCGGTAACGTATTCAACAAACTCTACATAGACCTCGGAAAACATGCTTGCCCAGATTCTGGGGTGCCCGGTGAAAGATGGGTGAACATGCTTTGTATGGTATTTGTTGTTTATTATTCTCCCATCTGCTTGACAGTCATTCATAGATGTAAATGAAAAATAAACCAAACGCAATATTTAATGTTCACACTGTCACTACGTGAGAGTAGAAGATGAATTGTATTCAAGACATTTTGACGTCGATATCTCACAAATTGTGACGAGTTGCATCTGAAAATATTCGTCACAGTAACTTCACCATGGAATCATGAAGTTATAGTTATCTGAGAGAAATAATGGGATGGATTAAAGACTTTAAAAACACCTTTTGATCACCGTTTTTTCTATTATCATTTGGGACCATTTATAAAGCGATGAGATTTCCGACTTTTTGCATACAAGTATAATCTTAGAGAAAATGTTATTTCATTTAATCGGAAAAATTTTGCGATTAAACAGAACAACATATCCTCTAAGATTATAATGGTATGCAAAAAGTCGGAAATGTCATCCCTGTTTATAGCATCAAAGTGAGATTAAATCCACAGACTTTGCTATTAGAGTTAAAGAAAAAGCGACTCATTCGCAGCATATACAAGGTGTCCATAATTAAACTGACACTACTCAGATTTTTCTGTAGCACAATCTAATTGAGGGAGTGACGCCAACTTTTGTAAGAAGATTAAACAAGACGGGGGACGAAGGAAAAAAAATAGTTCCAAAAGTCACCGCTAGGGGAATATGTGGCGCTGTGTAACGGAAAAGAGTGTATTATTGAAGTATTGAACGTGAATTAAATCGTTAAATGTGCTAAATAAGAAGTAATTTTATTTCAGTATTGATCTGCATTTTAAAAACTTGCATTTCTGTTACACAGCGCCACATATCCCCCTAGTGGTGACTTTGGAACTAATATTTTTTCAAGGTATCCTTCGTCTACCGTCTTGTTTAATCTTTTCACAAAATTTGGCGTCATTCTCTCAATTAGAGCGCGCTACAGAACACTCCGAGTACCGTCAGTTTAATTATGGCCACATTGTACATATCCCTCATATTTGACTTACTACAGAATTGTAACATGTTTGTTTCTTGAAAAATTACTAACAATCGAAAAACGTTTTGCGTATGATACATAATTAACCCAGGCAATAGAGACCGTATAGGGACTCTACCTAGAAAAATTAATGGTAGTACTGGAAATCGGCTTTCTAGATGTTTTTTGGGTCACTGAATCCGAATTTGTAACTTCCCACTAAAATTTCCCCCGGCAACACCCCCAAATTTTGGTAAAAAGCCCCCTCAAAAAGGTTTTTATTAAAAAATTCCATTTTTTTATTGTTTTAAGGGAAAAGTAGCTAGAAATTCAAAAAGTAAACAAAATTTGCAACAAATTAGATGTATGACATTATGACTTATGATGAAGGGGAAGGGGGATCTGCCTCGGAACATGCGCCGCAGTGCTGCGTGGACTAAGTTGCGCAATTCCACTTAACCACTCACACGTTTACATTAGCTCTCCCATCTTCCCTCCGAACTTTCTCTATAAGGTTCACTTTAAGTTTTTTGGGTCGCTGAATCCGAAATTTTAACTTACCCCCAAAATTCCCCCCCCAAATAGTTGTTTTTAACTTAAATTTCTTATTGTTTTAGGGGAAAAGCATTACAAAATTCAGAAACTAGACAAAATTTGTAACAAATAGGATATATGACATTATGACGTAGGATAAACGGGGAGAGAGGGGGCTGCGTCGGAACATTCCCCGCGCGCTTTTCTCAAAAACCAATTTTTTTTAAAAAATCAATTTTTTGGTGGGTTGCCGGGTGAAATTTTGGTGGAGAGTTACAAATTCGGATTTAGCTACCCAAAAAACATAAAGTGAGTCAAAATCCAGAACTAGTATTAATTTTGCCAGAGAAAATCCCCAATTGCATGAACTTCATAATTTAGTGCACGTAGAGCCGCAGTGCATGTTCAGAGGCAGCCCTCACCCTCACCGTTCATCCTAATTCATAATGTCATATATCCTGTTTGTTGCAAATTTTGTCTAGTTTCTGAATTTCGTAATGCTTTTCCCCTAAAACAATAAGAAACTTAGGTTAAAAACAACTATTGAGGGGGGGGGGGGTTCGGGGGGAAATGTTTGGGGGAAAGTTGAAAATTCGGATTCAGCGACCGAAAAATCTTAAAGTAAACCTTATAGAGAAAGTTCGGAGGGGAGATGGGAGGGCGAATGTAAACATGTGAGTGGTTAAGTGGAATTGCGCGACTTAGTTTACGCAGCACCGCGCGCATGTTCCGAGACAGATCCCCGCTTCCCCTTCATCCTAAGTCATAATGTCATATATCAGATTTGTTGGAAATTTCGTCTACTTTCTGAATTTCTTGATACTTTTTCTCTAAAACAAAAAAAAATGGAATTTTTTAATAAAAACCTTTTTGGGGGGCTTTTTACCAAAATTTGGGGAGGTTGCCGGGGGAAATTTTGGTGGGAAGTTACAAATTCGGATTCAGCGACCTAAAAAACATCTAGAAAGCCGATTTCCAGTACTACCATTAATTTTGCTAGGTAAAATTCCCTATTGCCTGGACTAAATACGTGATGAAAAAATTTTGTCTCTAATAGCCTCACTATATGGCCAAAGGTGACCGGCCACTTGCGATTTTAGACGTTTTGTTAAATATCTAGAAACTACATGAGGAATTATCCTGAAATTCGAGGCAGAATAGTACAGGTCATACATTTCCGTGAGGATTTTTTCCCGAAACGCCATAGGAGACCGTCAACAAATTGAAAAAGAACGAATATCTTTTGGATAACCCTGTAAAAACTAATGTAGCAAAAGCATTCAAACTGCAGATTATGATGAAATGTCTTATTGTAATAAACTGTGTTCATTTTTTATGAGGATAGCATGTATACTCGTGGAGAAATTAAAGTTTTTATAAAAAAAGTCCCAAATTTTGCCAAGTTTTTTTTGCTTATAATTTGTAGAGTTCTTTATATAAAAAAAAGTTCTTTTCAGAAAATATGACAAAGAACATTGTACACAACACCCTGCAATCAGAATTTAAGAATAATAAGAATTGGTTGAAAAATGAGCACGTTTACTAAATAGTGATTCACTGCACATGCCCGAATATAATAAAAATATAATTTGCATAATGTGTTAGCTAAATATATAGAGCAACTTTTGTGAAAGTCTCAAAAACGTAGTTTGAAAAGTCTGAAAATTATCGTTGATAGAAAAATCTTTGCTTCCCAAAAGGAAGCAAAAAGAAGAGTGGTTGTATCCAAGTACATTAGGACGTGCAATATTGTGTATGGTATATTGGCACTAATCAACAGATATTTGATACAGTCCTCATATTTTAGCTTCATTTTGGGAACAACGGATTTTGATCTTATTATATCAATGATAATTTTCAGAATTTTCAAGCTATGTTTTGAGACTTTTACAAATGTTGCTCTATACATTTAGCTAGCTCATTTTGTACATTATATTTGATGGCGTTCGGGTATCCGCATTAAAACATTATTCAGTAAACCTGCTCATTTTTCATACAATTTTTACTATATTTTAATTCTGATTGCAGGGTATTGTGTACAATGTTGTTTGTCATATTTTTTGAAAAGAACATTTTTTTTATATTAAGAACTCTGCAAATTATAAGAAAAAACTTGGCAAAATTTGAGACTGTTTTTATGAAAACCTGAATTTCTCTTTGAGTTTACATGCTGTCCTCATAAAAATGGACATAAATTATTACAATAAGCCACTTAATCATAATCTAGAGTTTGAATGCTTTTGCTACATTAGATTTGACAGGTTTACCCAAAAGATATTCGTTCTTTTAAATTTGTTGACTGTCCCCTATGGGGTTTCGGGAAAAAATCTTCGCAGAAATATATGACCTATACCAAACTGTTTACACACCTGGAGTTTCAGGTTAATTCTTCATGTATTTTTCTAGATATTTAACAAAACATCTGAAATTGCAAGTGGCCAGTCACCTTTGGCCATATAGTGTATGAAGAGCTCAGATGATAAAGGTGGTAAGAAACAAACCATCATTTTGAGAAAACACTTTTGAAACCACTTTTATCAACTAAAATTAAAACTTTTTTATTGCCAAATGCCTCCTTTATGAAATAAAATCCCTGTGAGTATTAAGTTTTCTCAAATAGGAATTTAACCCTTTCAGGGCAAGGCACTTCTATTAGTAAAATATTGAAATGAATGAATGACACTGGAATTTGCAAACAAATTTATTTGAAAAGAGGTAAAAACTTTTCTTCACGTACTTAATAAAGTGAAAAATTTAAAACCAAAATTTTTGGCGTCAATGTCCCATTTAGGAATATAAATTAGGTGGTTCAAAAATGAACTACCACCCTTGTAGGGGTTAACACATGGTAGAGGACCATTGATTATCTTCAGTCATATGATTAATTCAATTTTTTTTTATTTGGTCACATACCACCTTTATCGTATGAGCTCTTCATATATATATATATATATATATTCATTACAACAAATAATTATACTAAAAGTAAAGATTATCAGTAACTAAAATGTTCAACTCAAATAGATATGTGTATCTTTCTGTTAAATCTTTTAAAACAAAATTCCAAATTAGATACCATAGCACAGCGCAAATGAACTTTAACGAATAATTTCATGGATTTAAGAAAAAAATATAACTGTCACTGTCAAATTTAAAACAAATCTCATGCTTGAAATGTAAAATAATTCAAATAGTTTCAAATATTTCTTTAAGGGTTTTCTTTTCGCATCACTTTATTATATAACTAAATAATAAATGAGAAAAGACATGATCATATTTATTACATAGAGACAATCATATGAAATTAAATTGGGTGTAGTCTAACAATTTTAGTCATCAAGGATTTCTTATTTCATGATTTTCACTCATAAATAAATTTTTATGGCTTCAAATATCACTTATTTCTTATTTCTTTCCAATATTATTTCATTTTTCTGTACTGATGAGATATATTATTATGGCAAAATAAGAAAGATTTAAATGCGTAGTAAGTTGATTAAAATTTATGCATATAAATAATAAATCAGCTTTTAACTCGCATTTTTCATGTACTTCTGTTGCATAAATAGAAAATTATTATAAACCTAAATTTTCACTTTAAAAAAAAATAAGTGATTTACATTCTTAAAGTTTCGCGGAAAAAAATTGCAAAACATTTACCTCTAAATCTAAATATATTCTATTTTTTTTAGAAAAATTATGAATTCGAATATAAATTTTTAAAGAAGATGCGGTATTTTAAAGCTTAGTATATTAAAGTATTTACATTTATAAAGCATAAAACGTTAAATATTTGATGGATTGTATGGATTGTTCTGTTAATGCGGAATTGCCAATTAATAGTTTTTCATTATTGGACAAAATCTATGTTGTATTACGTAACATTTTTCAAGAGATCGATAGAGTACTTTAGATTCCCCAAATGTTATTAATTAGATTAACGTTTAAGCGTCGATATTTAATGTCTAAAATGCTATCAAAAACTAATTATTTAAAATTTATAAGGAAAATAAAAATTTAGAAAGACGGTGGAAATTTATGATTCATTAAAACGGCACTCATTAACTTGAGCGATTATAAATAAAAAGAAACAAAAATCATGTATCAGGGATAAATTATGAAACACTTTCCAATGCTATCAGAATATATTTACGAAACTGTAACTAAATTTGAATGATATGCCCAAATAAAAATCAATAAAAAACATAAAACCGTTCAAAACACATTTTCAGATATTATCTCACATTGTCTGTAACTTATTAGAATACTTTTGTATATCCCTGCATATCGCTGTGTGCGTCCAGAAAAATATGGCGTCTACACCGCGCCAAGTAAATTACCTCGATGGCGGTGGCTCACACCAGTGCGCTACAGGCATTTAAAATTTTCAGTTAAAATTTTCAGAATACTATAAAACAAACGATATTTTTATTTAATTTTCTAGACCCGGTTTAACACTTCGAACATAACAAATTAAAAACCTTTAAAAAGTTAAAATTTTGTGTTAATTTTTAATATTAAGCTAAAGTGGCTGAGCAAATTAAAATAATGTCATGAACCATCATGGGAATTGTTCATCAATTTCAAAATGCTGCCACTAATTTTATTTGTCTCTTTTTAGGTGCTTCCGTATTTATATAAATACGTAGCACCCATAGTCGTCGTTCAGTCCGTCCGTCCTCATATAACTGAGCAAAAACTACCCAACAGAATCGTCTGAAATGTTAAATATATAATTGTTGTAATATTTTGTCTAGTCATTTCAGATTTTATGAAAATCGGATGTATAGTTCAATTGCAGGGACAGTCTAAAATTTCCCGTTACATTACGGTCAATAGGAAAAAATTATTTCAAGTGCATTTTAATGATGTTACAGTTTTTCGAGCAGAATGAAATTTATACACACTTATTGAAGCGCACTAAAACAGACATTCAATACAATATGCGATGCAAAAAATATTTATAAAACTAGCTATAGTACGAACGCACCACATTTGCCACGTTTGACGTGTAATTTTCAACTTGTTTTTATTTCTTATGTAAAAGTTCCCATTTATGATAATCATCGGAGTAATAGATTGCACAGCTATACGAAATTATTGTTAGAGTATTTAAAATATAAAATTATAAAAAGTCATTACATTTTCAAATTAGCATGTTACGCTCACACGAGTCTGAGTTAAAGCCCCCAGCGGCGGAGTGGCAAATGTACACTGCGGTAGTGATGGGCGATTCTCGAAAATTTACCAATCGAAAAAAATCGTCATCGTATAAAGCACAATCGATACGGTCATCGATTACTTTCGAGAATCTACAATCGAGATGTTCTACAATCGATTATTGAAATCATTTTTTTACATATATATAAGGCAGATTTTATTAAATATAGGGTAACTGAGAAAATAATGAGAAAATGAATAAAAAAACAACAAACCAAAGGGAGGCTATAATGGAGCCACAAGACTGTTAAAGTCACATGAGGGCACCCCCTGGTTGAAAAAAAAATGAAAAACGCGAGTAGCTATGAAGCGGTAAGTGGAGTTTAAGTGTCAAAAATTAGAATTTTCGGCAATTAGCACCGAAATGACCAAAGAAATAAGAATCAAAACCACTAACTAGTGGCAAAAACATGAACTAAATGATGGTAAATGGGATCAATATTTTGTATTGATTTTTCTACGTCATTTCAGATTGGATTTTTAATGTCCCCATTTTTAGAAAGCCTTCGACTGGAATACATTAAACGAACCCCCGCGAGTAGCAAAGTAGGGGGAAGGAGCAAGGAAAGTGCATAATATGAATAAGTGGTCACAGGACTTTCCAACGATATGTCACATGAGGGGTGTCGGCTAAATTTAGAAAAGTGCCCCCTCGCAGGGGCAAAGTAAGGGCAGGGCCGTGGGCGATATATAAAATGAAATAGTAGTCACAGAGTCTTCCAATGATATATCACATGAGGGGTGTCAGCAAAAGATAGAAAAGAGTTCCAACTCCCAGGATTCCAATTATATTGCCCCCCGAAATACACCGTGCTCACCCCCCCTCTCTGAAATTTTCATATATTATAAATTATTTATCGGAAGGCTCCGTAATAAAATCCGATCTAAAATGTTTAGAAACACTACGATTTCAAAAAAGTTCGAAAAGTGCCTCTCTCAGGGCGCCAAATTAGGTAGGGAAGAAGAAAGGTACATAATATGAAAGAGTGGTCCGAAAACTTTCCGATGATATATCACATAACGGGTCCAAAAAAAGTTTGAAATCCACCCCTCCCACGTGGGTTCACTCTTTCTTCCCAGAATATACCCGGAAGTCACGCAGCCCCACTTTTAAAATTTTATATTTAATAAATAATATTTATCGGAGGGCTCCATCAAAAAATCTCATTTAATGATATTTATTGTAGAAATTGCTACAATTTAAAAAAATGCACCCCCTCACCGCTCCCTCCCCCGCCCCTTTCCCGGAATTCAACTCCGGAATTCAATCACTAGAAAGGTTCATAATATGAAAGAGTGGTCAAAGGACTTTCCGTTGATATGTCACAGGAGAGGTTTGATAAAAGTTTGAAAATTAACCCCAGCCCCTGGGTCCACTCTCGCGCCCCCCGGAATTCACTCACCTTTCTCTTTGAACTTTTTATATTTAATAAATAATATTTATCTGAGGCAGCCAGGTATGGGGCAGCTTGGCAGAGCTAAAATAAGAGAAACATCGAAAATTCGGGGCAAAATGACACTAAATTCAACAGTAAGGTTTGAAACTAGGACTATACAGAACTGAATACATAAACCACTATGCCTCATAACCCACATCGGTTAATAACAATAAAAAGATAAGTGCCAGTTAAACTGATGGCATTGAGCTCACGGGTTATTCACACTAATTGTATATTATACATATCAATGAATAATGCTCCTCAAAAAATAAATAAAGGGGAAATATCCTCCGTTTCTCCCCCTTTATACTTAACCAATGACCCTCCAATTCGAATCAGGGAAGCTCCTTAACATAATAAACCAGTATACCAAATTTGAAGCAAATCAGATAATTCTGCATGGAAAAAAAACATATCGCTAAATTAAGAGGGGGTCTAACCCCCTTTAACCCCTTTATACTTAACTAATGAACCTCCAAATCTAATCAGGAAAGCTCCTTATTGGAATGAAGATAGAGAAAAAATAAAGTAAATCGGATAATTCTGCATGAAAATCCATTTATCTAAATTAAGGGGAGGGGACTTGCCTCCTTTTCGTCCTTTTATACTTAACCAATGAACCCTCAAATCTAATGAACTAAGCGCCATATCGGAATAAACCGGTATATTAAATTTGAAGCAAATCGAATAATTCTGCATGTAAAAAACCTTTTATCTAAATCAAGAGGGAGACTAGCCCCTCCCCTTTAAATCTAACCCATAAACCTCCAAATCTAATCAAGGCAGCTTCTTAACATAATAAACCGGTATACCAAATTTGCAGCAAATCGAATAATTCTGCATGAGAAACCCATTTATCTAAATTAAGGTGGGGATCTAGACCCCACCTTCCCCCCCCCCTTTATACTTAAATAATGAACCTCGAAATTTAATCAGGGAAGCTCCTTAACATAATAAACCGGTATACCAAATTTGGAGCAAATCGAATAATTCTGCATGAAAAATCCATTTATCTAAATTAAGGGGGGGGGGGGGTGACCAGCCCCCTTTCCCTCCTTTATCCTTAACCAATGAACCCTCAAAACTAATCAGGGGAACGCCATATCAGAATGAACATAGAAAATAATTTGAAGCAAATCGGACATTTCTATCAAGAGTTATCGTGTTATGTACATACGTACGTACGTACATACATGCATACATACAGAACCGGCGGGTACATTAGCTCTCAGGCTTAGATAGCCTGTGAGCTAAAAAGAGATTGGATAAGCAGATGGACTCCTTTGAGAAATTATGTCTTAAACCAGAAATGCGGTAAGTTTGACTCTGAAAGCTTCATTTCTATCTCGCAAATCTCATCTCGATGATTATTCTGGCATATCGACGCTTTCCGATGAGAAGCTGCTCGATGATTGGTTTCTCTCGTGCTTTTCAACCTTTCGCGATGGGAAGCCCCTCGATGGTTTCTCTCGCCCTTTTCAACCTTTTCCGAAGGGAAGCCTCTCGATAGTTTCTCTCGCACTTATCGAAATTTCCCGATGAAAAGCTTCTCGAGGATTTCTCTCGTGCTTTTCAACATTTCCCTATGAGAAACTTCTCGAGGTTTTCTCTCGTCCTCGGCAGAGAAGAGATGTGAGAAGATTTATCGGGTAGTAACAGGGGGCAAGATAGAGAAAGAGCCATGACAATGAAATGTGAAATGAAGCCCTAATTTTCAAAGTTTCTCTTATTTTAGCCCTACTAAGGTGTCACAAGGAGCCCTCCGATAAATATTATTTAATAAATATAAAAATTTCAAATAGGAAGGTGGGTCGGGTGAATGCAGGGAAGGGAGGGGGGGCGTGAGACTGAACACATGCGAGATGCAATTACCGAACACTTCCTGTGGCATATAATCGAAAAGCTCTTTGACCACTCTTTCATATTATGAACCTTTCTTCCCCCGAAGGTGAAATTCGGGGGGCGGGGAGGGGGCGAACAAATTTTTAAAAACGTAGCCGATTTCTATAATAAATTTAAATATCATTTTAGATGTGGATTTTTTATGCAGTCTTCCGGTAAATATTATTTATTGAACATAAGAATTGAAAGTGGGGGCTGTGTGAATCCCGAGGCGAAAGAGTGGGCCCACGGGGGGAGGGAGGGGGAGCAATTTTCAAACTTTTTTTGGACCCGTCATGTTATATGTCATCGGAAAGCTCTCGGATGACTCTTTCATATTATGAGACTTTCTTCCTCCCCTCCCCAGTTCGGCCTCCACTGCGGAGGGGGGGGGTAGTTTTCTCCGTTTTTATCATTTTAGATCGGATATTTTTTATGGAGCCCTCCGATAAATATTATTTATAATACATGAAATTCCAGGACACTTTCTAAATTTAGCCAAGACCCCTCATGTGACATATAGTTGGCAAGGTTTGTGACTACTTATGGATGTTATGCACTTCCGATGGCCGTGCCCCCCGCTTTGCCCCCCAAGGGGACACTTTTCCAAATTTAGCCAAGACCCCTCGTGTGATATATCATTGGGAAGGTCTGTGACTACTTATTGATGTTATGCACCTCCGGTGACAGTCCTCCCCTCACTTTGCCGCCCCCGGGAGACATTTTTCCAAATTTAGCCAAGACCCTTCATGTGAGATATCGTTGGAAAGGTCTGTCACTACTTATTGATGTTATGCACCTCCGGTGACCGACCCCCAATTTTCCCCCACGGGGGGCACTTTTCTGAATTTAGCCAAGACCCCTCAAGTGACATATTGTCTGAAAGGCCTATGACCACTTACTCATGTTATCCACCTCCCGCACCCCTCCCCCACTTTGCCCCCACGGGGAGAGCATTTTTATACATTCAGATCCAGATCCCTCATGCTACATATGGTTGGAAAGGCCTAAAGACCTATGACTACTTATTCATATTATGCAGCTGCTGTGCCCCTCCGCTCACTTTGATCCCTCTCCCAAGAGATCTGGTCCGAGGTTCGTTGGTTTCGAGATTATATTTTTTTTACAAGATTTTATAGTGCGTGCACACCACGCCTGGTATACGTTGCCGTATATAGCGGGTAACCAGTTCTTGATTTCATATTACAAGATTACGTATAAATTAGAGGCCCCGATTAAAGGAGGGGCCCGCTAGCGGGCGAACTCACCTAGTCTTTGTTAGCTCCGACTCATTCCAGTTCAACCGCGGACGATTCTTGATAAATGTATGACGTATATAATATATAATATATGATGTATAAAAGCAATTGGCAAACTGGAGTCATCGAGAAAAAATTTACACAATCGAAAACTATTGAGATGTCTATACAATCGAGAGAATCGAGAAAAACATCTCGTTATCGCCCATCACTACACTGCAGCGGTGGAGCAGGTACCAACCTCTATATAATCTATAATTTTTTATACATATCAAGTAGTGTACTAAAATTTCATTTACGTATAAAGTAAATCAAAGCTTCTTTCTGCATATCATTCGTAGACAGCGATGTTTCTTTACCCTTTTATTCAGGGATTAATATGAATTTATCTAATATTTAGATTACCTAATATATTAAAATCTGTTCTGCTAAAAAAACATGTAACATCGTATAAAACGCAGTTTAGAGGATCTCCATCGATTGAGCATAAATAATTCAACATTTTTTGTGAAGCCAAGTGTATGATCACACCACATAATGAACTAATATTAGATACGTTAAAAACTTCATAAGACAAATGTTAACGCGCTCCCTGCGGTTATCGCTGATAGACAATAAGGTAACTGACTTCATTTGCGTGGCGAAGAACATTAAATGGCACATGCATATAATCTACACAACTCTACGGAAACTATGTACTGTACTGAAAAATCTATACGAAACTGACACACTCATTTGAAATTGATTCCGCAGACATAAATAAAAGTTTATTCAATTATTTATAGTTCAGTAACTATGCTATCCTTCTAAGTGTAGCTTCAAACGACAGTCGTTATGAGTCAATAAAAGCATTTAACCCCTTAACTGCCCCGGACATATATATACGACTGTAGAAAATACATGCATCTATTAAAGAGATGGCAAATTCCAATTATAGCGAGGCAATTTTCAACACCTGGGCCATTATATATAACAGTATAACATATGCATTTTCTTACTTTTATTTCAGAAAACTAATATACAGCTTCTTTAATTGCAAAAATATGCGATTTAAGTAATACACTGGAGATCACGTAAGATTTCGTCGGCAGTTAAGGGCTTAAAGAAACACGAGAAAATCACCTTTCAAGAAGATAGATATTCTTCAAAAGATAGAAATTCATCTGGTTTGATCTGACGGTTCTGGTTTTACATACTGATTAATAACTTTTACTATGACTACAATTTCAGGAAAATTAAGTCTCTAATTGCTTTTGCAGTGTCATCACAACTCCTCCATTTAAAGATTTTACACTGGTGAAAACAATTACAGGGACAAATGGTTTTTTTTTTCAATTAAAATAAAACTAATAAAGCAAATAAAACCAAAGTTGGCCAAAATATCATTCGATATAAGACTAATGTATGGCAAAACAAAAGGGGCACAATCTGCACCCTAAATAAGGAAACTGGTCACGTGTCCAGCACAGCAGCTAACTGACATCCTTGCAGTCAGAGAAAAATATATCTAATAGTGTGTATGACCATCTGTAACAGCTACACAACTCTCGCATCGGCGTTTCATACTATTTACCAGAGACCTTATCAATCTCTGTGGCAACTGCACCCACTCTTGCACCAAGGTACCATTGAGCTCATCGATGGTCGTTGGAGCTGGTCTTTGAGCTGCAATTGATCGTCCAAGGACGGGCCAATACGTGGCCAATTCGGCCAATCGATGGGATTAAGGTCAGGGCACATTGAAGGCCGCTCCATTCGTTGAAAATCCTACGATTCGAGGTATTCGTCCACCAACTGAGCCCTATGTGGATGAGCGTTTTCGTCCATAAAGACGAAATTTGGTGCATATGCCCAGCGGAAAAGTCTCACATAGGGTGCAAGGTTCTCGTCCCTGTATCGATGGCTGTCAGAGTACCTCTATCAAACACAGAAAGGTCGGTACGCCCGTCTGCCATGATGCCTGCCAGACCATCAGACCACCTCCAGCACAGTGATCATTTTCGACAATGTTAGAGCCCCGATATCGACTCTCGGGTTCTCTCCAGATGAGAACACGTCTCGAGTCGCTGTCCAGACTGAATGGCGACTCATCACTGTAGAGAACCCGCCCCAAACTATCCTTTGTCCAAGACAGGTGTTATCGGCACCATGCTAGACGGAACTTTTTGTGGTTCGCAGTCAAAGGGATGCAGACTACAGGGCGCCTGGCATACAGTCCACCTGCATTAAGTCTCTGGGTGACTGTTATCCGTGAAATGGATGCTCCTGTAACACTATACAGGTGACGAGACAGTTGTGTCGCTGTCGCGGACCTATCCCTTTTGGCTAGAGGTGTGAAATAACGGACTTTAGCCGGCGTTGTTGCCCTTTTACGGCCTTGACCGGTCGTGGGACCACTGTTCCTGTCTCTGTAAACTGTTTCCACAGAGTGGGCACCACATTTCATGGAACCCCGAGGTCCTTACAACAGGTAGCCTTTGATTGGCTGACCTCGAGTCTTCCAACAATCCGCCATTTTGTGGCATCATCTAGAGATATTTCGACTAGCCATACTAACAATGGGTAAACAAAGAAATTTAAAAAACAAGGATTGGGTTATGCTACGATGTTTCAAAACGTCCTTACGCTACAAGCTACGGCGGTCAAATGAGGCACCTCCGCACAAACGCGATCACAGCGCCACTGCCTTATGACGACACAGACCACTGCGTGGTAGGTGTGTCCGCGACGAGCTTAACTATCATCTGATACCTTATTTGCGTATAGGGATAACTTATTTTGTTTTGTTTTTTAAAAAACCGTTTGTCCCTTTAATTGTTTTCACCAGTGTATTAAGGAACACAGGTGATCCCAAAATTATCAGTACAAAGGCAATGGAGGGGAAGTTTAATACAGGCTCAACGTAAACAGAATTTTCCGATATACTAGGCCTTTGTGACCGTACTGTACCGTTCAAGGAAACGAGATAAAATTTCGGGAGTAGATATTTGAGATATACGCACGTAAAGGGCGTGATAAACAACATTCGAGGTCTTACGCTTACGGTTAGAGTGGCAAAATTTTGAAAATATCCGAAAATTCCGAAATTGAGTGGCAGCAAAATAAACTTTGTTTTTATTAAATGCGAAAATACATTGGTTTCTGAGTTTTCTAATAATATAGGACGCTTTTCGGATTCCTGAGTAACTAAGAAGAGGTACTTGTCTACTTTCGTACGTTTTTATATTATATTTTCGTAAGTAAATAAATATTTTGTTATAGTATATTGTGTATACACAATATACTATAACAAAATATTTCTTTACTTTTGCAGTATATATACTGCAAAAAAAGACGGGTGTTTCTTAAGCTTGTATAATATAACTGAACGAAATATACAAAAACCTCTTCCGAGTTACCCATGATTCCGAAAAGCGCAAGACTAGAAACCACAGAAATGAATATATCTTATAGATTTAAAAAATCATTTCTAAAAACAAAGTTTCATTTGCTGGCGCTGATTTTCGGAAACGATGCCAAGTAGCTTTATAGCTTATTAATCAGTTTTCTCAAATCGTCGAATTAGTTTATATGATGATATTTATTCTTAATTAAACATTTTCAGATGCATAACGGAATTTATACATGCAAGAGTAACAAAAATTATATTAATTGTATTGCTATTAATTATTTATTTGTCTGTTGAACATGTTTGTCGGACATGAAAATATCTACCTGAGAATCGTTACCGTCTGGAAAATTTATATCATAGAATGAGAAAACTAATTAAAGCACTGTAAAACTACTTGGAAACGTTTCCAAAAATTCTCTATCATCTAAAGTACATTTATTGTTATAAAATTTTGATTAAATCTTGACACAATTTCGGTTTCTAAGGTTTCTAAAGATAAAGAAAGCTTTTAAGAATCGTTAGTTACTCGGGAGTATATTTATATATCGTTATATAAATATTGGAGTTATATTTATATTAAATATATATGCTCTTCAAACTCGAAGGTAAAATAACACTGCGAATACGTATTCATTGATTTTGTACAAACAAAAAGACACCATAGATGACAGAAGGAGTCCTATTTTTGAAAATGATACTTTAGAAGACTTGAAATTTAGGATCGCAAATACTGCTCTAAAATTACTAACACCTTTAAAATACCATTTTAAGTATCAATAACCTAAATTACGCAGTAAGAAATTGAAGGCCTTTCATTAATTGAATGATTTAGAAATCCTCAAAATTTTTTAGTGTAAAGCGGTTAAGTTAATTAATTATGAAAACTCTTACTTTCTAGGACACACTGTCTGGAATGCATTTTGCAAACTCAGATGAAAATAACTTTCATTTTACCAGAAAATAAGCATCAGTGCTGCCTTTTTATGGATTTGATCGAAAACCAAAAGCATTCAGGTATATAGAAATAAAGTAAAAATGTAAAATAACAAATAGTTTAGTTTATATCCTCCTTGGTTTGAAAGTATCACATGTGATACTTTGCTATATGTGTCGTATCGTATATTATATTTCGTGGTCTTATTATACTCTCCATGATTACGAACAATTACATAACTTTTGTCTTGGTTTGATTTTCTAAATAATTTTTCTACAACTTGTATTTAATATATTAATATCTTGATACGTATATATATATATATATATATATATGTGTGTGTGTGTGTGTGTGTGTGTATTATTTTAGTTATAATTTAACCGTTACATATTTTACTGCAGTGATTAAATTTCTACACTTAGTCAGTGAATCTCGTTACATTAAAATAAATTAGAAACTAAACTCAATCTTGCATAATCACTTCTCTCAACAAGATACTTTGAAATTCTTCAAGGTGTATTTATTTCATTAAAATACATGAGCATATAATAAATATAATATTTTTTCTCACTTCAACTATCTATTTTTTTTTTATCCTTCCAGCATTCACTGACAATTAATTTTCATTAAGTCGAAAAACAAATTAAACGCGTAAAATCCTCTTTTGAGATCTGAATTTCACTTAATTTTCTATTACCTAAATTAGTTTATGTCAATTATGAGGTTGCGTTTGTAAGCTTCTGAAACGAGTTTCTACATTCCATGTGACAAAAAAAATGAGAGGAAGAATTTAGCTTCCACGCTTGAGAGAATAAAGGCAAGATAAATTGCATTATAATTTAGCTTAATCTCTTGGGAGACGTTTTCCATTCATTATAGAAATGACTTGTCGATCACCTCTCTAGGTAAATTCTTTACCGAGAAAAGGATTTTCTTGAAAACTTCATAAATTTGATAGATAGTTTAAAATTGTTAACTTCGAGAAAGAAATGGATTTTCTCAACAAAATGGTATTTCAAAATGATTCTGAAAGAAATATGAGACAACGTCAGATTTTGGCTTAGAATCGTTGAAAGCATCGTATAATTAATATCAGGTTTTTACAAATTTCATTATTTTTTTGTATTACAGTAAAGATATTTAGCAAATTGAAATTGAAAAGAGAATTTATTTACTAAAAGGAATACATAATTTAACTCAATTGTTGCAAATCATTTGTATTTCTTTTTAGTAATTAATTTTCATAGACTAAATTGTATGATTTCTGTTTTTTTTTCTCGTTTTTTTTCAGTTTCTAAATATATGGGGAGTTCTTAATGTTTAAGATAATAAATCTTGTTAAACGCGTAATCACATTTGATGTCTGTACTATTTATTGTATTTAAGTCTTTAAATTGGAAATGCTTGTAAGATTTATCTCCACACTTAAGGGGAAAGTTATAATATTGGAAATATCTTAACAGCACAACCTGCTGTTGCGACGTCATTATGACGTTAGATGTTGTCTCAAATGTCATACATAGAACAGTGATTTTTTTAACCAGCCACATCATACCTCTCAGGTTATCGACATTTCTTGATTCCACGGTGAAGTCACACATGAACATTTTTTTACCAATTTGCATTTAGTCCTAAAATTATTGGCACCACAGTGACTTAAATGTGACTCATTTTTTACATCACTTTACCACAATGACTCGAGTTATATTTGCTTTTTGATCATGATCTATTCATATTTTAGCTAAACTTTGATCTTAATTCTATAAGGCTATTTAATGTATACTTACCGGGTTCTAAAAATATTGTAAAAATATTGCCTGTTTCAATAAAATAATTTCATTTTATTCCAAACATTTAACCAGTAACACTGGAAATATTTCTACAGCTATTTCAAAATTTGAACAATGATACCATCTATTTGTAGACACTATATGATATCACGAGATATGCATAGTAATGAGGGACGGTGACACCATAAACTGTGAGTTACATTCTCAATTACAAAGTGTATAAATCAGCGTTGTTTGGACGCGGGTAGTGACTATTGTCATCAATTCTCGAAAATTACCGTATTTCATTTAAAGCAAAGTAAATCTGCTGAAAATATCTTTTCGATATCTTTATTATTGTTAAAGTGTATGAATGAAAATTCGGGTTCTCTGTCACTTCTAAAAGTTTGTACATGACCTTTTAAGCCACCTTTTATTTACATTTATCAAAAGGTTACTTTTAAAACATGAATGGTTTCATTTTGAGAGAATGTCATGACCTCTTTTATGTTACATTTGTACTTAAAAAGAAGCAACAATGCAAGTTGTCAGTTTTCAGTAGATATTTGAAGCGGGTAACTTTAACTCTTTGTGATTCAACAACTCCGATTTAAAAAAAAAAATAATATTCAGATTGTAGAATACATCATTTTAAGCACGTAACAAAAATTTTAAAACATTTAAAACATAAAAATAAAAAAAATCACTAAAATGTATTTTTTATTCAAAAGTGCAAGAAACAGAAAATTACATAAATACTTCCCATAATTACTTCTTATAAATATTGTCAATTTTCTATTACAAAATGTAAAGTATGCGAACTTACTTTTATAAAAAATATATTTTTGGACGTCTCATTTTCGTACTAACAATGTTCACTTTCGTAATAACGATCAGAAACTGTCAAATGATAAATAAAACTTTGGAAAAAAAAATTAACTCAGTAATGCCGTCTGATGAGAATTGTATGACAATTTATATTAACTGCTCTGTTTGATAGCAGCGATAAATAAAATCTTCTTTTAAAGTTTACTGTTTAAGTAACATTGACTTTTGGGTATATTGCACATATGCAGACGAGTTACAACAATTTATTTCTTCAGATAAAAGTTATATTCATAAAAAAAGATGCGTTTGGCTTTTATTCAATGTTCGCAGAAAGTAGTGAGAGTAGCAGATAAAATATAATTTATGTTTTAGAAATTTTTCATGAAATATTTACTGAATGTTGTTGAAACATGTGTCGAATAATGTGTTAGTTTATAGGTTCATCTATATTTCTTCCTACTTCCAGAGCTATGGGTGTAGCATCTATTCAGACCATGTGAAGCGTCTAACCCTGAGTCCCGGTATTAAATAGCCAAAATTATTGGTGGCGTTCTTTGATAAAAATCCCATTTTTTCCGGTATTTACATTACAGAAATATTTTTTATGAAGTTCTACAAAAATTTTGGGAGGATAGGTTAAATATGCGCTACAAAAATCATTACTATAAAAATAAAATTAGTGGTGCTTAAGAGGTAAATGACTTACCTTATTAATAACTATTGGGTGGATAAATTATGTCGTTTTATTGAACTCCATTACATCGTGTTGTATCTCCACATCGTAATAAATGTTTGAATATGTATTATCCCAAACTTGCTTCTTCCTTTTTTCTATCTCATTCAATCTAGACGTAACATTTCTCAATGCAGTACTTATCCCTAATATATCTTGTGTCATAGGTAGAGATTTATTGAAAGAGAATTGCGTAAAAACAGTCTGAAAACAATCCTTTTGCGGATAATGCATGATAAAAATGAAGTAAGAGAATGAAGTATTGAGAAGTAAGTATAAATTTACTTTGAAGTTAAAAAATTTAAACAAAATGGAGCATTTATTTAATTTACAGAATTAGGAATAGTTATGCACGATTAATTCTGTTTTCAGACATAAGAGTATGGATAGTATACATGTACTATAGATACTGCAGAAAAATTTCTTAACATACCAAAACTTTTATAAAATGTTCACTCACTAACCTTGTCCATACATATAGGCATAGCTGCCAACTTGTACGGATTTTTCTTACCACTAAAATTTAATAAAAAAATTTGACTTATTTAAATGTTAAATTTGCTTGAATTTCGGTGATTCAATTAGCTAAAGTTCACTATAAAATTTTAGTGGTATGAAAAATCCGTACAAGTTGGCAGCTATGATATAGGCAATATTAAAAAAATATTATAAATCCTAGAACACAATATATTTTCGAGATTTGAAGAAATATTTTTGAAATAATGGAGTTTCTTTACAGCCCGTAAATTTCGGAATGTCCTTTTTATTAATTAAAAAAATATATTGATTTCTAAGTTTTGTAAATTGTTTTTTTTTTTAAGATTTCAAAAGATAGGGGTAAATTTTTAGAACCTCTGCAACTACAAGATTACACTTTTAAGAAAAAGTTGTTAAAAAGGTAAATAATCCTGTTCGTTGTTTCTTAAGTTCATTTATATCATAAAATATTTTGCAGCGTACTCAAACATAAGTATTTTTAAAATGTTAGGTAATGTTAATAAAAATAATACGGAAATTTAAATTATACAATATCTGCATTTTTAAACATAACACTGATTTTTAAATGCTTTATGAAAAACTGAAAACATCATTAAAATACCCTTACATTGTATATAAAATTAGCAATTATAACCTAAAGGAGTTTTTAACAATATGAAAGTTTTATTTGGATTTACACTTTTTTGTATTAAATATTATTTTTCAAAAGCGTTTTAAATTAATGATAAACAATGCAAATTTGAAAGCGAACAATATCACTACATTTATTAATAATGTTTTTCGTAGAGAATGTTATATTACACAACATCTGCATATAGGAACATAACAATGATTTTTACCTTCCTTCCTAAAGTATTTATACAGCACAGGCACAAACGAGCTCCTGTATCTATTACATTCTCATCACATGTATTTTAATTTCCTTCAAATGCAAATGCGTTCGGGATAAAAGCGGAAGGTTTAAACATTATTTGTCATTCATTTGCATTTACTCTTAATTCATTTGAACTTGAGAAACTCATTAGCTTCTCACGTGAGTTCATGAGAGCATCTCAGTTATCTACACCGTTAGCGTTTGAATGCCTTTTGACTTAAGTAATATTTAAGTTCAGATGGTTTCAATTCTCTCTGTCTGCTTTCATGACATTGTTCTTGTCGCATTAGCTTCATTCTGGTAGGGCACTTACGCTATCGATGTTAATATTTTAATGATAAATTGTAAATGCTAAAAATTAATACCATTTAGAATCATTTATGTCTGTATAATACGACATCAAAAAGATCTGAAACTTTAATAAAGGTCAACAAAAAAATTCAAAAATAATTTCTTACTCACTGTAAACAAAATACAGGGTGACAGGGTGACCCTGGACAAATTTTAAAATTCAATATAAAATAAAGTAATTGGCGAATAGGAGTGCGATTTGGACTAAAATGATTATCAGGATGAAGCGTTTTCTTCAATCAAATGAAAATAATTTGTTCCAAATTTGATCATAGATGGCGCCACTTATCCGCATATTTGCTTTCAAACATGCGTTTTTTTTTTTTTTTTTTTTTTTTTTTCAGATTAATACGTTGAATGCCAAGTCTATTTTGCTTGTCTTTCCATTTGGGTCACGAAATAAGATTTCCGTTACACAATCTAAAAGCGTCAGTCACTGATGACTGACGCGGCCTAAACGGAAAGTTCAGTGTCGGTCACTGGTGACTGACGTGGCACTCAACGTGTTAATTTTGACGCCGTGATAGAGAAATGACGGCTACCTAGTCGTCCTTTCTGTGTCCAGCGTCGAAATTTGTAACTGATTATTTCCCTTCGCTTGAAGAAAATGTTTCATCCTAAGAAGCATTTCAGTCCAAACTGCACCCCTGTACGACAATTACTGGATGTTATAGTGAATTTTAAAATGTGTCCAAATATTTTCGGATATCCTGTATTGATTTTACAAGAAAATTTTTATGTCTTAGCTAGCAAGTAAAAGAGACTTTTTTTTTACAGGAATAAAACATTCATTTTTACGAATGTTAACACATTTTGGGGCTCCCAAATGGTTCGCCAGCTGAATACCAATAAATTTTAACGGAAACTTTTATGGTAGGTTTGCGCTAGAATTAACTTTAAAGGGAGCTTCCGGGGCGGTTTGTAAAAAAAATCTTTCTAAAATAATATTGGTATTCAGGTGGAAGGCCATTTAGGAGCCCTGCAATTAAATATGTTTTAACAATTAAACTGTATTTGTTTGTTAAATAAAAAATATTTCATAAATTAAAATAAAAAAAATTCTGCCGTTCTGGCTGACAGATTTCCTGTAAAATGAATAGGCATTTTTTTAAAGTAATGATAATTATTTGCGAGAAATATTATGTTTTACTTCAATAAGAAGCTGTGCAAATGATTAATTTATATGAGGCGTTGCATGTATTAGAGACAAAGTCACAATGGTTACTCTTTTTTTTCTTATTAATATGAAAAAAAAAACGATTAAGAACTAAAGATCAACGGTCGTTAGTCGTCAAATTCAACTAAATTATTGCATTTCACGACAACAAAATTATGCTTAGTCGTCAAATTTGATGTCTAGCTTTCTTTCATTTAAATTTTTTTGTTTAACACACGCTCTCATTCGTACTTTAGCGTAAGTTAAAGTACGTTAAAACACGAATGAGATCGTTTGTCAAAGAAAAATTAAAATGAAAGAAAGCTAGGCGTTAAATTGGACGACTAGTAATAATTTTGTAGTAGAGAAATGCAATAATTAGTGGGTTCACTTACAATGGTCCAGTTCGTCTCTAGAATTCTGAAGAGTCTTTTAACCCTTAAATGCCTGATTTTTCAAAAATCATTGTAATAATCTTTTTCGGCTTTTATTTTTTAAATAAATCATGGGAAAAATACTTAAAAAAATCCTATTTTGTTTTAAGTATGGTTTACGGCTAAAAAAACAGTTTGTTACTTATCGGCAATACTGGTCTTTAATTGAAAAAATAATTTTCCTTCATAAAATTCAATAACATTAAAAACACACAAGAATTTTAGAAACTATAATAAGAAATAAATTTTACTTGCTCACTGAAGAACAAAATAGGGTAGTTTGCAAGCTTCCAAACAAAACGAAAAGAACAAGAAGCAACAATTGAAAAAATAAATCTATGTTTATTCTTAAACAGCACAAGTGTTGCCATCTACATGGTGAAAATCAATTTAATAATATTTTCAGAATGTATTTTATTGGCAACATTAGGCATTATAGTTTCAATATTATTCTAATAGTATTTTAGAGCCTAAATTGAGTATGTTGCCGAAAAGCAACACCCGGCATTTAAGGGTTAAAATACAAACTCAATTTTGTAATAATTATTATGTGTACATATAAACTGCTAATTCTCGTAACTTGTGTTTTGGGATTTCTCCCTTTAGGGGACCGTGTACCTTTAGTTGAGCAAAGATCGTCTCCAAAATATTAAATTAGTTTTGTGCATATAATTGTTCTCCAGTTTGTTCTGAGCCATTTGACAAAAAACGCATGTAGATGCGATTATCTTTCGCAACGTTACAAGCGTTTGAATTTTGTAAAATAGCTATTTTTCGGCCTTTCAATATACTTTAAATCTGCTTTTCTCAAAATTGATTTTTCAACGTTTTTAGATTTTTGAAATTCTCCATCCAGGCGTCGTAATTTTTGATCAAAATTGTTAAAATTTATAAGGAAGAACACTGATATTGTTTAGAAAGAAACTAAGTATGCATTTTGAAATTTGACTTTATTAAGATAATTAAATTTGATTTTTAAGGTATTAAAAGGCAAAATTTTGATGAAAATTGGTATGAAATTAAGAAAAAAATTCTAAAAATTTAACTATACAAGAGATTAAAAAATCGATGCTTAGATTTGTTTGTGATAGAGTTTTAAGTGATTAAAATGCAAAAGCAAGGACATATCAAAAAATTAAGACACCCGGAGCATTTTAAAATTTCATTTTAATATTTATTAATTTTTTAAAAATCTTAAAATTATAATAAGATTGGAAATTTTTTAAGGTGTTTTATATTCTTATGGTGAAATGTATATATGCACTAAATTTTATTTTTCTATGATGAAAATTAAAAAAAAAAAATTAACCACCACCGCCCCCTTAATACCCGAAGTATCTGATATGTAGGCGTTTGCATATAATTGTGTAAAAAATCTCATTCCAGGTTTTTTTTTTCAACAATTTTGTCCCTGATAAATAAAAAGAAACATACGGACAAGAAATGAAAGCTGGGAAGACAAATTTGCAAAATTGTGGAACTTTAAACATTCAGTTGTGAATTACGGTACACATTGTAGAGTAATAAAAAAATATATACTAGATTCTTTTGCAAATCTCGAAGAAGTTGCGTTAATTTAAGCAGGGAATGTGTTATGAAATTATCATATATGTTTTATATGCATAGGTATCTAAGCTATTTCAAATGTCAAATTAGCCAGGAATTTTCAGTAGAACAAGAAGTAAGGGAGTATTTTCAATCAAATACACTGTTAAAACACTATTCTTAAAAATAAGTAAATTGTACTAATTATTGAGCGCCTCCCGATCATAAAATAGCTCCGAGTACTTAACTCTTAAATTTGAAAAACGCATGCACTCATTTTTTGAGTACATACAGGGACTCGAAAATAAGTATGTATAGAAACACACATACACTATAAGAAAAAAAAAGCGAAATTACAGAGAACCAACAAATCACCATTTTTAATTACGGTAATTTTGAATCGCGAAGAACTACAATCTTTGGAGTAAAGAACAACGAATTTACTATTTTAATTCTTGAAATTTTGTGTATGAGCTGCCCCGTGATTTGAACCCGAGTCCTCTAGGTGGGAAATACAGTATTGTACTGACTGCGCTATAAGAGCAGTTACCAATTGCTTCCAAATGACACCTTTTATGAATCAGCGACGGAAGATCGCTAACAGCAGAGATGAATTTTCCCTTTCTTAAATATTCTAATTTCTAATAAAACAACTTTTAAACTAAATTTTCTTCTTTAACATTTCTAATGAAATTGTAAATAAATTTGAAAAGTGTGTATTATAAATAAAAAATTATAACAAAGATAGACATATCTTTAAATAAAAGTTTGGAAATCCCTACTGTCAATTCGGTATAAGAAAAGGGTTTATCAGAAAACTCATGTTTTTGAGCACATAGGATTTAAATATGAATATTAAGACTTTAAAATACAAAATATATGTATTCATTTCTGCATACATTTATAAATCAAGTATCAGTATACACAATTTCAAAATATCATGTACTCGTTTCTGAATTAATTGTACTTAAAAAATCGAGTACAAAGAAATTTTCATTTTTAAGTAGATTAATGCTCCTTTTTGAAGCAATTGTACTTAAAAAATATGAGTGCATAGAAATAATTATTTTTAAGTAGATTATTTTTAACAATGTACTTCTTTTTGAAACAATTGTACTTAAAAAAATGCGAGTAGATGGAATTTCTCATTTTTAAATAAATTATTTTTGAGAGTGTAAGCAAGCCGTGTATATACACTAATAAGCAGACTGACAAAATATTTATCTCTCTTTTTCTCTATCTCATATATGTGCCAAAATAAATATTTCTTCGGTAAGATACAGAAGGGAGAATGGTTTTATCATCAATAATATATCTTTATTGTGACTGACTTTTTTCATTTATTTACCCGCTATGTGACGCAATGTTACGATAAATGTACTCAAAAATGAGAATCTGAACTTAATTTATTTTTCTTTTAATTCTTGACTTATTTTTTTTTTTCCTTTTCCATTTACTGTAATTTTCGTATATTACTGTATTACTGTATATTACTAGTATATTACTGTAACATTGTACTGGAAAGAATTTTCCGAAAAGACAAAAAAAATATTTATAGGGTGTACCAGGGGTGTAAAAATCTAGGCGCCAGCTTGAACACTCTCACCACTAAATTTTATTCGTTATTTTTCGTATAATAATTCGTCTCAAAAATTTTTTTTTGTAAGAATGCTAATAAAATTTAACTGAAGAAAACTAATAAAATTTATTGGTGAGAGACTGCCCACTAGCGCCTAGATTTTCACACCCCTGGGGTGTACTATTGAGGAAAGCGAAGAAAATGGCTTTGCCTTGAAGGAAATGGCTTCGCACGAGAGACGCGTGATACAGTCTAAAAAATGTGCTCAAAACTCAAAACATCTAGACCGACTATAACTAGCATCAATACTTTGAAGTAACTACCGACTAATAGTATTTCTACTGTTGTGCCAGAAGTGATGTGGATGTCAGGAAAAGTAAAAAATAAAAAACAATTTTCTGGGGGGAAGTGCGTAATGGTGTACTTTTATTTTGATAAAATAATTTGTAGAGATTTCCATGGGTTTTCTGTTTTGTTTTTGATTTTTCTAATTTTTCTGTTTTGTTTTTTTTTTCTATATTTTTATACATAATAGGGTTGCATTATTTTTATTAAAATGCTTTCTCTTAGAATAAACAAGCTAAATAAATATGTTAAACAATTACGAAATCAACTACAGCATATTTTTTTTTCTAGAAATGTAAGAAAGCCTACTTAATATAATTTCACCCTGTATGAGACTTAATTTTCCAATCGACATAATTTCGATTTCAACGGCAATTAACTATTAACCCCTTAAGCACCCCGATGTACTTGCGTACGTCATGAACGCGTCTATTTGAAATACCAGAGACTAGTTTTGTGGGGTTTTGTAGTGTAAGTCACATAGCTGATATCTGCTATGCTTGTTGGCCACCATTTTATTTATTTATTTATTTATTTATTTTATTTACTTTTTTTTTTGTAGCATTAAATTTAACATTAAATTTAAGACAAACAGAATTCAAAAATTATATTAACATTTATTGACAATTCTGGATTCTGTTTTGGCTGTTCATTGTGCTAAATTTAATGTTTCTTCCGGAAAAAGCGCCCTCTGGTGGACATTTTGGAACTAAATTTTTTTTCGAAATTCCGTGAGCGCATCTCGTGTATAGTCTATATGCCAAATTTCGTTGCATTCCGTTCATCCGTTTGCGCTGTAGGATGCTGCTTATAGGAGAAGTTTAATTATAACCACCCTGTATATAAAATCATAAATTTTGTATTCATGTATTTTTGCATAAGAGTGTAACAGCTACTGCACCACGATCTGAATATTTCTAAAAGTAGTTATAGGACAAAAGCACCTCATTTGCCACATTTGACGTACATTTTCGATTTGTATTTTGATACAATTATCTGTCTTGATTAGTATAATTTTTCTGTTTTTTGAATGTTTTTATATGTAATATATGGCAGTTGATTTTTTTAAATTAAATTACTTTCTTTGAGTAAAAAAAAAAAAAAAAAAGACGAAAATAAGCATCGTAAATAATTGCGAAATAAACTTAGATACATTTTTTAAATCTTTAAAAAAATATATAAAAGCAATTTTGATACATTTTCGCATTATATGATGCAGAATTTTGTACTGTCATTTTACTGCAATAGCTCGTATTAAAAGACTGTTTTCCAATTAACATAATTCCTATCGCATTGCGAGTTAAGTATAAAATATAAAGTGTCAGTGTTATGGCCTATTCAGTGAAGCATCTACTTGGGAGAAAAGGACGTTAAATGCAAGACGCGTGTTGCATTCTAAAAAGTGCTCAAAACTCTAAACATCCAGACAGACTGAAACCAGGATCGATACCTGGAAGAAGCTACCGGGTATCTCCAGCGTTGTTCCAGACGTAATGTGGGATGCTACAAGAAGGAACATAATAGATTTAGGGAATGTGAGAAAATCTCACAATTAATTTCGATAGGGTACTTTGTCCTGATTTGTATATTCTTTTCTATCTTGGGCTTTTTTAACGGAAAATATGATAGTTGCATTATTTTTAATTTGAATGAATTTTGTCAGTTATAGAAAAGAGCAAAATAATTATGTTCAGTAATTACGTAATGAATGAAATTATATTTTTTAAAATCTTCAAGAAATTTAAAAAAAAAAGAACCTTCTTGATATATTCTCAGCATATTTAATGCAGAATTTTGCACTTTAAATCCACTACAATAATCGTAGCTTCCAACTTTTACGCTTTTTTTGTAACAGATTTCTAAAAGTAATTTTTGCCTTAATTAATTGCCGAAATTCTTCGAATAAATAATGGAAAGGTTACCATTAAAACTTTGTGGTAATATTGGGTGAACCAAAAGTCTTCCCCTGATTATAAATATTTATTGTTCCCAAACTATTATAATTAGACATATGTTTATTTGGATACATTGTAAGTACTGTGATTCATTTTTTTTTTTTTATCAGACCACGTACCTTAGTACATTTCAACGTGTGCCCCTTGGTAGTTTGGGGAATGTCTAAGCGGTATTCTAGTTCCCGCCAAGTGTTCTTTAACATGTTTTCTGTTAGAGTACACACATTAGCTTGTATCCTAGGGTTCATTCTTCGACGTCAGTAATTGGTGTGACAAAGACTTTGTCCTTGATATGTCCCCAAAGAAAAAATCCAGAGGATTAATATCTGGAGAGCGCGGGGGCCGGGGTATTGGCTTATCCGTTCCAATCCACCGATCCAGAAATGTTTCGTTCTATAGCACAAACAAATTACTAAACCTGACCTATCCAATGATACAAGTTATATAATTATACAAACGATTAATTTGTAACGAATTATTATAATCAGGGCAAGACTTTTAGTTCACCCTGTACAATTGCCTACAAAGTTGAGAGCTGTTCGATAGCACGTGTTAAAAAAATATTTTTTCCAATTAAAATAATTTTGATTTCATTCAAGTTAAGTGTTAAAAATATTGCCTATTCAATCAAGCATCTACTTTGTAGATAAGAGCCTTAACCCTTTCAGGGGCAAGGTACTTGTATTCGTAAAATGTTCAAATAATTTATTGACACCAGTATTAAGAAGAGATTTTATTTGTAAACAAGTAACCGTAAATTTTCGCGTACTTAATAAAGATGACATTTTCATCATAAAATTCCGGTGCCAATGTAGCAATTTGGGATTAAAATTATGTGATGCCGTGACGGCAGCACCGCCCTTCAAAGGGTTAAATGAGAGATTCATGTTGCGTTCTAAAAAAGCGCTCAAATCTCTAAACATCTAGACTGTCTAAAACCAGGATCGATACCTGGAAGAAGGTACTGGGAAATACTATCTCTAGTCTTGTGCCAGAAGAAATGTGGATGCTGCAAAAAGTAAAAGGGGGAAAGAGAAAAACAATTTATTTAAGGACTGTGCGTAAAGGTGTCATTTTATTTTGATAGAATATTTATCCTGATTTGTATATATTTCTTCTACTGTGAGCTTTTTTGTATGCAAAATGGTATTTTTTTTAAATGCATTCTTCCAAGTACAGAAAGGAGATAAATAATTATACTTAATAATTACAAAATCCACTGAAACATGTTTTTTTTAATTTTCAAGAAATTAAAAAATGTCTTTTTGATATATTTCACCTTTTATGAGGCGGTGCTTCGTACTTTAAATCTACTACGATAACAGCTGCCAACTTTTGCTCATTTTTCTTACCACTAACATTTAAATATAATTTTTGCCTTTTATTGTTGCATAAATTATTCAGTTAAATAGGGCATAAATTACTATTAAAATTTAGTGATGTCAAAATAGCATAAAAGTCAGCAGCTATGCTGTAGCTCGTGTTATGAAATATTTTCCAATTAAAATAAGTTTGATTTCATTGCAAGTTAAGTATTGTACCCTAATAAGTGAAGCATCTTCTTTGGAGAAAAAGGCCTCAAGGGGCTACTTCACTCAAGCAAGAAGCATCTGCTCGCTAATATTAATGCCATGGAAGAATTTTTTTTAAATTTCTTGTTTGCATTTTAATATTTTTAAATGATTTTTGCATTGAACAACTGGGATCGGTATTTACAAAGTGCGATGTTGAATCACATATATTTTTCTTAAATTATTCCTTTTTCTAAACTTCAGTTAAATCTAATCATTAATTATTTATTTTATCCTAACCTTTAATTATGTTCCCATTGTAATTTTCCTCCAAAAGAAAAAAAAGAAAAGATATTTAACACATGCCTTTATCACTAAAACGGCTCTCACATAGATAAAATTCAATTAGGTAATTATTCACCATCACTAGATATTAACAAGTTGGAAATTGCTCGTCAAACGTGGCAAATGAGGTGCGTTCGTACTATAACTAGTTTTATAATTATTTTTTGCACCCCATATTGTACTGAATGTGTATTTATTTGCAATTCATAAGTGCATAGTCTGTAACATCATTAAAATGCACTTGCAATAATTTTTTCCCATTCCCCTTAATGTAACGGAAAACTTTTGACTGTCCCTGTAATTAAGCTATATATCCGATTTTCATGAAATTTG
The DNA here is from genome assembly GCA_963932465.1 of Maratus speciosus. NCBI lineage: Eukaryota > Metazoa > Arthropoda > Arachnida > Araneae > Salticidae > Maratus > Maratus speciosus. The sequence goes on along the minus strand of OZ010787.1, from coordinate 456,357,172 downwards.
AAATGGCTCGACAAAATTTTGCAGCAATTATATATTTAAAATTTCAGCCCATTCGGAAAGCTGTAACATCATTAAAATTCACTTGCAATAATTTTTCCCATTGGCTTTAATGTAAAGAAAAATTTTGACTGTCCCTGTAATTAAACTATACATCCGATTTTCATAAAATTTGAAATGGCTCGACAAAATGTCGCAATAATTATATGTTTAAAATTTGAGACCATTCGGAAAGCTTTAACATCATTAAAATGCACGTGCAATAATTTTTCCCATTGGCCGTAATGTAAAGAAAAACTTTTGACTGTCCCTGTAATTTAACTATACATCCGATTTTCATAAAATTTGAAATGGTTGGACAAAATTTTACAACAATCATATATTTAAAATTTCAGACCATTCGGTTGGGTAGTTTTTGCTCTATTATATGCGGACGGACGGACAGACAGACAGACGGACAGACGGACAGACAGACGGGCTGAACGACGACTATAGGTGCTACGTATTTATATAATTACGAACGCACCTAAAAAAAAGAATAAAGATCGACTTTGCTTTCGGTCAGTAGAAATAACTCTTTGTTCTGCTTAAATTTTTAGTTTAACTTCCTCGTTAATTCATAAACATTTCCAGTATATGCGATCTGTTTTCTCTTTCACACTATGTTTCCAATACTTTGCTTCTAACGTACGAACTGGCTATCGAATTCTTTTTGGCTTATTTTTTAGGATTGCTTTTCTGGTTACCCTGCCACAAAATTCGAAAATTCTCCTAATTGTTTAAAGCGTAACATATGATGTTCGCTCATATGATTTCATTGATTTTCATGCTCTCTTTCTTTTTGCTAATTGTGTGATGCCAATGCGTGAATTACAAAATGAATAATTCAGTTGCTGGCTCTCGCTTCATGAACTCAGTCACGTGAAAACGTCTCTTAAAAATGCTCCACAGGCACCATCCCTATTCATTTCTGTATGAAATGCTTTAATTTTATATTTCTACTCCAAATAAACAGATTTTGTAAAAAGCAATTTAAAAGCATTTATTTTTATAATTCCCCACAGCCTACAATTATTTATATACTGCAGCGAATGCATACAAACTAAACCTGGTCAACATTTACGGTCGTAAAATATTTTAAAATGCAGAACTATACTATACAAAGGAAGTTCTTTCCTTTTTTTTATTTTGTTTGGAGGCATTTTTAATGAGCATACTTTCACTTTCGAAACCGCTCCCGAAAGTAAAATTATCTTAATAAAAAAACATAAAAACAAAGTCGAAAAAGTAAAAAAACGGCCTTTAATGAGATCGATCTCAGCAAGTCAATGCAAAATAAATAAATAAATAAATATAAAAATAAAATATTGAAATGCAAACATACCTTTAAAAAATCCTTTCATAGGATTATCATTGGCGAGCTGTTATTTTTACGTGAGTAAAGTAGCTTCTTAAAGGACAGACACATCTTACTTCTTAAAAAATACACTCAAAACACCAAACATGCAAAGGAACTAAAACCAGGAACGATACGAGGCATTCTGGCATATTTTTGACTTTTAAATCCCTGAATAATAATTTTTATTTTAGTATATATTCTTGATGGGTTTTTTTTGGTTTCATATACTGCAAAACATCCCATTGCCATGACTGTATAACAATATTAACGAGATGAATAAGTTTTGGATGATGTTGGGGGTCCAATATAACGCGAAATTCCTATACAGTCCTGGTCCCTGATGCTGATGTTTAAGTTTGAAGCTGTCTGTATAAAATTGTTTCCATAAAAGTAATTCTATGTAATTTGTTTCCAAAATTGGGACTATTGTCTTATATAAATATGTAGCAAAAAATTTTTAGCTGCACACATTTTTACGATTGTTATTATTTTCTTAGCTCTGTCCGTGGATTTTAGATTCCTTACCGTCCCTATCACTAAAATTATACAGAAAATCACTTAAGATGCAGCCACAGAATTTTTTTCAACGTTATTCTCATGCAGAAGTATGCTAGAGAAAGAATGGCTAAAATTCTTTGACAGGAAATTTACTGCAGAATTTAAATCAGCATTTAAATATCAATTTCAAGCATCGTGGCTTCATTGGTAGTCTTACCGTCCCAAAGGTTTATTCCTGCACTTTTTGAGGTAATTTTTTTTCTTTTTTAATCCAATGTAAATAACTGTTACTAAAAAGAAATGAACATTGTTGGTATCACTTAGTCTTAACATGATTTGCCTGAAAATAGGTGGTAATTTTCGTTACCGTCCCTTTTTTCCCTTACCATTCCCCTTTTTTCCTTACCGTACCTACCAATTAAGGAAAAAACAGTCAAGTGCGAGAATTACTCGCGCACAGAGGGTTCCATAGAAGAAATATATGAATTTGTATTTGTATTATTAAAAAAAAACCGTTGCTAAAAGAATGCTAAGACTTTGTAAAAAACTATACAACGTAGGATTGATTAAAACTGTATATACTAGTACCATGAAAGTTCAAAGAAATATGGAATAATAACAATATATATACCAACCTATAAATACTAAATCTGCATCTTGCAATTTTTTAAATACATGAAATGAAAGACCATACTTATATCATTTATCCCAATAAATATTGTGTTTTAAAATCATATGCATTTTAAGGTATTAAATGTTGAAAATGGTCTTTTTTTCATTTTTTTCAATTTTAAAAGTCCTTAGATCCCTTAATTTAGTCTGTTTTTAACAATATGACTTTTATTGCTTTTATACTACTACTGGACATTAGATTACACATGTATATCATTAAAGGTTGTTAACTAGGCAAAGAGTACGCCGCCCCTGTCATTAGGTATGTTCAACCAGTCCGTATCTTGAAGGGTTAATATCTCGGCTAATTACTGACGATTTTTTTTCGAAAATCATTATCAACAATGCTTTTAGACTTCTGCTACGATAGGTACCTCCAGCGCTGCTCAACAGTTTTGCTGAATGCCCGTAAATCGAAATTTGTGTGTAACAGAAAAATGCGATTTTCTCAAAAAATATGTGACCTAGGGCAATCGCTTTAATTTTCCTTCAAGGTTTAAGTTAGCGTCTACTACCTCTAAATTTTTCATATTTTTAGTTTCAGTAGATTCGGAATTAGATGGGGGGGGGGGGACATATTTTTGCGCTACATTTTCAACGATATCTCTGAAAATATAATACAGTCATTCAGGGTAACTTGGATCCGCATTTTCTCTATTTTCATATGCCACACTCTTATTTTAAGAATATTGTTGCAACTAGGGACATAAAAGAGAAGATATGATCCTAAATTATTATACGACTATCAAAAATTAAGGAATAATAATGATAAAAGCTATAAAAAATGAATTTTAAACCTGGTTCAATGTTACCCAGCCATTTAGAGTAACTTTGCACCATTTGATAAATATTATCTAAAATAATTCATTATAAAAAAAGTATTATAGTTAGGACAACTTTGAACCCCAAAAAAATGTTTTCAGATATGTAAAGACTCTGAATTTACATTTCCCAACATCACAAGATTTGTATAATTTATGATATTACAATAAATATCAGGCATCAGAAAAGTGGAAGAAGGGAACCATGAACATTTAGAAAAAAAAAAAACCTGTTTATTGTTCATATAAAACATAAAATGGAGTGGAAAACAATTTTCGATGTTTTATCTCAATAATATATCCATAGTTACAATAATACGTACTAGTAGTAGTATTAATTCAAACAAGAAAAAAAAATGTCGAATGCATGAAAGGTCAAATTTGAGTAGCTCGCCTTTTCATGAATTGTATGTATTTTACACACATTTGTGAAAAAATATATATGTTATATCTAATGTTCACTTTGGGCATTTATATAAAATATACGTGCAAATATGGGAAATTTTTGACAGTAGCACCTCTAATCAGTAAATTATAAACATCAGTATAACTTTGAGCCGGCTCAAAGTTACCCTGAAAATGTGGTAAAATGTTAGTACCTTCTTATTTTACATTTTATTAACTATTAATAAATAAATAATCACAAAATATCATCACATTTACAACATTTAGACAATAATATGTCTGATAAATGAGTATATTGTTACTTATTATGAAAATTTAATTGGATTACAACAACTTCAAAACAGCATTCAAAATTACCTTGAAAACAGTACTTCACAAAAATAGTTAGATGATGCATTTAATTGCTTATAATTTTGCTAATTTATTTTCTAAAATAAAGAGTAGAAATTCCAGTTTAGAACTTTGCCAACAGAACACAGTTCTGGAGCTTATTTAGTGTTTTGGAATGAAAAATATTGAAAATTAGGAGGTGGTGCAAAGTTATACCCCATGGTTCAAAGTTACCCTGAATGAGTGTACTTAAAATTAAAAGAAATGTATTTTTGATTTCAGCGTTACGAAAGCTTTCACACGGTACTCCACACGATATAAAAAGAAAAGAGTTTATTTTTTCAAGTAGCATAATTAGCCCTATACATTTTTATTAACTATATTTATGAATGTTTAATGATCTGAAAATATGTGGGTCAATAGTCTTTATTACTTCCCTGAATTTTAAATTTCCACGTTCTATAGTTTACGAGAATAATGCCTGTGACAGACAGACAGACACGGGAATGATCTTATAATGCTTTCGTTTTTACTTTTTAAGTACGGAACCCTAAAAATAGTCTACAACTATATCTCAATTTATCAATTTTATCTTTTTAGTGTAAAAATGAACACATATACACTGATTAATATTCAAATATATAGTTATTTCTTTCATTTGGAAAGTATTCAGGATTTCCCTTTAACACTAGAATGACGGCGAGGGGCCATTTTGGCCAGTATCAAATGAATATATTTCGATTCGAACCAGAAATTACTTTATAAGACAAGCTTAAAAAACTTGACGAAAAAATGGTTTACTTAAATAAGTTAAAAACTTCTAAATAAAAATTCTGGTGTTAAATATTTTTGCAAAATTTTAGTAAAATTTCCCGTCTTTCTAGTGTTAAAAACTGTGGGCCATTTCGAACTCGACTCAACAGAATAAACACCAAACCCGAAACATTTTAAGTCATACCAACCCGAACCCTAACCGCAATGAAAGAAATTTTATAAAATCTGCGTTGCCCGACCGCTATTTCAGAAAGACTCACGTTTTCAGCGCCAGCTTGGCGAGTTGGCGAAAATGATTTAGCCAGCTTTATCGCCAAACGCCAGTCTTCGTCCTTGTTTTTTTTTTTTTTTTTTTTTTTTTTTTTTTTTTTTATCCGAAATGGTGGGAGACGAACTAGCATATTTTAAAATTATAATCTTACCTGAATTAACGATATATTTTCAATCATATGTTCCAGATGAAAGAAATCTTCTTCGAAAGAAATTATATTACAAACCCATATTTGCACAAAGGAAGAGGCAGAGTACTTTAAGAAAATATTTTTGGAACTTAATATTCAAATGAATATTATTAATTCTTTATGGGTTTACTAAAAAACTCGGTATCTTTATAAATTTAGATGCTTGATTATATACAAAGGTGGATTTATGGGATGATGGACTAATGCTGTTGTAGTGCATTTCTATGTACATAAACACATATTTAGATGATCTTTGTGGCGGAAAATTACTATACTTTCTGCGGCGAATTTCATTAATATAAAATCATTCTGCAGTTTCCCCAAAGACATTCCGCAAAGTCGAGTAAGAACAGGCCAAACTGAAAAAAAAGGCAACATATCTCGCCTCCCTACTCCCACTAAAATTTTCTTTTTGATGGGAGTTGAATTTCTGAAGGGGGGTGGGGGGGTGGAGAAGGAATATTGAATCATCTTTTCTTACTTCAAAGTAAGAAATAAGACAACTAGAGCAATATTTTTAAATTCTCCCTAATAGTGATGGGGGGAAGAGTTGTAGATTTAAATAATTATTAATTTTCCAATAAAAGCGAACTAACAAATAGAAAAAATAAGCCAAAAAATTTGAAATTTGTAATATTTAACATTTGTGTGTTTGGGAGGAAGGAAGCAAAAAGCGAAAGCTGTTTCTTTTTATTTGGGATGAGGGTGAGAGGGCAGAATTTGAATAATTGATCATTTATTTATAGTTACCTCAAATTAATAAAAAGGACAGAAAAAGTTTTAAAAATATGTAAAGAAAAAAAATAAAAGTGTGTGCACAAAAGGGAAGTCAGGATTTTTTTCTTTCATTCTATTTCTTTCTTTCCCTTTTCTTTTTTTATGATAAATTATTTATTTAAATCGACAAACATAGCAAAACAGTAAACTATATACACTGTTAGGGATAAACGAAGGGATATTGAACATTTCAGGCACAATTTTAATTAATCCTTTAAGCAAGGCAACAAAGAATTTTAAATTGTTCAAAAATAGTGGCCTGGAGGGGTGGTGGTGGTGGGGGGGGGGTGATTTTTGACGGCCAATTATCCTCTCGAGGGATATAGGTCCAGAGGGGGGGGGGACTGTCCATCGTGGGGGTCTTTCTAAACGTTGGGGGGGAAGAGAGGTTGGTTGGTTGGTTGTGTTTATGACGGCCAATTATCAGCTCGAGGGATATACGCCCTAAGGGGGGGGCTTCCCTCCGTGGGGGTCTTTCTAAGGGAACCTAACCCGTATTTACGCTTGGAAAACGAAGGTTCGAAGAAAACCACGAAAACTCCGAACGATTAGGCCGACGGGCACGATTGGGATCGAACCCGACACCTCCCGTCTACCATATTCGACAGCAGAACCTTTCGGCCACTGGTGGGTAGGGGGGAGGAGAGAAATTTCAAAATGGGGCGAAGATTGGTCAAACTTTTTTTGCCACTTCAATGTAATAAATAAGGCAGTTTTTTTTTTTTTTTTCAATTGAGAGTTGTAAATTTTGGACTGGGTGCTGGATGAAGAAAAATGGTGTGTGTGTGGAAGGGAGGGGGGTGGGAGGTCAGTGGAGAAAATAATTTATATGTTTTATTAAAATATGATGTATTACTATTTCAAAATAACAGATAAAACAACTAGGATGAAATAATATTAAAAAATGGGTCAAACTTTTTAAAATAAAAAACTCAAGAATTTTAAACATTTTGAATTTTGTGCACTAGGGGGAGACCAATGTTTTTTCATAAAACTCTGTTAACGATAAAGATTTGATACCATTGAAATGTAACTGTAATTGTTTTAACTTCATTCTTCAATTTGCAATTAATTAATTGCAATTATATTAACTGTGATTGATCTAATTGCAGGATACAACTATCTAGATAATTATTTATTGTTCAACCTAATTGCAACTGAATTCAGTTTAGTTGGCGTTTGCTAATAATTTCGAATCACAATTAAATTAAAAGCAATTAATTTTTAATGAACTATTTCAGTGAAAATATATTTGATTAATACACTCAACACTTCATACAATTGTGCTGCTAAAAAAAAAAAAAAAAAAAAAAAAAAAAAAAAAAAAAAAAAAAAACTAAATTAAATCAGTAGTAATGCTAATAATACTATACGAAGTTCAGTTGTGTCATAAAAAACTGATCAATAGAATTATATCTATTAAAAGAAAATCTTCACTTCTGTTTTTATTTTTATATCTTAAAAATAATTTCTTCGAACATTTCGAATTAGTGAAATAAAATTGAAGTGGGAAAAGATAACTTATTTATGTTTGAATTATACGTATTGGGAAATTAAAACCATTAAAATCTAAAAAAGCGCTTTGTTTTAATTGTAAACCATGGTAAAATAACATTTCCATGTACTATCTTCACCACTTGATAACATTTCCGGAAAAACAAAGTAACAAAAGCTGTCTCTTTGCTGCAACAGAGGAATGGTGTTGCTTTTTGCTATTTGTAAGACGCACAGATTTTATTAGACCCAAAAACCTGGCCAAAAATGAAAAAATTAAAATTTCGTCAACAATTGTAAAAATCATAATTTTTAATAGTTAACTAATTGATGCATCGATCTATGTCTATTTTAGAAACCTGGGTTATATCCAGCGGCTCCTGGCCTCAGCTGAACAGGAAGTTTCTTTCTGAGAAGACGTGGTTTTTTGTTGTTTTTTTGCATTGTTGTTATGTTTAAATATAATTTTTTTGTGGCTCAATGAATTGTTGAATTGAAACTAAACAGGGCTTACGTGTTTAATAAAGTTCAGAGCTTAGTGTTAAACTACGTTTTAATTTAAATAGTTTTGTTTTTAATGCAATACAAAAAAAAAAAAAAAAAAAAAAAAAAAAAAAAAAAAAAAACATTAAATGTGTAAAAGGGTTATTTTTAAAGCGTTTTTGGCTCTAATTTATACAGATTGAAAGCTTTTTAAATATGAGCCCCGCTTTGCCCAGCAATGTTTGAATTATAATCGTATTAATTATAGTCTTGAGTGTCAATTTCTGCAAAAAAATCTTCCGCATATTGTTGCCATTTTTTTTTCGGATGACTATTTAAATGCACCGAATTCAAGATATAATAATTATATATTTACTGTCGTATTGCAGGTTTTTAGCTCACAGGATATTATAGGAGAGCTTTTGCGCATACATATTCTGACTGTATGTATGTACGTACGTACGCACGCAACTCGATAGCTTTTGATAGAAATATCCGATCGCCTTCCAATTGTATATACTTATTTATTGAAAAAGGGTTCCCTAATTAGTTCTTGGGGCTCATGTGTGTAACATAAGGAGAGAAAGGAGGGAATTAACCCTTTCGAGGGCCTTGTCCTTAAAAAGGGACACCTAATTTTAATTCCAAAACTGACAAACGGCACCAAGGAAATTTAATTAAAATTTTCCTTTTATAATGTACGTGAAAATAAGCAACTTCATATTTTCTAATAACTCCGTTTATCAACTAAAAAGAGCAAGCCATACAGTAGCGAGACCCTGCAACTTCTTCTTCCAGCAAGGTCTGGTGTTAGTCCCGATAAAAGCCAAGAAGAGAGTGATGAAGAAGAGTGCTGAAGAATCATTATAAAACTGGTACTATATTAAATACATTGAAAAACTAGCAATCTATACTATCTAGACTCCACTTTACTGAACCTACTTTTAAATATAGCACTATTAAACATAAATTAAATGCAATAATTATTATTAATTGTAATTTAAATGTAATAAGCATTATTAAATGTAAATAATAAGTTTTATATATAGTAAAATTGAATACATTTAATTAAACATTTATAGTGAATAAGACAAATATATCAACAATTTCTTTGCTCTTAAAAACAGTAAATAGTTAACGTTACAAGTCGCTCAACTTCCAAACTCCGGTCGGTAATGTTAAGTCAATGGACATGTGATTTATTCGTATTTTTAAAATATCTACTTAGTAAGTTATTATTTTAACTTCTTTTTATTTTGTGCTCTTCTTAAATGAAGACTCTTTTTTTTTCTTAATTGTCAAAATATCTATAAAATGTATATTTATTATTATGTGAAGTGTTAAAATCTTACTTACACTTCGTCAGCTTTTACGATATAAAATATTAAACTAAGCTGTGAATTTGCATGTATACGTCATAGTATGCTAAAAGTTAGTTCAGTGAAACGCATAGCAGAGTTAAAAATGCCCATTCAGCCATTTCCGTGAATAAACGGAAATGTACTTGAGAACTTTTGTGCAGCCCTGTATATGATCTATAGATTGTATCCACACCAAGTAATATTTAAAAAAAAATTGTTCTATTTTAACACGCCTATCACAACTACAAACGCACTTCCAGCAATTATTGGTCATAGACTTCAATAGTTAAATTTATTCTTCAGCCATATTCTTTTGTGTGTCCCTGTAAATGAACGATATATTCTATGCACACCATATTCTACAATAAGTGCCTTTGTGCACCTTAGTGATGTATATAAATTTCAGCACGTTTAAAAGTGTGATATCATTAAAATGCAGAGCGATCGATTTTTCCCCATAGACCATAATGTAGGGAATTCTTTTGGGTGTCTCTGTAAATGAATCGAAAAGGCTATAGACTTCATTTACTATACCAAACATGCTATAGTGGTACCCAATAACATCTAAGAATTTCAAGCCAATCGGACTATATTTACATTGAAAAATATTTTTGACCAGGATTTAGGTCAAATACTCCACTGTGTGAAGTCACAAACCAGAAAGGGTGCATATTCTGTACGTAGCGTTGAATTTATCACCGCGCCAACCGTTACGCTGACGAATAGATGCTGAAAAAGCGATGCTGTCTGAAAAAGCAGCCCGTCCCGGCTTGAATCACTGTCGGGTAGGGTTCCGGCAAAATCGGGTTACCCGATCGGATGGTGCACTCAAAAAGAAGATTATACAATTCGGATGTATTTTTTTATGCATGTTATTCCAATAACTTTTAAACGGATACTCCGATTTTCATTTTTTTTCCTTGTTGGAAATAGCTCGTTCTGGTAGTGATCCTGTATTAATTACATAACGTTCTAAAAATGTTGTTTTTCGTTCCTTCCCTACTTCAGGCTCTAACGTTAATAAAAATTGACAAATCGGCATCAGATTTCAATATGGTGTTAAGCTACACATTCCCAACTTTACGTTTAAGAAATATCGTGTTGTCACTTATAAATTTCCTTTCAGAAACATATATAAATATATATATACAAATATGATCGTCAACTGCATGACAAAATTAATGATATTGTAAACAATGAGATTTGAAGTGCACGTAGATAATAATAAAGGGTTGCCACAAAATTCTATACTGTGCCAAACCACCATCGCGAAAATACTCTAACTGGCGTGCAATGTAAAACAAACAAGGACTTAGAATCGGTTATAAACCATATATTGTCACCGTCCTATATAAAATACAGCTCAAATTTATAAAATTTTCAGAAGAAATATAGCAATTTTTGCTTCGCGATTAAAATAGTGAAAGACTTGAAGATTGATAAGTGCCACTTGTTAACATATATACCGGGTGTTTCAAAAGTTCGGTGCGAAAGTAAAACGCTATGAAAAAATATCTATGGGTCGGATGCATAGGTCGATATGCCGTTTGCAGATAACTATTCACCATAGAACGGGATTTTGTATGACACCAAAAAAATTAGTTCAACATCTCGACTCTATAGGGTGCTATTGCAGATAATTCCATGGAATAATTCTAAGTTGCTCACACAATGCAGGATTTGGATACGAAAGCATTAGACAATATTCATGTGCACTTTTTTGGATCCAAATCTTGCGTTGTGTGAGCAATATGGAAATATCTTCAGTAGCGCTCTCTATGTCCTGATTTTGAACTAATTTTTTTGGTTGGTATCATACAAAATGCAGTACCACGCTGAATATTTATCCGCAAACTGCATGTGTCTCCGACCCATAGATCTTTTATTATCTCGTTTTACTTTCGCACCGAACTTTTGAAACACCCAGTATATTTGCTTCAGATTTATGAAGTTGGTTATTTTATAATATTTTATCTGACGAAATTTTTTATTTTTTTTAATTTAAATAATTCTGGAAAAGTATGTTAAAATTATCTTCAAATTCATTCCTGACAACTTTCTTATATTATTGCTGAGTAAAACTAATTATTGCTGAGTAATCGTAAAATATATGTACACTGGGTATAGCAGTTTAAAGTACCATCGTTCTACTTATACGACAGTTTTCAAAAAGCAAACCAATAAAATTAATTATTTTTTTTAGTATGACACCAAAAAAATTAGTTCAACATCTCGACTCTATAGGGTGCTATTGCAGATAATTCCATGGAATAATTCTAAGTTGCTCACACAATGCAGGATTTGGATACGAAAGCATTAGACAATATTCATGTGCACTTTTTTGGATCCAAATCTTGCGTTGTGTGAGCAATATGGAAATATCTTCAGTAGCGCTCTCTATGTCCTGATTTTGAACTAATTTTTTTGGTTGGTATCATACAAAATGCAGTACCACGCTGAATATTTATCCGCAAACTGCATGTGTCTCCGACCCATAGATCTTTTATTATCTCGTTTTACTTTCGCACCGAACTTTTGAAACACCCAGTATATTTGCTTCAGATTTATGAAGTTGGTTATTTTATAATATTTTATCTGACGAAATTTTTTATTTTTTTTAATTTAAATAATTCTGGAAAAGTATGTTAAAATTATCTTCAAATTCATTCCTGACAACTTTCTTATATTATTGCTGAGTAAAACTAATTATTGCTGAGTAATCGTAAAATATATGTACACTGGGTATAGCAGTTTAAAGTACCATCGTTCTACTTATACGACAGTTTTCAAAAAGCAAACCAATAAAATTAATTATTTTTTTTAGTATAATATTAAAGTTTGTAGTCATACTCGTCTATCATAGCAATTTTTTGAGAATACAGTGAAACCTCTCTGTAAAGGCCACCTGCCGCTCCATTGAAAATTGGCCCTTATGAGGGGTGGCCCTTGAATAGGGGTGACCAAATTTTTCATTTCTCTTTCTTTTTATCCCGCGATTTTTAAAATCTGCATATGCTTTCAGTAAGTTTTCTTTGCTTTTAACAATATTGTTTGTTTAATTCTTGGTGCGATTAAGCTCTGAAACAAATTTTCTTGCAGATGTTCTTTGATCATGACAATTCAGAACTTTGATTTTGTCATTCCAATCCAAATTTTTACATAAGCCTGAACATAAAATTTTTAATGTAAAAATTGTGCTTCAATGTGCATTCAGTTTTATTAAATCTAGAATCAGTTTTCCTATATAACCTGTTATCCTTTGTGTGTCTACAACAAAGGGTCAAGTTTCTCCTCCAACCTAACCCCTACAGATTGAAAGGTCAAACAAAGTATGAGGAACACCTGTTTGTCTCACTAGTGGAAAAGTTTGTGTCCTTCATTGTGGTACTAAATCCTCCCCGTCTAACCCTGCCTTCCTTGTTGCAAGTGCAGCTGTTTGAACTCTTATCTTTTGGTTCAGGAATTCAATACACCATGAATTAAGGCACATGTGAAAAAAATGGCCGTTATGAGGGGTACATGTGGCCACTAAGAAGAGTAAATTTAACATTATATCTATGGGGAAATTTTTCGCTAATTAAAATATTGGCCCTTAATAGAGGTGGCCTTTAAAAGAAGTTTCACTGTATTAGTATTTTCCATACATGGTTAAAAATAGGTTATTTTATTAATTAGTTGTATAATTACTTTTTTTATTTACATTTACATGGATATTCCATAATTACGTGTGTTACATTTATACTACTTCTTCGGTTATCATCGAAATTGGAATAGATTTTTCAAATATACCGTGCGCTTAGTGATGTTATTCTTTAAATATTAACATCAGCGTAAAATCTAATCTTTCATCGAAATAACAGTGTGCTACACACAAAAGAAATTTGATCGCGAAAATTTCGTTATAACAGCATTCTACATTTTCATTTCCTAAGTATTTGATTCAAAATGAAGATTCTTAATAAGAAGAGTAATTTTGAAGAGAAAATAAACATACATTTGCGAAATATTTCGACCACTGTTGGAAAAAAAGTAAAACAGAAGAAAGAAGAGAGTCTCATTAACAGACCAGCCATTAATTTTTCTTTTGAAAATGAAAGAAATTTATTCACTCTTTTGAAAACGCTAAAACTTGTTTTTTCTTCGAGACTTGCATAATTTTTACTAAAGTAAAAATGACATTAATTTGTATAATAAACTTGAAACCCGGCTTTTACCTTTTATTATAGCTATTCATAACGAATTTAGGCATTTATCGTCAAAAATGATTTTAAACGGTTTAGATACCTTCAATTTATAATAAAAATTTATCTGGTTTATTAATTTTAGCGATATTTTCAATGGCGCGTATTTTTCAAATCATTATAAATTACCAATGAAGCGAATAAATTTTTGAGAGCCAGAATATGAGAAGAATTATTGACACTATTTTTTTTTCTTTTTACGTTTAAGCGTGATTTTTCTTTTAATGCTTTTCCATGATTTGAAAGGGCAAATATTTATTCTTAACGTTCAAGTTATCTCACGCACTCATGGAGTTGGAAAAATCATTTTCCACTTTTAATGGTACATATCTGAATGCTTAGTTCAGTGCTTCCGGAATAAATATTTGAATTTTTTCCCATATTTATAAATATTTCGAAAGAAAGGAATATTTAAGCTTCAATTTCCTCACTGTCAGATGGGCGTAGAATATTTGATTTTCTTTATTCCATCATTGAGTCCGCAATTAGTTTTGTGTAAAGAAAAAAAAAATGTTTCGGAAAAATTATGGATATAAGAGGCTGTAATCAGGAAGCAAGTTAATAAATTAATAAACAGAGGAAATTAACTGTGCAATGTAAAAGTAACGAAATTTTTCACGGTTTGGAATTATCTGATTTCTTTGAAATTTTATTATTATCTACAAAGTTAAAAATCTGTGAAAAAGTTCTATATAAAGAAAAGGAATTTTGTAAGCAAGGTTATAACGAAATTATATGTCTGAAGAATTTCACAATAATTATGGAGTGTTGAGTTCAGTGTACAGTAAAATACAATACAGTTTACAATGTAAAGTAAGATACTCAATTAAATCGATAAATAGAGGAAATGTACTAAAACTTACAGTTCAATGTACACTAAAATACAATACAGTGTAAATGTACGGTGTATAGTAAAAAACAATACAGTGTAAGGTAAAAGTGCATAGCAAAAATTTACGGTGTACAATGTAAAGTATAATACGTAATAATTCGATAAATAGAGAAAATTAACTGAGCAACGCAAAGATAATGAATTTTTTTTTATCACGTGGAATTTTCCGATTTCTTTAAATATTTATTTTCTGTTAAAAGGTTAAAAAATTATGAAAAAATACTTTTCGAAGGAAAGAAGTTTTGGAAGAAAGTTTATAAAAAAATATATCTCTCAGGAATATCAGAATAATTAGGGAGTTGCGTATAAACATAGCAGTATTTTTTTTCTAATATAGTTTAATGTAACTTTAATGTCACGACAAAAAGAAATTAGCTAAGAAATGCCAAAACGTTTAGTTCACGTAGTAAAATACAGAAAATGAGAAGCGATTTTCTAGATGAACAGCAAACTGTTCCCACATAAGATAATAAATGTTCTTCTCAATACGGTGAAATAATTTTTCTATTTAAATTTATTTATTTCTACGTCTCTGTATTGTCATATTATATTATATTATTATTGATAAAACGCTTCTTATAAGTGCTGCATTGCTTTTATTTCAGTGAAATAATAAAAAATAAATAAATACATTTCATATATAAAAGCATTTTTTTAATAAAATCTACTAAAAACAATATTCCTATTTAAAGCTAATACATTTATTCTGCTTTACAGGTGACAGTTAAATTCTTCTCAAACAATTCATTGCATCAAACTCATACATACGGACGTAAAATTGGATGTAATACCGACGTAAGCCTAACGCGTTTTGAAAGAAATCCATATTTCTTCATCAGGCGCAAATATGCATTTTACCAACCCGAGAACTGAAATAAGACTGAGCTGAAAATGAAGGGAAAGGGAAATAGTGAAACATTCCTAAAAGTATAGTCAACGGGAAAGCAGGAGGCAACAACCACACTTAGTACAATCTGTAAGTACAGGAAGTTAGAACAATCAATCAAATGAAACAGCTTCTAAGCGATTTAATGGCACTTGTTTCAACAAAGTCTCTTTCTCTATTCAAATATTTTGGGTATAATATCTTACAACATCCCACTTAATATAATAACTTCCTTAATAAATAAACGCATGTTTCTCTCATTTAATATTTTTAACCAGTATTTAATGCAATTTTGAAGCTCGCGTATTATTTAATGACTTAAAAGTGTCTTTCGCCTTTAAACTGCTATTTTTTTTATATTTTAAGAAACATATTGGTTAGAAAAATTGTAGAATTCTGCACGTTTTGAAACACACTCCTCATGAAAAATTCCTGTAATTTACTAAGATTTGCACCTGTAAAAATTTCTGCTGTTTTTACACACAAAAAATAACAGTTATCTGACACGATTTTTTTTCTTATGCGCAATAGTTTTAATTTAATTTCTTAAATTTTTTTTCTACTATCTGTTGATTTTAGACAAAAGAATCTATCTGCCAGGACGTCCGTAAAAAGTTATTCAGTTTAAGGGAAAAATCCGTATTTACTGTGTTCGACTGGTTCTTACACTTGAGTACTCTATTTCCGAATAGTAATCTTCCACTTAATCCTAGCAATTGTAATAATTTTCCATTATTTAACAATACAAAAATAATTATACGCAAATAGTAGTACGCAAAAGTAAGGTCGGCGTGATTCCTGATTTATCAGAAATTTTCTATTATTTTAACACATTTTCCACGTAAAGTAAAAGAATTAGAGCATTTTCCCGTAAAATAAACAATTTTTTACTGGCGTCTTGCCTGACAGTTTCTATCTGTAAAATGAACACAATTTAATTCTTTAATTTTTACAATTTGATTTTACTGAAAAAACCTTCAGTCAAAACATCAGTAGAAACTTTATTACCTTTATTTTACGGATAAAAATATGTATTTATCATCCACTTTCTGCTAATTAATCAGATTTTGCACTCAAAATAAACAGTTTACCGTTTTTTTTCTTTAAAATAAACAAATTTGTACTGGTGTCTTGGCTGACAAATTTATTTAGGTAAAGTCAAAAGATTTCGTTTTAGAATGTAGCGAAGGAAAAGTTGTTAGTTGAAAAATTGATTGCTGAAATAATTTTTAGTTATTTTATTCAAAATATGATTTTGCAGTTTTGTTCTAAAGATGATTCCTTGAATTATATTTCGCATTCAAATGACATGTGTTTTGTATATAAAACACATCGCTTCATTTGAATGTAAAACCGCAGATTTCTGTGGCATACATTGTAAACTAAAACCTGGAAAATAAAGCAAAGAAAACTCTCAGCTGTGGCAAATGTGAAATACTCTTTTTTTTTTTTTTTTTTTTTTTTTTTTTAACAAAATCAGTTTTCTTTCCTTTTTTGACTTTGAAAACTGTATTTTATTGTTAAAGCTCAGAAATTTCGTAAATGGGGCTGATTTTACCATAAAATGACCATTTTCCTATTGCCATCCAAGGTGGCACTTTCTTCTGTCAAATTTACAGAATTTTTCAAAGTATAAATGTTTTACGATTTTTCAAACACTACCAGCTATTTAATTCCTTTTTGATACTTTATACTATTTCTTTTTAAGTAATATATTATATATATATATATATGCGTTCAAATAAATATTTTAGCGTTCAGAATAATATTATATATTATATTATGAAAGGTGAATAAAAAAATCGAAAAACAATAAGAGGTGGTAGCGCATACCAAAAAAACAATTTTTTTTAATAGGAAATCAGGGTCCGAATCGATTTTTCACTCAAAAAGACAGCGCGTCTCACTCCAATTAATAACTGCTATTCATAACTTTAACTGTTAAAAAGACATTACAAAAAAGTTTCCAGCAAACCTACATTCTTTTGTATGGAATTCAATTACATCATAGAAACTGAGGAAGTGTGTAGCATTTCTTTTAGCGTTCAGAATACTATTATATATTATATTATGAAAGGTGAATAAAAAAATCGAGAAACAATAAGAGGTGGTAGCGCATACCAAAAAAAAACAATTTTTTTTTTTTTTTTTTTTAGGAAATCAGGGTTAGAATCGATTTTTCACTCAAAAAGACAGCGCGTCTCACTCCAATTAATAACTACTATTCATAACTTTAACTGTAAAAAATACATTACACAAAAGTTTACAGCAGACCTACATTCTTTTGTGTGGAATTCAATTACATCATAGAAACTGAGGAAGTGTGTTGCATTTTGGTAATTAAAACTCTATGAAATGCCAATTACATTCAGAAATAAGGAGCGTTTATTTCAGTGCTATTTATATAAGTTTGTTGGCCACTTCTATCAGTTCTCCTTTACATTTCACGCACTTAGAGATCAGTGTATTTTAAATTTCGCTAAAATAACCTCATATTATTTAAGTTATGTAGAAAATACGGTTTTGAATGATACATCCTGTATTTTTCACAAAATAATCTAATTTAATCATGTTTTCCTCTTCAAAAATAATTTGTTGTAGTCAGCTGTACTGTCACTTAAAGTCTGTGCAATATTTGTTTAGCACCTTGTTTATAACAGGGCAATTCCACAGAAAATTCTCTTTTTTTTGGGGGGGGGGGGAATAAAATTTCTAATATGTTTAATTTATGGGTATGATTGTAAAGCATGATATTTTTATGTTCTATAATAAAATCCTAAGAAAAAGGGCATTGTAAATTACTGTTTACAAACTAACTTAAGTGACATTATTGTCTTTCTAAAGTCATAATGTTACGTCAGTTACATGTATAAATTCCATTTTTTCTTTTTTATTGTTCAGAAATTAATTAAACAATTTACTGTTATGATTTGTCATTAGTATTATTGAGAACATTAAGTCACCTTAATTAACGGGATAGTTTTTATATATTTTACACTTCGATGAAGGCAGAAAATTTTTTTGTATATTTTATGTTACATCAGTTACAGAATTTTGAATTGCAATTTTTGAGACTAAAAGAGAAATTGAAATAATCTGCAGGTATTTGGATATTAAGTCCTTTGTAAGAAATATTTTAAATTGTAAAAATTTGTTCTAGCTCTATTAGTAAATTTTCTACACAGATTTGAAAACAAAATTCGATGATAAAGTTTTACATCTGTTACGATGGAATAGGCCAACACGTGAAATGTATCACGTAGCTCTTGAAATTTAAGGAAGTCATCGTGCGCGAAAGGTATGTTATAAATAACAAACATTTCTCTAGCGGTTAAAATGCTAGATACGAGACAAAAGTCTTCAGATTCAAATCCCGGTTAAGTCTTGGAAGTATTTAGTGTGTCGAATTCTACTTTAAAGAGAGATCCCGGTTTCATTAGTCTCTATTTGAAAATGATAAACATGGCCTTTTCGTAGTCCATTAGAATTTACAAGATATTGGTCCAACATTTCACCAAGTCGTGGTTCAAACGGAACTCAAATTTTGGAATAAAGATTCTTTATCTTATGTTGGCTGATTTACTGATACCCTATATTGGTGAAATATTGAAAAACGCACAACGCGGTAGTATATTTTAATCAAAACTCTAAAATTATTCTTTACTGTATTTGTTTTTCTAACGTTGAAAGAACAAAGAACGTAATATTAAAAAAATAACGTTGAGAAAGGGATGGAGGTGGTGCCTCAGAGCATTTTCGTAAAGATCACTTATATTCGTAAAGTCCAGAAAAGAGATCGTGTCAGATAGAAAGCGAAACCACGACTCGAGGTGATTTCTAATACGCTTATATGCATTACAAAATTGGCAAAAGAGTATATTAATTGGATAATGTCGTACGAGCTGAAATTATCAGTTACCCATCAAGGAATTAAGGGGTCTCAGGACTCTTAAAGCTTTAAAATTTTCGAAATTTTAATTTTTTTTAGATGTTAAACTCCTATCTTTTCTGAACATTTTGATATAATTGTTTCCTTGAAATTCTTATTAGAACTGAAGTTATGGCTTTTACATTTATACACGTTCAATAGCTGAAGCGTTGTTTCGGAAACTTTGAAGCCATTTTTCTCCAAATGACGTTTTTGGGCATAACGCGCACGATATCTCAAAAACTTATGAATATTTTTTCATGAAATTTTCAAAACATATATTTCATGTTAGTCTGTATAAACTGAACCTAAAATTTCCTTTTTATTGTTCAAAACAATACTTTTTGATTATACTGTTGAAATTTTTTTAATTTTGCATTAGCTAAATACAACTTTGTATTAAAACTTTTAAAAGCTTTAAATACAAATTTATTTAGGTTCAGGGTAATTATTATAATCTGAAGTATAAGTAGGCACCAAAGTTTTAATTCTAGTTGCAATACTTATTTTGTAATCGTGCGCGTAAGCTATTATGCCGATTTTTTGCTCGTCAAATGTCTAACAGTTTGAGCCCCCTGTAAATGCTAATTCTGCATCTTATAATTTTTTAAATGCATGAAATGAAAGAACATACTTATATATTTTATTCCAGTTAAAATTGTGTCTTAAAATTAAATACATTTTAAGATATTAAATGTTGAAAATGGTCCTTTTTTTTTTCATTTTTTACAATTTTAAGAGTCCTCAGACCCCTTAAGGGAATTTTAATTTTGTGGTAGTGATATCAGAATAGTAGTCCTAAAATCCCTAAATTTTCTCCAAGTGTTCGTTGGCAGAAACGTTTTGAGAACTTTGACTTAGTCTAAAGAATTAGCGTAGTCAAAACGATGCCATTTACAACAAACGCTACGTCAACAAACATTTACGTCAAACGCTGAAACAAATGGAAATAAAATGTATGCAGATCTCTATCCCCCCTTTATATATATATATATATATATATATATATATATAAAGGGGGATAGAGATCGGTATACATTTTATTTCCATTTATTGTAGCGTTTGTTAGAAATAAATCTTATAATTCCTTAAATTTTTGCATTACGTCCTCGTTAAATTGTAATTTTTTTACTGTAAATGACATACTGCAAATGACTTACTGTAAATGACATATTTTGACTACGCTAATTCTTTAGACTAAGTCAAAGTTCTCAGAACTTCTCTGCCAACGAACACTTGGAGAAAATTTAGGGATTTTAGGTCTACTATTCAGATATCACTACCACAAAATTAAAATTCCCTTAATTCCTTGATGGATAACTGATAATTTCACCTCGTACGAAATTATCCAATTCATATACTCTTATATATATATATCGTGTAACAATAAAAAAAACAAGTAATCATAAATCTGATTTTTATTCTTTTTACTTTTGTTTTTGTGTTTATTTTGTTTAATAATAATGTTTTATTGCTTAAAACTGCAAGAACAGTTTATGAATTTAAAGTTGTCTTAAATTAATTAAAAATACATCTTTTTCTAAACATATTTTTCTCCAACTCCAGTTACCGCGACACTCCGCGTATGACGACACTTTTTCTGGTCATTAGAGTGACCGGATAACGAGGTGCGACTGTATATATATGATTATAATATGGAGAACCGTTAGTGGTAAAAGACATAGACCAAATAACATTTTTAAAAATTCAATTTTTTATGAAAAAATTTAATTGTGAACTGAAATGAAATTTAGCATAAAACAAAGAATTAATTAAAGGTGAGTTTTAATTAAAATTTAGAAAAACAATTAACTTAACAGAAACATATGACGTACCACATCACAAAACATTAAACCAAATTTTTCACAGTGTGTATAGTTCTTTATCAGATCATTTTTTAAATATTTTTAATTTCACGCATATTTAAAAACACGTTCAACTTTTTTGCAAGACATTTTGCAAGATAGTTTAAGTCGAAAAAAAAAATTAGTGTAAAGAAGATTTGAAAACTGTGAAAACGATTATTTGAAATTATAAAAATTTTTTACCTAACCCTGCTATATTTCCTTTATTTTAATGCACGTTTTGTCAAATAACATTATGCACTGGGCTGTAAACTCATATTAGGAGAAAAAAGTAATAAATGGTAGATAATAATTTCGCGATGCTCTTTAATTATATATACGTTGAGACATAAGTCCAAAAATGTCTAAATTTGTCCACCACTTCGAATTTAAGTATGATGAAACCTTTTAAAAGCGAGTAAGACGATACTTTAAATTATGAAACCTAAATGCTTTTTTTTGTGGTGAATATTTAATGCTTATAAAATATTCAAAATTTTCTTCGACTACATTTAGGATGGAGAAGCTTCTTAAAAGAACGAAATAAGATACTTGAGATTATGAAATTTCAATGTTTTCATTTATTTTATATACAGTTTCTTAATATAAACAACAATGATACATCATACATCGCGCATAGATTATGAAATACTTTAGAACACTAACAGAATATTTGTAAGAAATTTAGTTTTTTCATACAATTATGTGATGTATCTAAACAAGTAATTCAAAAATAATGTACGGGAAACTATCCCCCCTCTCATAATTAATAATGTAATGGAATTATTTTTGTGTTCCTGTAAAAGAACTAGAAACAGTGCACGCATAATATTCAAAAGCAAACATTCTATAGTGAATCTCATTAACATATAAAAATTACGTATCAATAAAAGTATATTTACGCGTGTTACAGCACGGACAGACAAACAGACAAACTGAATTCATAAGCATTTTACACTATGTTGTAAAGTGTTAATAACTGTGAACAATTTCTCAAGTTTTAAATAAAAGCATTTTAATTATGCCTGTATTAACAGACAACAAAACTGCATTTTAAATTCTAATTTTATTTATTGTTAGAACTGAAAATTGATAGACTGACGTATTTGATAATTGCTACAGGGGGTAATTTCTTGTAGAGTAATGTGCCCAAATATGTGTTTTCGTAGACTTGTTATCCTATTATAAACCTTTCCAAGCACTGTGTAAATACCAGGACATTTTTCTTTTCTAAAGCCAAGATAGGTACCCGAAAAAAAAATTATAATAGGAACTCAGTACTGATTTCATATTATTATTATTATTATGTTCTTTCTTTAGGCATAAAAAGTTTCAAGTTTTCTAGAAAGGCATTTTAATTATTGCCATATTAACAAAAAGGAAGAACTCAATTTAGTTTGTTTCATATTTTATTTATATATAGAATATTATTTATATTCATAACTTGAAAACGATAAAATTAAAATTTTGTTACTACAAATGTAATTTTTGCCAGAGTAATATTTCTGAATAAAGTAAGTGCACCTATAGTAGACCATATGCCAGTACTGAACCACTAATTCTTAAAGCTTAAAAAGAAGCCCACAACGCATTTCTGAAAAATGACCCAAAACTGATAACTGTTTATAAACTGTTTGGAATATTTTCGTTTTCTGTTGGTGGAAAAGTTTATTTTCCAGAATGTCTACAGAAAATTTTTTCTTTTGGCAAATGCTTGTAGGTATCATAAAAGATAAGTTTTGCATTAAACTGCCGTTAATATATCTATTAATTCTGTTATATTCTAAATAATTTATCAGATAAGCATAAAACTTAAAAAATGACTATTTTATTTAATATTTGAGGGGTGGCTCACTATTTCTTAAACTTTAGTGATGTTGAGTACGGGGGCCCACTATTGGAGGATAAGGCAAATTTTATTTTTATGCTTGATTTATTTGAATTAAGCATTTTTTGTGGTCCTAAGCCTTTGTATATTATTTGGTGCTCATGTTCAGAAATTCTGGAGCTATTTGACACATGATTATTAAATGAAGAATTCCTCTGAAATAGTTTATAAGTCAATGTTTGTCGATTGGTTGCTTGGTTAAATTTCCGTTAATAAACATTGACAGAGTTTTAAATGTTTATAAATTAATCGCAAAGTTTATATGTATTAACTTGCATTGGCTTTTCAATGCACTAAAATATTTTTTCACTAAAATTTAAAATTTGGGTTTTTTGTGTTATAATCACATGCAAAAAAATATTAGACTATACAAAAGTTAACAATATTTTCTATGCGTAGAAAATCCTGTTTTAAAACACATTCAATGATAAAAGTTTTCTGTAACTGGTTCAGCTCTAGCTGTAGATGCGAATTCATATGAACACAAATTGAATACAATAAAATGTCGGAGTTCTTTGACACCTAAAATGCCTTGTTTTGTAAGATATCTCACATTATTTTAAAACAACATAAACCATTCTAATAATTAAATTAATTATTTAAAACAGTTCTTTAAAGAAGAAGATTTATACTTTATTCTTTAATTTTAACATTCATGAAGACAATGAGGCTGAAAAATTACTATGCTTTATAAGACGAACTTCATTAACAACAAAATCTTCCTGCAGGAGCAGTCGCAAAAGTAAAAAAAAAAAAAAAAAAAAATCCCTCTCGCCTCCCCAGTAATTAGATGATTGAGTGCTTGTTTATGCTTATTGAAAAGTAACATATAGATCAGAATTTTTTTTTAAGTTACAAAAGTTTGAAGACTGTTTGGAAACACTAAAGTTAAGTAGAAATTTCAGTGGGAAGAAAATGGTAATTTACATAATTGTTTATTTATTGTTTATAACAAAGTAACAAATAAGACAGAACTTTATTTTACACTTTAATATTTAATTATTATTATTATTTTAGATTTCAACATTGGGTCCAACTTATTTAGAAAATATATGTAAATTTGTGCAATATTGTGTCCAAGTTATTTAGAAAATATACAGGGTGTTTCTAAACACATGGTACAAACTTTAAGGGTAGATAGAGCAACAGTAACAATTATTTATTGTATAGGAATGTATGGGACCAAGTGACGCATTAAGGTAAAATCACCAGGGGGGCAATTAGGCCCTTTTTTAATTTTCAAAATTTCTCATTCATACCAGAAAATTTTTATGCTATCGTTTTCTTGACATTTCAAAATTACTTAAGAATAAAATTCTTCTTTGAAAATTTTTGGTATGATATCGAAATTTTTTGAATTGAAAATGAAATAGAAATAGAATTTTTTTCAAATAGAAATGGAGTGTTTGGTTGATTCCACTGGTGGTAGAGGGCAGTAAGTGATTGGTCGCCGTTCAATACCATGCATTCAAGTAGAAGAAATCGCCATTTTTAATTGTGCTATCATTCGTCATGGAAGACTACATATGCCGAAAAAGCCGACATGCATTTCATGTATGGTCGTGCAAATGGCAACGCCAGAGCTGCCCTACGAATGTATCAGGAGCAGTTTCCTCGCAGAAGAATGCCTGGCTTAAACCATCAACTTTCTGAAACAGGTTCTTTCCACGTCCCCAGACAGGAAACTGGGCGAGAAAGAGCTGCAAGCCTGGAAGAAATTATTTTGAATTTTGTGAGTGAAAGGCCCGATTCAAGTGCAAGAGCTTTTGCACACAATTTTGGTGTGAGTCATCCGACAGTTTGGAGAGTGTTAAATGAAAAAGATGAAGATGAATGAATAAGATTATCTTCTGCGGTTGAACTTTTGTCAGTGGGTTTTGCAGCAACATGTATTGCAGCCAGACTTTACTGCTCATATTCTATTTACGGATGAGGCAGTATTTACACGCGAGAGTGTATTTAATGCGCACAATTTCCATGTTTGGGCAACCAAGAATCCACATGCAACGCGGCCACATGCTTATCAACACCGATTTTCTGTGAATTTGTGGGCGGGTATTGTTAATAATTATTTGATTGGCCCATACTTACTGCCAAAGAGACTGGATTGTCGCTGTTACCTTATTTTTTTTACAACATGTTTTACCAGAACTGCTGCAAGATGTTCCGATCGCCATTCGTAACCAGATGTGGTTTCAACATTATGGAGCGCCCGCGCACTTCACCACTGATGTGCTCAGTTACCTGAATGCCACATTTGGGACGCGATGAATTGGGTGTGGTGGACCAGTTCCTTGGCCACCGTGATCTCCCGATTTATCGAGCCTTGATTTCTTTTTACGGGGACATCTGAAGAGTCTTGTTTATGAGACTCCAGTTGGCTCAGATGAAAATCTAGTATCTCATATATCCGAAGCTGCTGCACGTGTGCGGGAAATGCCTGACATCTTTAGACGTGTATTCCAATCGTTCCACCGACACTGCGAAGCATGTATCACAATTGGTGGGCGCAATTTTAAACACTTATTGTAATATTACTGTATGCATTATTATTTACTTGTAAACTACATTGTAAATAAACATTTTATCTTTTTTATTCATGTATTTCGTTTGATAAGTTTGCCTGTTTTGCGGTTTTCTTTAATTCAAAAATTTCGATTTCATACCAAAAATTTTCAAAGAAGAATTATATTGTTAAGTAATTATGAAATGTCAAGAAAAGGATAGAATAAAAATTTTCTGGTATGAATGAGAAATTTTGAAAATTAAAAAAGGACCCTAATTGCCCCCCTGATGTTTTTACCTTAATGCGTCACTTGGTCCCATATATTCCTGTACAATAAATGATTGTTATTGTGTGCTCTACCTATCCTTAAAGTTTGTACCTTGTGTTTAGAAACATCCTGTATACAAAAATTGGAATTTACAAAAGAACAAAATAACTTAAATCCATATTATGAACAATAAAAACACCGGTTATATCCAAAGCACATTAACGTGCATGGAAAATGTGAGGAACTTTCTGTAGGATTCGATTGTAGAAAAGTTTTCATAATGCGATCGCTTTTTTACTGCCTCTAATCTGTGTTACATATTTATTATTTCACTAGTATATAACCCCGTAAAAAATAACGGAAAGTTGATCTGCGTTTCATTTTCACAAGACTTCACACAAACAAAATAATGAAGATTTTATTATTGAAGGGTTTGTATTGTAGAAAACTACATTTAAAAAATGACAAATGATTTCTGCAAGTAAAAATGTTAACCCATTTGTGCCTGAATTTTTGTTTTCTCATATTTTTTGGTAAAATCACGGTCAAAATGTTGCTAAATGAACGGTAAAAATACTAAAAAAATTACGCTAAAATTTTTTCGTAATTATTTTATAAAATTTCAACGTACTAAATATGGAAATATGCATAATATTTGTAATAGTATAATATGCATATTTATATGTTTTGTATACATTTACATAAAATAAGCTTTTAAATTGTATATTATATATTATAATTAGTACTTTTATGTATAACCAAAAAAATATATTTATTTCTTTACAGAGCGACTAATAGGATTATAAATATTATTAATAATAAACTGAGAATAATCGTATTTGAGGCTTAAAAACAATTTGTTTCATAATCATCTTGAAAAGGACATTACTTAAACAACTGTCAACTAAATGGCTAATATGTACCCATTCGTGCCTAGCGCCCTATACGTTACAAAAATGCATAAAAAATAGCCTTGAACATATAATTTCGCAATTTTAAAAAAATGTGTATTTCAAAGAAGTTTACAAGCAAAGATTATGACTTGTTTATTTGGATCCTTGGTAGAAAAAAACACAAATAGATTTACTTTTTACATTTCGTCATCTTGAAACATGAAAAATCTACAAACCCGCAAAAAGCCGTCATTTTAAACAAATAAATATCCATCTTATGCTGTCATCTTTCGGTAACAGATAAATACATTTATATAAAATTATTTCATACAATTTTCATGTTATAAAGGAGAAGAAAATCATACAAATTTATTAAAATTCTAAGCGCCCCAAAAATGGGACGCTAGGCATAAATGGGTTAAGGATATTTTTTTACCCAATTTTAAATTTCGGAAAGAGTTCAACTTTTGGACATAACAAACAGAAGTATTTATTGCAACAATAATAATAATTAGCAAAGGGAAACGCAATTTCTGAAGATTTCACAAAACATTAAAATTAAATATTCAGTTAGTTAAAGGTTTTTTTTTATTTTAAAATATATTATTTTTTAAAAAATTGAGTGAATCTCAATAATGAATGGCTCAATAAACGTTTTCCATTAGGGGTGGATCAAAGCATACAGATGCTGTATTAGAACTCTTGTGTGATTACTCATTAATGGAGATTTACGTTTACGTTTCGCAAGCAAAGAAACTTTTTGTTAAAATTGTAGTTTTTTTAGAGAGAATATGCAGGACGCATTCATTTATTCAAGATAAATTTTTAAAAGCTTCAACTATATAACTTTAAAATTTCATTGGGTATACATAAAACCAAAAGTTGCCAATTATCATTATTTCTTTCTTAAAATTTTAATTTAATTTTATCAATTTTTTTAGAATTTAGGTTATATCTATTTGAAAATAAAATTTACATTTCACAAATTTACATGTAAATAAAATTTACATTTCATATCAAATGTAATTAATATGTAAGGAATAATATACTACCATGTCATGTACTACTTATATTAATTATATCAATGCAGATAAAATTTTGATTTTTAACATAACATTTGAACATAACTTTGGAATGAAAACAAAAATGTACTTTAATAAGTGAAAAAATAATTTTCGGCCATAATAACGCAATCATGATACCATTGATTATATTTCAATTACTTCTAGAGGTGGGGGGGGGGAACTTCATTTTTAATTCAAACAAAATGAAAAAAATTAAGTGGATAAATGTTAAGTTCTTTAAAATTAATAAAACTAAATTAAAACTCTATCAAAGAAATAATAATATTATTATTCATTTTATTTATATTGAATGAAATTTTAAAATTATATAAAGGAATCTTTTAAAAATTTATCTCGAATTACAACATTAAGTCCTACATTTTTTTTTTTTTTTTTTTTTTTTTTTTTTTAAATAAGAAACTCAAATTTCAGTCCAAAAATCTTTCATTTGCATTGATTGCCGATGAATGGTGCCAAAACAATGTTTAAAAATAGACGGAATTTTCTGTAAAGCTTAGGCCGAGAGCGCTAGTGTAACGAATACAGCTGGTACTTCCGGACAATTAACTCCATTTTTCACAATATCATGAGTTGGTATGAAAAAGTGAAAAACGCATTTCAAAATATTTAAAGGCTTTTAATGTACTTTTACAAATATTTTAATAGCAGAATCATATGTTAATCTGTATTTTTTTATGAAACGCTGTAAGAGTCGTACATTTGCTTCTCTTTCTAAATTTAGAATTTGTAGATCTAAATGGCAACAGTCTTCGTTTGTTTACATCTGGTTATCCTTTGCTTATAATAGCTGGTTATCCGTTATTTTTAGTTTATAATTTAAAATATTATAATTGGATAGTTTTTGAAGGTTTTAGAGAAAATGAAATGAGATTATGTGTATATTTTCATTAGTTGAAGAATCGTCAAACTTACAGCCTCTTGAATACTTATGCCTAACATGGCTGCGATGAGTTTCATTTCTCGAATATGAGTCGGAGTGGTCGGAGCCGGAATCGTCACGTTAGCGTATTATATAAATAGATGTAATACTACACTCGTATAAAGGTATTTTCAAGGAGTAAAAATGGTTGCCAAAATAATCATTCTTATACAAAATTTCTCTCTCTTTTTGTAATGGTTATCTAATAAGTTGAATAGAAATATTATTTTAACTATGCTTAAATAAA
The DNA here is from genome assembly GCA_963932465.1 of Maratus speciosus. Taxonomy (NCBI): domain Eukaryota; kingdom Metazoa; phylum Arthropoda; class Arachnida; order Araneae; family Salticidae; genus Maratus; species Maratus speciosus. Next base: position 456,328,103 of record OZ010787.1, on the reverse strand, counting down.
TGTTTTTTATTTCGGACAAATTTGCTTATGTATTTGATCTGAGTAGCAATTCACCATTGTTAATTTTTTTGGAGGGGTGGGGTGGGGGGGGGGTAGAATTCATTTATCGTAATACGTCACCACCAAAACAATGTTTCCCTACATAGTGAGATTTTCATCGTTAAGAGTCCGGATTATATGAACTAAAAGAAGCTCCAAATATTCATTGAAATATCCACTAAAAACTTTTAAAACATGCAAAAATATGCATTAAAAACTTCCAAAATTTGAAAAAATATGCATTAAAACATTTTAAGTTTTGCACAGATGTGCAGTAATTAGTTTTCATTTATCTCTAATTTTCATAATTTTCATAGAAACTCAGTTATTTTCATTATAAATAAATGCACGAGAAAGAGGATATAATAAATAATAAAAGCAAATAATTTTCTTCTATGAAAAATATTTTTTGCTATTGCATATAATTATATAATTTTCCAAAATACGCAAAGTGAAATTTTGTCTTCGATCATTAATGATGTTTTTGGGCGACGAAAGGGATCTTTCAAAATTCATTGATGTAATAGGGCAATCATTATAGCCTTTTATTATAGATGATATGACTTCCTGTAAGTCAATTCCCTTTCGTTAACAAAGCTATTTATCTGTTTAAGCTTCAAAAGCCTGCAATTGTTGAGTTGTTTTTGTCCTCTATGTCCCATTTCTACTGAGCTTTCCGATATATGATCTGTACTCTTGCATCGTTGAGTGGCATATTACGCACTTCTAATATTTTAACATCTCAGGTAATCATTAAAATGATTTTCAACTGTGCATAAGATAATTTTTTAACCTTATTACCTGACAAAATAAGCTATAATAATGCACAGGAGTCTCAATTGAGAAATGTTTTAACCACCTTGAGTATAATATTCCAATTATTTCTATAATAGTATAAAGTTGCAAAAAGCCAAGTTAATAATGATTCTGGAGATAGTGGGAAATTAGGATAAACATTGTTATAAATGTTACTCACATTGACGCTTTAAGAAAGATTTTTTAACGAAATAAATGATTTATTAAATTGTTCGCTATTGTCCCTGATTTGTTTGACTTCGCGAGAATCAAACGTGTTAATGTAAATTAATTTGATAGAATATTTTTAACGATATTTCATCTTTTACAATATATGGAGCAACATTACTAATAAATGCAAGAACATTATCACAAAATGCCACTTCATCGAGCAATAAATTACGCAAAGAATCATTAATAAGCCTTGCACTAGTAGAGTAGCCAACTTCTTTTAGAGTCCTGCTAGCAATCAGATCTGGATGCGAAAGCTCGATGGTAATATTCCTACAAATAAGGTATGTCACATAACGAACATATCTGTTAGTTGTTTAGTCTGAAATCATTCATATAGCATTATTCCTTATGTCATTTTTAATTTCGTCCATAACTTCATCACGTTACTCATTTTAAGCAATAATTCATTGCGTATAGACTGGTTAATGTTGTATTCCTTCGTATAGCTTAGAAAGTGGTATTTTTCAGTTTGTTTAATGATGTATTATCCCAATCACTCATTGCTACAAATCCAAAGCAAAGTCATTTTTTTTTCTCTTATGGATGTGCTTATAATGATGTGCTCTTAATGTGCTTATGGAGACCTTCCATTTAACATAAATTTTAAATAATTATCAATGTTTAATCACAGTGGATTTAATTGAGCTCTTAGTGGTATTCCAGGAACAAGTGCTTGTTATTCTTTTCGGAATGTGGACACCTCAGCGATCCTCTCCAATCATGAATTCCCATATTAATCTATGCTATAATTTAAGAAAATTATTTATTATTGAATAAACTTATCAGTTTATTTAATTTTTGCAGTGAGAATGTTGACATCCGATCCTTTTGTACTACGTTTTAAAAAATTATTACTTAAACGCTAAAATCTTGAAAACGCAATAAATCCCAAATTTATTATTCTTTAATAAATATTTAAAATTTAAAGAAACAATTTATAAAACTCAGAAGATACGGATGGGATGGAACCATATTATAATGAAAAATAAATTTTGATAATTTTATTGGGAAATGATTTATCCTCTTGTTAAATTTCCCATATGTTAACATCTCGGATTTCAAGACCGGTGACGAAAAACCCTGTTTCGATAGACCGCCCCCTTAAATTGTAGATACCTCAGCAAAACATATACCTTTAGTCTCGTAAATATACATTAAGAAGTCGTATTGAAATACTCAAACTGCTATAATATTTTATCAAAATTGAAGCTCCCGTCTATTTTTAGCCGTTTTTATTGATGATTTATATTCGCTGAAAACAGTGATGTATAAAACGAATAAAAATCAAGAAGTTGCCTGCCATGATTTTTAGAAATAATGGTGGGCTAGGGAATTTTACAGAGAGGAATTTTAATATTCTCCAGTTTTCGGGTAAAGTAGTACACCCATCTGAATTCTACTTTCAACGCAGTTTCAGTTTTTGATGCTTGCGTTTTGACAAAATTTGCGATAAAAAAAGTATCTAGTTTCAAACGGGAAATCGACCATGCATAGTAAAGTAGAAGTGAAAGACCAATAATTCATCGGCAGTGTTTAATAGTTTTCAGCGATGCATAAAATGGGGTTTTTATATATGAATATAAGGTAAAACTTGTCTTTCAGCTAGTGTCCAAAATTCTGAAGCAATATGTACCAATTTGGTACAACTGTATAAGCTTTCAAACATATATAAAAAATATCTTGGATGAGTTCGTTAATTAAAAAGATTGTGCAATCCTACGAAATTAACAGCCTTTGAAAATCCGAATAACATTTCAACCAATGGGACTATACTGGCAGTCGATAATACTGACCTTTTCAGTAAAAGAAAACCAACTATTTTACTTCGTCATTATCAAATAGAAAATTTATAAAACTGTAATTATGCTTAAATTTTTATCAAAATATTGCTTTTTCTCCCTAAACTACATTTTAAAACCAAGTTTAACCGGATTAAGACCAATATGTTTAATTTGTTTTAAATCTGAATTCTTTAATGTAAAAAAAGAAAAAAATCAACCACTTTGCCGATTGAACCAGAAAGAAATCTTTTTCGAGGATACTTGAAAATAAAATTATGATCGCATTGTGACTTCACTAGCTGATAGATTTGTCGTCACATTTCTGACGTAACGACATTGCAACACGCAGTAACGTCATTAAACTTGCATAATGATTTTTGAAGTGCTCTTGTCAATTTTTAAATGTTTTTGAAGACTTTCAGATGCATGGCACATTGTGACGTCGCTGAGATTCAGAATTTTGTTCACAGATGAGACATGACCACGGTGACTTGCAGTGACGTCACTGAGGGGTAGCATCACCGGCTCCTGAATACTAGGCCTGAGCGCTGACTCAAAAATGGTGGCTGCCGAAGACGGATTTTTTCTATGTGTGTACGGTCTCTTAAATATTCGTACCAATAATTTAAGGTTTTTTACCGCTTTATTTTTCAGAGATTAAAAAAGTCAGAGAAATCTTTTATAAAATACTGGTGTCTGCATTTAAGGGACCGTATCCACGTTAACAAAATCCGCCTTCGGCAGCCGCCATTTTTGTGTCAGCATTCAGGCCCATCATTGAGGGAGCGGTGGGTAGCATTTTGAACGTAGATGTCACGTGAATTCTTTGTCTTCTAGTGACGCCATTGACACCATGTTTTCTATACAAGTTTTGAATTTGGGATATTATCCTAACTAATATAGAATAGGGTTTAATTTTAGTAGTATTTTGAACGTAGATGTCACGTGACTTCTTTGACTTCTAGTGCGCCATTGACACCATGTTTTCTATACAAGTTTTGAATTTGGGATATTATCCTAACTAACATAGAAGAGGGTTTAATTTTAGTAGTTAATATAATGTGTTCTTTCAGCATCTTGGAATTATATGCCAAAGAATAGTTTTGCAACAGAAACTAAATGTTTTATTAATATACATTTTATCTCAAAGTATTATTTTTTCCATTACCATTTTATAAACTATAAAACTCACCGTCGCGTTGATCTGTCAGGATAAATACTCTTGTGAATTAGTCTCTTGCAGTAAAATCAAATCGTGAACTTGCTTCAAGCTGGAATTTTCTGAAGCCAAATTTATTGCTAAAAAGGGAATTAGTCTTAAACCGATGAGAATTATTTCTCTGGCTCTTAAGGAAAACAGCATTCAGTTTTCGCTGTACATTTTTACTCTGTGTCTTCCATGTAATGCTTTATTATGCTGGCGTTTAATTAGCCTCATTAACATATGACAGTTTATATTGTTGTATGACATAGATGTCTGTTCCTAACATATCTTCACTGAAGTTCACTAATTTGTATAGTGTTTCTACCGATATTAAAGACAGGATATGAAAACTCTAGAAAAAAGTGAAGCATTGATATACAGTGTTTCTATTAATGTTAAGGATATAATATTATCCCTTTCGCAACGAGTCTCCCCTACCAATATTTAATATTTTAGAACCAATTTTGAAAATAAAAAAATTTGTAGGAATTGAGAAATATTTGTCTAATTTATTCACAAATATTCTGCTATTAAATGAGAGAAAACCTCTGCTGAAAAAATGGTAATGAAATTTAATATTAATTATTATATATATCTCCATTATATATGCATTATGCATACACAACGCTGATTCCGAAGACTTTAAGTTAACATAAAAAAGAAAACCAGTATGGCATTCTTAATATGATAATGTTTCAATAGTGTAAGCGTTGGTAGGAGACTGAATTGGTTATAGAAAGTAATTGGATGCTACACTGTAAAAACAATGATAACATTCCGCACATATTCCAGTATCGTTTTCCCTTTTTATACGTTTTTATAATAACAAAACAATTTCCTGGAAATTTGCATTTTTTTATTTCTGAACCATTCCTAGTAGAACTTCTGGCATTAAGTAAATCGAAGATTATATTACACGGATGTACAAGGGACAATTAGCGCGCTAGCACGCGGATTCGCCACAATTGCCGTACTAAGAAAGCCATCCATGATAATACACAGTAACAAAAATATAGGAAGGCTCCTTGAAAATATTGGGCAGCTGGGTTGCCCAATCTTTTCAAGAAATGTTTCTTCGAAATAACAAGTAATTTATTGAATAATTCTAAAATGCTCCGCAGAAATACCAGTAAGTTTCCTGTGAAATATCTGAAATGTTCCTGTTCATTTTACAGGAAGATTCCAGAATTACCCAACAAATTTTAAGTTAGTTTTAATAAAAGTTTCATGTTTAATATATATATATCAGGGTGTCCCCAAAAAAATGAAAGTCATTTTATTTTTTCGCATACCCTCTCATTTTTTTCCTTTTATGTCAAAACAATTGTAAATAAAGTTTCATGTAATTTGGACTACGGGAACCCGTGCCGACTTGCCTCTAAATGTCACAGTCAGTACTTGTGTACTTAGCAAGCGAACGCTGACACATGTCACCCTATCACGTGTCTGTAGCGGAGTACCCAGCAGCTATAAATGAAAAAGATAAAACAAAATAAAAAAGAAAGGTTTTGGAATGCTTGTGAAAATGCGGAATCCTGTGAAACATGTCAGTGCCAGTTTACTCAAGACAGCTCACGTCTATGTGTCAATGTGCTTATAATTCCAAGTTAGTCTTTTCTTAGTAAATTTCGGGATAGTTTTTAATCAGTGAGCAGAAGATGGTAGTATTATTGCGTAGTTCTAAAAACCGCTTCAACATCCTCAGCATCATACGAACCATTGCAAGAATATTCCTCTTCGAATCCTAATGAAAATATGGATAAAGAAGATTTCCCAACACTGATTGAAAGCTCAGAACCTGAGACAAGTAAATCAGTAATGAGGAAAGATTTTATTACTAAAGTTAGTTGCTGCATTAGACAGGTGTCAATTAAGTATGTGAGATTATGTGTTTACTCTTGAAGCTACTATTGGGGGGAGGGGGGCACTTGATTTAACATTGACAAATTTCCGTTAAGTAAGTCTTAAATTCAAAGAATCCGAACAGAAACACGGAAGGAACTCGCAGAAAATATAAAAACTGAGTTCCAAAATGAGGTACCAGATGTAATGATCTTATATTGGGATGGAAAACTGTTGCCTGCTTTGACTTCTCGAAAATCGAAAGAAGAACGCTTGCTTTTAGTTATTTCATATGAAGTTAAAGAACACCTCATTGCTGCGTCGAGACTTTATAATTATACAGGCAAAGAACAGGCACAGGCTATTTCGAAGGCTATTTTAGATTGGAATCTCGAAAACAAAGTCCAAATTCTCTGTTGTGATACTATGGCTTCGAATGCAGGTCGTTTTAATTGTGCCTGTGCGCTCCTCGAAAAAAAAAATTGATAAGGAAAAGCTTTTCTTTGCTTGCTGCCATCATGTGTACGAACTGATATTAAAGGCTGTATTCGAAGTGAACATTAAACAAGTGACAACAAGTCCCGATATTACACTCTTTAAAAAGCACAAAGAGAATTGGAAGAACATCTATCCCACTAAAACACAGTACTATAGAGAAACAGTGGAATTGTTCTAACCCGTATCTGAACTTGGCAATTTGCTTGAATTTTACTGCTCTGAACTTAAAAATGTTATGATCAGAGAGGACTATCGAGAGTTGATCAAAATTTCTGTGATATTTTTAGGTGTAGGTGCAGAAAAAAAATTAAATCAGACCTCTGGGTGCTATGTCCCAAGCTAGATGGATGGTCCGAGCGGTTTACTCCCTAAAACTCTCGTTATTTAGTTCTCATCTGAAATGAAACTCCAAGGATACGAAATCACTGCTAAACGTATGCTTGTTTATCGTGACAATCTATGTTAAACATGTCTTCAATACATTTTGGCAGTTAAAGAACGCTAAAAAGATTTGTTCTTTTTTAAATCTTTGAAAGTCTGGGAAAATATGAATGAAAGTATCTCGAAAGCTGCTTTACAGAAATTTCTTCAGCATTTATGGTATTTGACTGATGAAATAGCAGTATTAGCACTTTTTGATGATTATGATGTTAACAAAGAAACAAAATTAAAAATGATGATAAATTTACATAGTGAAAATTTCTCGACCCTTGAAAAAACATACATTTCGAAGATTCATCGAGAATGTATGTCGAGTTTCATATATTGATTTTGTAATTGTTTATTTAGTTATACATTTATATCATGCGATTGTTACCTGTTATTTTTTTTTAGGTAGATTTCGTATGAAATACTACCTATTGGGATCGTTCCTATGTTGGAATTTCTGAAAAGTTTTTGCAGATCTACACCGATCATGACCCCTAGAACCCAAAACCACCCTCAGTAAAAAACTTTATATATATATATATCTATCTATCTATCTATCTATCTATCTATCTATCTATCTATCTATCTATATATATATATATATATATCACTTTCTTCTGGACACGATAACTTTCGTAATTCTGCACCAATCTCTTCCAAACTGATACATAAAATCAATGGGCATAAAATCTCGGTCAAGTTCGTTAATGGGCAAAATCGGACCAAGGGGAGGGAAATAGGGAGGGGTTTTGTGAAAACAGAAAACCCCCCATAACTTCTTAATTTTTGTACATATCAAATCAGTTTAAAATTTTTATTACTTCTAAAAATAGGGCCAAAAATTTATGTATCACAGATTTTTGATAAAGTTAAAAATGGGCTCAAGGGGCGCAAAAAATGGGGTTTTTGGGAGAAAAAAATTCATAACTTCGTCAATTCTCAAGATATCAAATTCAATTAATTTTATTATAAATCTCCTTAACATTATCTAAAACTTTTATATTCACAAGTTTTTGATAGGAGCAATTCGTACCGCAAAAAAAATTAAAAACGAAAACAAAAAGGGCGTTTGAAGAAGAAAAGAATCCATAACTTCGTCAATTCTCAAGATATCAAATCCAATTAATTTTATCATGAATCTCCTTAACATTATCTACAACTTTTATATTCACAAGTTTTTGATAGGACCAATTCCTACCGCAAAAAAAATTAAAAACGAAAACAAAAAAGGGGTTTGAAGAAGAAAAAAATCCATAACTCCGTCAATTCAAAAGATATAAAATCCCCATGAATTTATCATATATCTTCTTAATATTGTCTACGACATCTATATAGACAAGTTTTGGATAGGACCAATTCTTAGAGCAAAAACAAATTAAAAATACATACCGGTTGAAGTAAAAAATGATCTTAGTAAGTTTGTATTCAAATTCAAACTGCTTATTTTCTGACTCATTTTACAATTCATTTTTGCTCTCAAAGGCTTCCAATTGGTACGTTTTCTTACTCAGAAACTATATAATGTACCGTAATGGTCGATTTTCTGATAGGGGCAGAATATTTTTTTTTTAATGCTGTTAAAAAGGGCATTTTGAACCGAATTTACCAAAGCGGATTGTGTTGGAAAAATCATTGTATTAAGGATGCGCTTAAATCCAAACTGCTTATTTTCTGACTGGTTTTTAAATTCATTTTTGCTCTCAAACGCATTTAATTGGTAGATTCGCTTATTCAGAAACTATATAATGTACCGTAATAATCGATTTTTAGATAGAGGCAGAATATATTTCAAAAAATGATGTCAAAGTGGGCATTTTGAACGGAATTTCCCGAAGCGATTGTGTTAGAAACGAAAAATATTGTCCTTCTGAGAAAATAATTGTTTATATATCAAGTTTTAATTAATTGAACAAAAAATAAAAACACAGGTCGCTTATAAATCTCTTCAAAAATCACGTCAGCAAGTTTCATATTTTTTTTAAATTAAAAATGAATCTGGAATTATGCCAGAAAATTTCGAGTTGTTGAGAATGGAAAAGTATTTTTTTGAATACCGCCCTAACATGATTCTGATAAAACCAGCTATTATATGAAAATGAAATAAAAACTCGTCAAGAGCGGCCAGATAAAATTGTTAAAGTGGATTTATCTATAATCATGATTTAGTTTTTGTTTGTGAAATTAGTATATTTGACTTCGAAATCTACCTCTGCCTGTAGGCCGGGCCGGCAGGGATTTTTTTTTTTTGTTTTTACAGTAAAAAGCATCGATGATCTCATATCTGTTAAAAGCCATTCATTGTTTTCTAGACTCAAAATTTATGATAGTTTTGAAGAGTCCCTTTTCATGGGAGAATAACGCTTCATTTTCCAATGAGAAAAAGACTATCTGAATCATAGACTTCTCATATATCTCTGATCTTTACTCTCAGGTCTCAATGTTCACAGCAATGAACAATACAGCTGAAACAGCGGTAAAATTGGTGCAGGACTTTCATGTTATAATAACGGTGACGGAGGAACAAAAACAATTTTTGTTATGTTGCGTACAAGGACACACAAAGGTCTATCCCGATTGTAAAAAAAAAACAAAAAAAAAAAAAAAAAAAAAAAAAAAAAAACATTGAAATGAAAATAAGTTCAGTAATGTTGCTTTTACTGTAATATGTTAATAAATATCTTCTTTAAATAAAATAGTTATTTATGTACCAAAGAAACATACATTTTTCAATTTTTCCATAGTATTCCCAATACAAGATTTCATGTTCAAGTTTGACCTAAAGTCGGCACGGGTTACCGTTATCTGATTGCAAAAATTTTTTTTATTTATGTTTCTGAGGTGAAATAGAAAAAAAAAAAATAGAGGGTATGCGTATTTGATTTTGCAAAAAAAAATTTTTACCTTGTATCCTGGGACACCCTAATATATATATATATATATATATATATATATATATATATATATATATATATAATAAATATGAAATCACAAATATATGAAGAAATTGATAAAGTTCTATATACAGGGTGTCCGGTCTCAACGGTGTCCAATGGCTAATTCCTAAACCGTTAGTCATAGACATATAGTTCCAATTACAAAAATGTTTTAAATCAGGTAAAGAAACATTTTAAAAGCGATTTGGGTCAATAAAAACATTTCTTAAAAAATTACGAAATTTAAACTTTTATACGGTCCCCCGGTCCTATAAGTTATATTTAGTAATTTTTTCCTATTACACTGACAAATAAGACAAAAAAAGTCCCATTCGTATAACGCTAAAATTGAGCGAGTTATGAAACTTTAAAAATGCATGACTTATGCCACTTTTCTACTCTGAAAACAAATGAGTTCGGCTTGGCTTTGAGGGATCATATACTAAGTGTTTAAAGTATTCGAAGATTTTACTTCATGTGTATCTGCGCTTTGAAAACAAAATCCTACAAGTATCATGATTAAGTCTCAAATTGGCTAAAATAACATATGTTTTATTTTGTCAGGATTTGAGACTGTTTCTCTTATGATTTCTTTTAACAAAAATTATGTTTTTTTTATAAGTTTTTATGTTACTTCAACAATCGTATGTATGTTTTTCCAGTTCAAAATTTGTATTCGTAATTTAACCAATTTTTAAATATCCGATCGAGATTGCATTTTACATACTGGCGCAAATCCGATAACAATCTAATATTATGAAGATTTTCGGTGGTTACCATTTATACTTATTTTACAGGATAACACAAAAAATTTCGGATAGTTTTCTGCCAAGGAGTTTAAGAAAAAGTTTTAGATTAGATAGTACAAGACTGCGATTGTTGGGTTTTTTAACTTTTATGTATTTTATAGCACTGAATCCGAAAATTACCTTAATTTTTAACCATCATGTCAGGATATTTCGCAAATCATCAATTTTCAAATTTAAAGAATAACAAAAATCGAATACTATAAAGTAGAGGAGATGGTTGTGTCTTTTAGCTTTTGATAATTGATTTTTACGCACTTTTTAGCACTGAATCTGAAAATGACCTTCATTTTTAACCATCACGTTAGAATTTTTTTGCAAATTGCAAATGTGTAAGTTAAAATATAGCGAAAATCTCATACTATAAAACATATGTAAAACATTTTTTATTTTATTTTATTTTATTTGATTAAAAAATTTATTCGATATTTTTGCTTATCCTGGGATTCTTACAGCTAAACAGCTGAGTGGTCCGATGAGATGGGGGAGGAAATTCAATTTTAACATTGAACTTCTAACTTTGAAATTTGCAATTTGCGAAAAATCCTGATATGATAGTTAAAAATGAAGGTCAATTTAGGATTCAGCGGTACAGAATATATAAGAATCAATTATCAAAAGCTAAAAAACATGACATAACCCAACTTTTACAGGCTTGTGCAATCTAATAATATTTTAAAATACGTATCATTTTGTAAAGAATTTAGGCTGTTAATTTAGAATAAATTTATTTAACAAAAATTCTGTTTTTTCTTTCTTCTTAAATGTTTATTACAAATTGTATATTTTCCATTAATATGCCAGAATTATTAAAGATTTCAAATTTATATTGCAATGTTAATTTTACTCCTAAACATTTTTTATATCTGACGAAATTATATTTCGACTAAATTTGTGAAGGACCCCCAATTTGCAGCAAAAAATATGCTCCAAATTTAAACAGCTATTACTCGGTCAATTTTAATCGTAGAATAACGGGACTTTTTTTGTATTACTTGTCAGTGTAAAAGGAAAATTTCACTAAATATAACTTATAGGACCGGGGGACCGTATAAAAATTTAAATTTCGTAATTTTTTAAGAAATGTTTTTATTGACCCAAATCGCTTTTAAAATATTTCTTTACCTGATTTAAAACATTTTTGTAATTGGAACTATATGTCTATGACTAACGGTTTAGGAAATAGCCATTGGACACCGTTGAGACCGGACACCCTGTATATAGCGCAGCGCAAATGCACCTTGGCAACCACAATTCACGATGCAACAAATGAGAGACCACGGATTGCAGGTGTGTTTATTTTTTCTCCCAGTACCAGTTTATGTTTATAGACACAGGAGAAATGTATATACGAGTATGAACACTGCTTTTAATGTAAGATGTAAGGTGAAGAAATTTTTATTTGTAAGCAGAAACAAGGCAAAATTATTACATCCTAACAGTTTCGAAAGCTGTTAAACATTTTAAATTTAAGAAAACGAATATGTATTTTGTAAAACAGGGAGAGGGGGGCGAGAACTGATATACCAGGGGGGGGCAACATTTCCAAACAATGACTTATTTAATGAGTAATGACTTATTTAATTTTACTTAAGTTCTGGAATTAAAGTTTAGAAAAAAACAGAATATTTCAGAAAACGCTTTAATTACTATAAAAAGTCATGAAAAGAACAAACTCTTCTAAAATACACGTGGAACGTTGCCATTTGTTTTACATTCCAAAGGTTAAAAGATTTAACTGTTTTCAACTGTGTTTACAATGTGATATTTTTACTCTGCTTTTACTTACTTATGAAACATTTCATCGCCACCAGTTTCTACCAGTAGTAATGTATAAATATACATTTAGCCTGTTTGTTTTTCCGAATAGTAGAGCATTTACTGAGTAAATCTGGAAAGTTTTGGTGAAATACACGTAGGCTTCGTATGAAATATTTTTGTTTACAAATAAATCGTTGCAGTGTAATGTAAGTAAACTTCCTGTAAAATAATCTGAAACACTTCTGGTGTTTTCTAGGAAACTTACTGATATTTCAGTGGAATCTATTCAGTAAATTTTAGGTTATTTAGAAGAAATGTTCCTAGGAAATAATGGGTCCATTATTAACAAAGACCATTCCTAGATTTTTTTTATAGTGTAGTGCTTTCTAAACCTTTTTATAATTATACACTCTTGCTTTAGGATACATACCACAAATTTAGTTGTGGCTACATTCGTTATAAAGGGTATATCTGAAATGTTTCAACAAACTTAGGGGTATGATAGTACTCATCAAGACGAACAAAAAATGCAATGGAACATGGGGCCGCAAATGACGTTTAAAGGTTAAAAATCGTAAAAATAACATAAATATCGGAATCTCACATGCTGCTTTTCTGCAGAACTGGCTAGTAGCGCGAAGCTAGTTTTCCTTTCACTTTGTGCATATCCGGTCAGAAAGAGATAACAAAAACTTGCAAGAAAGCCAAAAAATCTGTGAGTAGGAATCCACGTATGCAAATTTTCTATCTTCTTAGAAACAGACCAATAAACGCAACTTTGCAGCAAGCATGCGTTTTCAGTACATGAACCGCCAAAGACGATAGGTAGTATCATTGTGAAAACATTTTGTTTGTGCTTTTAGTAGGAATGGCTACCTATTCCAGTAACGAAATGGTTGATATACATATGGTGTACGGCGAAGCTGCAGGAAATGGCCACTTATCACACAGGCATTTTCTCGATTTTAATCCTTTAAACGTCATTTGCAACCCCATTTTTTGCGACCCCGCTGCATTTTTTGTTTGTCTTCATGAGTACTGTCATCCCTCTAAGTTTGTTGAAGCATTTCAGATACACCCTGTATATTGCTTCTATGTTTTAGCTTTTTATTTCATATTAACACGCTACTCTTGTTTCTCTAGTCGTTTTTGTGTTATCTTAAATTATTACTGAATTTTGTCCGCGTAAGATTTAAAATAATTTTTATTTTTTAAAATGTATTACAAATTTAGTTTATACCCAAATACAGTGGTGGCCAATATTGTGGAATTTTTTTGAAATTTTCATGTTTTATAACTTTGTGTGCTTATAGAATATATTAATTTTAACTTTAATACAAGCGTTTATATGTCATATTCACGGAACTTTAATGTAGAATTTATGAAAAAAAAAAAAAAAAAAAAAAAAAAAAAAAAAAAAAAAAAAAAACGAATTAAAATATCTGCATTACAAAAAAAAGTTGCACTTATTTAGTCTAAAATACAAACTCAATTCGTCATGAATGCTGAAGTGTATTCTAATAAAAGCTTCCTAGCCAATCACAAAAACTCTTCTGGGAACCAATCAAATATCATTAACTAAACTTTAGTATGTTTTGATTTATAAAAGTTGCATTTTGCTGTAATACATTTTTCAGAAGGGTGAATACTAGTGTAACCTCACAGTTCTCTGAGAGTGTAACTAATTATAATATATATATATATATATTTAATATTTCTATTTTTTTTTAAATGCAAATAATTTAAAACAATGTAATAAACAACAAGAACTGATTGGACATCTACAAAAAGGAGCAGAATTGTCATATTGAGAGAAAATGGTCTCTCTTATGCTGAAATTGCAAGACAGATTGGTGGATCAGTCACCTTATCTGACGTAAGAAATTTATGCTTACGTTATGAAGAAACTAAATCAGTGATAAATAAGGCAAGATCAGGCCGAAAAAATGCACAAGTGCTTCTGACTATAGAAAGGTAAAAAGGATGTGCCTCAAAGATAGAAAAATTACATCAGATGCTGTTAGATGCGAAATGAATGCAATGGGTATTTCAGTTAGTTGAAGAAAAATAAGGAGAAGATTAGCAGGTTTTGGACTGAAAGGTAGATTTCCGAGGAAAAAAACATTTTAAAATCTTCAGCAAAACAAGAAACGTGTTCAGTGGTCAAAAGAACACATTAATTGGTCACAAAATCAGGGGAAGTAAATAATCTGGAGCGATGAGAGTAAAATATTGCTCTTTGGTATTGATGGGCGAAAATATGTGAGACGTAGAATAGGGGAATAGCTGCATCCTGATTGCATTGAAGCAACTACAAAAAACCCAACAAATGTCATGAATTGGTTCTGAATGTCTCCAGATGGTATGGGCCGCATTCAAGTGATTGATAGCGTTCTGAATGCAAAGAAATACATTGAAACTATCCTGGGACTAAAATCGATGCCTTCCATCAGGGATCTCTTCCCCAATAAAGCACTTTTTATCTTTGAGCAGGATTCAGCTCTATGCCATACGGCAAAAATATGCAAACAATTATTTAAAAATAAAAGTCACCCTGGTTAGGAAACAGCCCTGATTTGAATCCTATAGAAAATTTGTGGCTACCTTTAAAAATCCTTTTAGAAACAATGCGTTTATCTAATGAAACGCAACTTATTGAAGCTATAATTGATTCTTGGCATCATGTTACTTAAAAGGATGAACTCCAAGCACTAGTTCTCTCAATGAAAAGACGCTGTGAAGCTGTAATGAAAAACAAAGGTTATCGTTCTAAATATTGAATGTGTAAGTGTAACTTTAAAACACGATGAAATCACAATGAAATCATAATGAAATACAATGAAGTAATAAATAATTATTATAATTGTACAAGTAATAAATAATTATTGTAATAAATGATTATTGCTCTAAAAAATATTTTTTTATTAAAAAAAGCAACATGCTTTGCAACATATGCTTTTAAGTGTTTCACTTTAACTGATTAAAATATATTATTTACATACATTTTTCCAAAAAAAACTGAAATTTAAGAGTCATTTTCAATAGTGAACATTCAATATTAGTACATAATTACTGAGGAAGTACTTTCTCACATTTTAGTGAAAAATACTAAAAAAAGTATTAATTGGAAAAGGTTATTATTTATTTTTTATTTTTTGTTGCATTTGAAAAATTTGGATGTCTGTCTGATATTAATTAGCAGTAGCAAAATAATTTCTTTTATCAGAAAAATCAACCCGCCTTTAAGAGTTTCACTTTAGCTGATTAAAAATAATATTTACACATATTTCTTCCCCCAAAAATTGAAATCTTAGATTTTGAAAATTTAATTATAATTTTCGTATATGTATGTATATATATATGTATATATATGTTGGTTTTCATTGTTACTTCGCACACCAAAACAACAAATGAGGGGCTCACAACCATAGTAGACCAAGTCGATTTTTCTTTATGGTGAATAATAACGCTGTAAAGTTCTTAAAATAATTAATTCAGGTCAAGTGATTTATAAGAATTATATGTGGTAATATTCAAGATAAAGTACCATTTTTATAGCGCGTTGCTTTTACAAATGACAAATTAATATTTCTATTGAAAATGTATACGTTTTTTAAAAAAATATAAGGACTTGGTCCAGTGTGGTTGTGAAGTTTCCATGTGTAAATAAAGATTTGTTTATTATGATTAAAAATTTCTTAATTTTGATTTATATTTACTTATTCTATTTTTTACTCAAATAGAACGATATTACCAGTTATCGTAAATCATTCACTGTGCACAATAGTATCATCATCATCAACGTCACATGATGTACTCTGAGGAAGTAGCTTGGAACTTGGTACTGACCTCTGCTGAAAGATTCTTGAAGTGAACATGATGAATTGGCGGAATGTATTGCAGAAGATCCATCATATCTTTCATTTTGGCCAAAGTAATTTTTCTACGGCCCACGTACAACGCATCTTGACTGACATTTGATAAAGAAAGTAACTTGCGCCCACGAGCTCGATTTTCCAAATTTACTTTTCGCAAAGGTTGATCCACATTGAGGGTTTGTTTAACAGTAACATGCAAAGAGAACCTCTCTCAACTCGCAGCCATCCAATATCCGTCCAACTAGAACAAGTTCCGCAGTATCCTTTTTTCTGTTTGTAATACTTTGTTCCAAAGCTGTTAGTAGAAAGAAAGTCGGAATTCTTATCTTTAATGACATCAAATTTAAGATACTTCCTCTTTGCATTGATAATAGTTTCCTTCCAGTCTCCAGGAATATACATGTGTTGTTTCTTGATAGTTGCTGCTTCAATCGAATTGGAACTTTCTGCTGTTGTCTTGCTAAAATGCTAGAAAGGTTTTGGAAACCTCTTCCTCCCTCTGTTTCATCCCAGACGTACAGGTATCCCATATTATTATTAGAGGAATGCACCCGAAAGTTATTAACATATAGATTGCGTTTATAATAAGCTATGTAAGCTTAAAAAGGGTAGTGCTTTTTGCAAGTTGAATGCACAGCAGTAAGCTTCATCTGAGGCTTTAATTTTATCAGTTTTCATTTTCTCTCTCGCCTGTTTAGCTACATGCACGTGGAGCTTTCCTTCGATTTCAAGACTTTTTCAAGTGTTTTTACCCTTTTTTTGTCGAGAGCTTGATTGATATGCCATCACATAATTTACATGTATCTCTACTTGGTGGCTGGAAGTGTTAATTAAAATTTTTGCTGAAGACTTTGTAATATAATTTCTTTTTGACGGAGATCTTATTCTTTGTCGTACATTCCTCTCTAGGCGTAAGATCGAACTATGTGATTAGAGTGCTTTTCCTTGTAATGACTTTTTTAAAGAAAAAAGCCGTCGGTATTTTTACAATTTTTTTACCGAGTGGAAGGGAGTAGGTCATCAAAAACAATATTACTTTCTATTCATAGTTTATACATCTGATTTACGAACGTTTATTTTTCATTAGATGTTTTGAAATCGCTACTTATTTAAAATAAAACTTTTTTTATAACAATGAGACAAGATTTAGACAATAATGGGTCACATATAAAAAAGTAGTGATGGAGTAGTACACTGATGAATGGACTTGATTCAGTATGGTTGTGAAGGTTTCTTGTATTACTTCACCAACTCTGGACACAGATGCAATCTATGAGAACGTATGTAAACTACAGACTTGGTGCACTGTGTCAGTAGGTAAAACACAGTTTACTACACCTTCTACATGAGCTAACTCATTTTTTTAAAAGTGGACTTGGCCTGCTATGGTTGTGAGACCCTCAAATGTACACTGTTAAAATTCTGCAGCATTTGCTGCATAGTCACTCCACCGCTTTTATAGAAAACGGTTACTTGACTGTATTATGGAGCATTCTCATTGGTGAGAACAGAGATATTCTATAGTGGTGGCGGAGTGGCTATGCAGCAAATGCTGCAGATTTTTAACAGTGTAGCAACATCGCGCTTTATCTTACAGTATAAAAATTCAGTTCACTAGCGAATTCTTTTCAATAATTCAATAGTTTTTTCAGTTCAATAGCCGAATTACTTTTCATTCGACAGAGGAGACGTTTACAAAATTCAGTATAACCTTGTCATTACTCACGATTTAGAAAAACATTTCGTTATTTTCAGAACTTATTTAGAAAATAATTTCCTGAAGAATGTATCTTTCAAAATTATTGTTTTCACAGGTTTGAAGAAACATTTCTGTATTAAAATTTTCCCTTTGCTGCCCCTAAATTTTGGAAAAGATATTTCTGTTAATTTTGAATGCTATTAGTTTTTAAATGTTTCTTCTCCAAAATTTTCCTGGATAAATAAGAAAAGTTTCTTAAATTGTAGCTATATGTTTACACTGAATTTTTCTAAAGTTTCATCTGTTTGAGGAAATATTTTCGTAATGGTTTACACTGTATACATCTCGTTTTACAAATTTAATCACGGTATGCACACGATCAGCTTCAGATGTGCATTTTAATAATACATACGGATACTTACAGTTGATGATTTCATCAAAACGACAAATGCAACATAGATAACTATCTCGTTATTTCTTCCGAAAATCTTCTGACTAATTTTTTTTAATGATTTTTAGAGTATTTGAAATAAAACTTTCTTTAAGAATACTTTTTTTTTTTCAATTTTTTTTACTAATTTTTTTTCAATGCAGTTTCATTTTTAGACGCATCCTTTATTGATTAATATGTGTTTCAATTTTTGAAAGAAATTAGATATAAAATGTGTGAAATGTAGGTATAAAAAAAGAGATAAAATAAAACATGATCAAAACATGAAATGTAAGAACGCTCTTTGTCCTGTTACAATTGCCGCACGTCCTCTGACCTATTTTATCAGAATGCAAAAGAGTAACGTTTATTCAAGATTTTAAGATTACTTGAAATATTTTTTATTTGTAGACTCCTTCTGAATCCCTTACTTTCAATTTTCAAAAGAGAATTTCAATAAAAATGTGGGAAATATAGGGATCAAGAAACAGAGAATGTTTAAATTTTTATTCAGTACTGAAACTATTTAAAAAGTATAAGAACTATTATTGAAAAGTGCAAATGACCAATCTTTGTAGCAATATATACAGCTTCAAGACAAAAAATTAGAATAATAGAAAAAAAACTAATTGTGCAAAAAGGCTTTTATGTATCGCTTATACAAAAAGTAATATAGGATAAAACTTAATATTGTAAGAATCTGCATAGTTTGTAGAATCTTTTATATTACAGAGGAAATAATACAAAAATTAAAATAAGTATTCACACTAGGAAAAAATCAAAATATTAGAATAACCATTTACCTCATTCAAATTATTAGAATAATGCATCGTAAATAATGCGTGTTTTAAACAAGTGGGTAAGTGTGATCACAGATCGCACAGAGGGTTTCGTTTAATATTTCTTTCAAAAAACTTTATCCTTTAGCGAAATCTGTTAGTTACACATTTTGCACCCAGGGGCGCAAAATGTGTAACTAACACTGCAAAATGTGTAATTCTACACAAACCTCTATCCGAACGAAACTCCGTTTTACAAGCTATCCGTAGGTATATTAGTCGAGGGGATTGGGTCTATAGCACCCGAGATAGGTTGTCGCCCCTTGGCGGTAAAAAGTTCAACTGAAATATGTAAGGCTGTGTGCATAATAAGAAAGAGTGGTCAAAGGTGTGTCGGCAAAAGTTAGAAAAGTACCCACCGGGTGCAATGGGGGGAGGTTAGAAAAATTGCTTAAAATACACAAGTTAGAGCCCAGTGGGTAAATAATATAAGACTTTTTAAAAATTTTATGATTTTTCGTGTGATCGCGTGATACGTATGCAAAATTTCAAGTCTTCAGCTTAAACAGGTGCACAGTTAGAAAAAAAAGCTTAAAATACACAAGTTAGAGGCTAGAGGGTTAAATATAAGACTTTTTCAAAATTTTATGATTTGTCGTTTGATGTGATGTGTTCAGCTATAAGTATGTAAAATTTTAAGTCTTCAGCTTAAACAGGTGCACAGTTAGAACAAAAAGATTAAAATACACAAGTTAGAGCCCAGAGAGTTAAATATAAGACTTTTTCAAAATTTTATGATTTGTCGTTTGATGCGATGTGTTCAGCTATACGTATGTAAAATTTCAGGTCTTAAACATAAATAGGTGCTCAGTTAGAACAAAAAGATTAAAATACACAAGTTAGAGCTCAGACAGTTAAATATAAGGCTTTTTCAAAATTTTATGATTTGTCCTTTGATGTGATGTGTTCAGCTATAAGTATGTAAAATTTTAAGTCCTCAACTTAATTAGGGGCTCACTTAGAACAAAAAGATTAAAATACACAAGTTAGAGCCCAGAGGGTTAAATATAGGACTTTTTCAAAATTTTATGATTTGTCGTTTGATGTGAGGTGTTCAGCTATAAGTACGCAAAATTTCAGGTCTTAAACACAATTAGGGGCTCAGTTAGAACGAAAAGCCCAGACGGTTAAATATAAGGCTTTTTCAAAATTTTATGATTTGTCGTTTGAAGTGATGTGTTCAGCTATAAGTACGTAAAATTTTAAGTCTTCAACTTAATTAGGGGCTCAGTTAGAACAAAAAGATTAAAATACACAAGTTAGAGTCCAGAGGGTTAAATGTAAGACTTTTTCAAAAGTTTATGATTTGTCGTTTGATGTAAAGTGTTCAACTATAAGTTTGCATAATTTTAAGTTTTAAACTTAATTAGGGGCTCAGTTAGAACAAAAAGATTAAAATACACAAGTTAGAGCCCAGACGGTTAAATATAAGACTTTTTCAAAATTTTATGCTTTGTCGTTTGATGTGATGTGTTCAGACTTTGGTATGCAAAATTTTAAGTCTTCAACTTAGGGGCTCAGTTAGAACAGAAAGATTAAAATACACAAGTTAGAGCCCAGAGGGTTAAATATAAGACTTTTTCAAAATTTTAGGATTTGTCCTTTGATGTGAGGCGTTCAGCTATAAGTATGCAAATTTTCAAGTCTTAAACTTAATTAGGTGCTCAGTTAGAAGAAAAAGATTAAAATACACAAGTTAGAGCCCAGAGGATTAAATATAAGACTTTTTCAAAATTTTGTGATTTGTCGTTTGATGTCATGCGTTTAGCTCTAAGTATGCAAAATTTTAAGTCTTCAACTTAATTAGGGGCTCAGTTAGAACAAAAAGATTGAAATATACAAGTTGGAGACCAGAGGATTAAATATAACACTTTTTCAAAATTTTAATATTTTTCGTTTGATATGAGGTGTTCAGCTATAAGTATGCAAAATTTCAAGTCTCCAACATATATAGTTTCTGAGAACGAGCTCTGTGACGGACAGACAGACAGACAGACAGACAGAGGAGCGAGACGAATAGTGTTTCGTCAGATGAACGAAACCCTAAAAAGTAAAAATAGTTATTTCGTTAATATTTTGCAGCATCACCTTTACATCTTATAACAGCGCAAACTCGCTTTACCAAGCTATCTACAAGTGGCTCACATGACAATGTTTTCTGCCCAGACATGACCATGTCGACTTTTTGCTGGAAAGAAGCTCAACTTTCTTTTTTGGCTCAATAGCTTGCACTGTTTTCTTCATTATTAACCACAAATTCTATTTTGGATTTAAATCCAGTGAAGTAGCCGGCCAGGGAAGAACGTTAATTTGTTGTTGGCTAAGCCAGTTGTTGGTGGACACTGACCTTTGTGAAAGTGCTAAATCATGTTGGAAAATAAAATCGTCACCACACAGATATTCTTACAATGGTATCATGAAATGCCCAATGATTTCTTGATATATTTCAGCATTAATCATTTCGTTAACGATACATAGCCTTCCAGGACCATCTGCATTTTCATGCAATGACATACCATTACATTGACTGCAAATTTCACTGATAGTTTTATGCAGTCCTTGTTATGTGCTTCTTGCTTCATTCGCCATACACGAACACCTTGATCACCATAGGTTACGCAAAACGGACTCTTATCACTAAACACTATCATTTCTAATCATCCAGATCCCACAAAAGCCTTTTTTTGCACCACTTCACCCTCTCCCTTTTCTGTTTAATACTTACGAGGGGTTTTATCTTTGGTATACAAGATTAAAATACAAGTTTATGAAGACGTCTTAGTGTTGTAGATTTACTCACATCAACACCGTGTTCTTTCAACTTTCGAAGCAAATATCTTATACTTCTAAAACGTTTTCTTTAGCAATACTCTTTAACTTTCTATCATCTTTCTGAGTAGTTTTTGGCTTTCGGTCGTTATTCAGATGCTTCTTTTCAAAATGCCCGTCGTTAAAATACTGCCTTATTGCTCTACTAAAAGTTGGTTGAGAACATCTTAAGTAACTGCGATATATTGCTGATTCCGACTTTCTTTACGCAAATCAATAATACAATTCTTTGTAAACTCCGTTATGTCGGACGAACGACCCATGTTTCAAACAAAATGAAAACAATGATAATCAAAGCGTTTTTATAACTTAAGAAGAAGTCCCGAAGAAGCTAATTTTACGCAACCTTCTGAACCAATCAGTAAAATTCATAAGCATTCTAATTTTTTGAACAACCTATTTTAGTATTCTAATAAGTTGAATAATGAAAATAATTTTACAAAAATACAATATTCACTCAAAATTTAATCTTTTACAGTTTTAATTTTCTTTAATAACATGGAAATTTATCAAAAAATCAGCAGTTGTTATTTTTCAATTGTGCTACGCTGAAATAAAGCTAAATGCAATTCCAAATGCAAAGGTAATGAATTATTCTAATTTTTTGACTTGGAGCTGTATATTCAGTCGCATTTTAAACGCAGATAGCAGCCCAACAGATTTTGCATCTAAAATCTCCTTTTGAACGTGTAATATCTTTTCAACTTGAATCTTAATATCCGATGCTTGTAGGTGGAAAGAAAGGTTACACTAATAACGTACATAAAAAAATACATTTTCTTTTTTTTTTCTTTTGGAGGAGGGAGAGGGGGGATTTAGATACCTTCACCGTTACAAGAAAAAAAATCAATTGCATTTATCTTTTCGGTTTTTTGAAAAATATTTTTTTTTCTAATTTTCTACCCAGCTGCACAACCAAAAATCTTCAGCAAAGTAATTTTACGTTTGCAAATTTCAGATCTGGCAAAACATAATAATAAACTATAAAATTAAATACTTAAATACAATTTTTCTCATCTAAGCAATAAATGGAAGAACTCGCTTTGTTCTAGTATCCGTACCGCAAGACCTCTGACCAATTGCATAAAGATTCGAAAGATCAACATATATTCAAGTTTTTCAGAGTATTTGATATAAAACTGCTTTAAAAACATTTTTCATTCGTAGGCTCCTTCTGCATCCATTTATCTATGTTTCAATTTTCGAAAGAGAATTTCAATAAAAAAGTGTGAAATGTAGGGATCAAGGAAAACAGAATATTTAAATTTTTATTCAGTATGGAAATTCTTTAAAAAGTATGAAAAACAGTTATTGATAAATGCAAATAGGCTATCCTAAAAACAATATATAAATCCAGTCGCAATTTAAACGGATCTGGTAGCACAACAGAATCTCTTAGCAGATTTTGCGTCTAAAATCTTTCCTTTAACGTAAAATTTCCTTTCAACTTGAATTTTAATATCCGGTGTCTATAGTTGAAACGGAAAATGACACTCAGATCCTATCACAAATCTTGCATTTCCTCCTTTTTCGAGAACTTTAGATGTCTTCACTGTTACAGGTGGAAAAAATAATAAGCAAATTTCAATTGAGTTTGTTTATTCGCTGTTATGAAAGATAAAAGATCCTCTACCTGCGCTCACAACATGAAATCTTCTGAAAAATAAATCCTTATTTGCACAGTAAAATAATTCTGTATTTGTGAATTTCAGACCCTGGCAAAAATAAGGAATAATAATATATAAAAGAAATTTGGGTAAAAGTAAATTCAAATTCTACAGTTTTTAATACATGTTTTCAATTTTTATTTGCAAACGAAAAACAAGAATGAAAAAAATTACAATATTCAAAAGGAAATCAAATGACTAAAGATTTAGTATTGTTTTTCCTGTTTTGAAAATCGATGCCATTCTACGGTATAATAAGATAAAAAAAATAGTTTAAGGACAAGAAATGAGT
Organism: Maratus speciosus; assembly: GCA_963932465.1. NCBI lineage: Eukaryota > Metazoa > Arthropoda > Arachnida > Araneae > Salticidae > Maratus > Maratus speciosus. The sequence continues at coordinate 456,304,147 of OZ010787.1, read as the reverse complement.
AACATTTTTATGCATCTTGTATACGTGTTTGTTTTAGATGGGGGGAAATATGCTACTTCTGATTCAACATGCACTGTTCACAGAGATAATCTATTTGAATGAATCGATATTTCACAACGTAAAAACAGACAAACGTTTCTTAGTCTAGGAAAATACAGGGTTCCTACATTTCAGGAAATTTTCCAGGAGAAATAGCAGTATTTTTTTTTAATAGAAAAATACATCTAGGTTAACCGCGCGAAATTTTGCCTTATTTAACCCCTTTATGCCTGGCGTCCCATTTTTGGGACGCTTCGAATTTCAATAGTTTTCTCTAATTTTCTTCTTCTTAATAACATTAAAATTGTATGAAATAATTATATAAACATGTCTTTATCTGTTACCGAGAGATGATAGAATAAGATGAACATGTATTTACTAAAATGGTGGCTTTCGGTGTTTAGAGATTTTTCATTTTTCAAGATATCGAAATGTAAAAAGTAAGTTTATTTGTATTTTTTCTATCAAGGATCCAAATAGATAAGTCATAATCTTAGCTTGTAAACTTTTTTGAAATGCATATTTTTTAAAATTGTGAAATTACATGTCCAAGCCTATTTTTTATGCATGTTTATAACGTGCAAAATATAATGCGCTTAGCACGAATGGGTACATATTTTTATTAGCCATTTAGGAGACAGTTATTTATGTAAAGTCCTTTTCAAGATGATTATGAAATAATTTTTTTTAAACCTCAAATGCGATTTTTCTTAGTTTATTAGTAATAATTCTCCTAATGTTATTAGTCTCTGAAAAATTAAAAATAATTTTTAAGTAGATCATAAAAATTCTAATTACACTGTAAAAAAACCACTGTAGATTTGCCAGAACAAACTCGATCGCAGTGAATGTGCTGTATCTTTCTTTGGTTTCCTAACTATATTAACATGAAAAACATAGTAGTTGCGTAAAATTAACAGCACAATGTGCTGGCAATTTTACGCAACTACTGTATTTTTCCATGTTAATATAGTCAGGAAACAAAAGAAAGATACAGCACATTCACTGTGATCGAGTTTGCGCGCGAGATGAACAGTACTTGGTACTGTAAAAATGTCGTTTTTTTTTTTTTTTTTTTTTTTTTTTTACAGTGTATGGTATATAATATACAATTTGATAACAATAATTATATAAATTTAGACAAAACATATAATTATGCATATTATATTATTATAAATATTATGCATATTGTCATATTCAGTACGTTCGCATTTTATCAAATAAGTACAAAAAAAAAAAATTAGCGTAATTTTTTTTTAGTATTTTTTCAATTCGTTTAGCAATATTTTAAAGTAATTTTATCAACAAATTTTAGAAAACAAAAATTCAGTCATAAATGAGTTAGGGAGATATTTCCCATGAGAAAATAATGGTGCCGAAAAATTTCCTGGTCTGTAAATTCCCTGAACCGCACGAAATCTGAAATATATCACAATAGCAAACGAAAATATACAGTACAAATACCCACAATTTTGAAAAGTGTTATTTATCTTTTCAACAACATTTATCGTTAGAAACCTCAGAAATGAATATAATTTTGAGATATAAAGAAGCATATATAAAATCAAAGTTATTTTGGCTGCCACTGTTATTAGGAAACGTTTCCAAGTGGTGTTTGTAGTGTATTAAACAGTTTTCTTAAACTGGAATAACTGTATTTAGGATGCTAAATATTACCAAGTAAACATTTTTATGTTCAACAGACGTGTTTTACAGACAAACATGATACATCAATAGGATTAACTTTAAAATTAAAATTATTTTGTTACTCTTGCATGTATAAATCCAATAACGCATCTGGAAATGTTTAATTAAGAATTAATAACATCCTAAAACCGATATTCCGGTTTGAAAAAATGATAGATGCACTATAAAAAATATTCGAAAATAGTTCCGAAAATCAGTGGGAGCAAAAGAAATGTTGCTTTTATAGATGGTTCTTTAAATCTTGAAAAAAGGTTGATTTCTGAGCATTCTGAAGATAAAGAACGCTTTGATCGTGGTTAATTCAAAAGCAGTTATTACATATTTTCTTTCGTGGTTATGTTAAATTTTTCTAGATTAAAAAAGTTTGTCTTTTTTTACAGTGTACTTTGCAACACAGTAGAGATTTTAGTATCACACCACGAAAGCTTTTCTAACTGGATATTCTGTCACACTGTAAACAAAAAGCAAATGATTTGTTATTCTACGAAATTACAATATGACCACGAACTAAAATATACAGTAGGGTAAGGTGCCCTATTACAATCCCCCAGTCACTTTTAGGCCCTTGGAAGTTGTAACTTTCAGTGAAAATCTACCAAATTTGGATTTTACACAGACTAACTACCCACGCACATAGAAACATGGGGAAATATCGTACAAAATATTTTTAACAATGTGAAAAATTGTTTTTCAAAAGTATCTGAAAAATGTAAAAGATAAAAAATGTTCCCAATTTCGTACCCCCCAAAAACTCCAATACGCCGAGACTTAACATATAAATAAATCAAAATTTATTTCTGAATTGTTAAGTAATTTCATTTACATTAAAGTAAGGCACAAAGAAATGTACTAATTGTCAGTAGAAGAATAACATAACGAAACGTTAGCCATCCAAACACGAGGAAAATATTTTTAAAAATGTCATGAAAAAGGCATTCATAATTTCGTCCCCGGGACGAAAATAAAAACTGCAAGGGGGACGAAATTGGGACCACGCTACTTCTGTGTATAATGGAGCTTCAGTTCCCGTAAGACAAATTGAGCGTCCTAAAACTCACTGCATGATACTGTCAGCATCTCGTCAACGTAAAATACATGCAATGAATAAGAAATAAATACTTACAGTACAGTAAATAACGTTCTACAAATGACGTAATACGAACTCTAGTCTTCCAAAAATAGGAAATTCACCGTCTTTAATTACGTATGCGTCTTGGCGAACGAAACTTTCAACACTGACCCCTTTTACCTCTCGTCCCCTGTGCCTTGCATCATAAGTGACGCCACTTTCGCAGAAGTGAAGAAGTTAAGGGAGACGAAATTAGGAGAGGGGACGAAATATGGGCACTTTACCCTAACCTCTTCCAATGAACTCAAGATTCCAAAATGGGACGTTTATTTTTAGAAAGCTGATGAATACGTTAGAAAAACTAATTCGCATCGTTTCCGAAATCAGCGCCTGCTAAAGAGACTTTAATTTGTATGAATGCTTCTTTAACCCCTTCAAAGGCGGTGGTTCATTTTTGGGCCACTTAATTTTAATTTTTAAATGCCACATTGGCACCAGAATATTGGAATGAAACTTTTCCTTTTATTAAGAAAGTGAACAAAAGCATCTTCGTATTTGGAAATAAATTTTCTTGTAAATTCTGGTGCCATACACTTATTTCAACATTTTACGAATAGAAGTAGCTTTCCCCTGAAAGGGTTAAACTCAAAAATATATTGTTTTGTGAAGTTTCTAAAGATAAAGAAAGTTTTTGGGATCACGGTAATTGGAAAGATGTTATTGTATATTTTCATTTGTGGTTATGTTATATTTTCGTAGATTACGAAATATTTGTGTTTTTTTACAGTGTACCAAAAGACGTATAATTTTAAATTCTTCAGAACGATTGAAGCCTAGGTTGATCATCTTGATGTCCGCAATTCTTCTGGATTAAACTGTTTTCTACAAAACATAATATGAAGAGTTTGTCTTTTAATAACATTTTCGTTTAAAAGAAAATGTGATATTTACAAATAAATATTAGGTTGTAAGGAAAGTTTTCAGCCAAGTCACCATTACATAATACTAATTATAATATATATAATTAACTGTAATTTTATATGTAACCACTATTCCGGCAAACCTTCACAGTGTCATATGATACAACATTAGTACCTAAAGCTGTGCACTTTATTCGGTGGCATTCTGTAGCTGACTTTTTGCAACAGAACTGGAAGTAAATGATGGTTCAAATCTCGAAACATGATAGTTCCATTTCAGACACCTTGTACTCAATGATAACGATATATTTTTTACAAATTTCACAACACAGTGTTATAAAGCAAATCTCTTTCTTTCAAATTACAAAAATCGTTTGACAAAATATGAAAAAACGCGTCAACGCGAACTGTTTCCACAACCGCATTATCTGTGGCTGGAGACTTTCGTTACAACCCGAAAATCATAGAATTCTTGGAATGTACTTTTGGAAAACAAAGCTAAATATGATATACAGAAGTGCTACAATTAGAAATTTATATGTGATTAAAGGACGCCCGTCCTCAAAGGGTTGTATTATGATTAATATGCAATAAAACTTTATAATGGCCACTCTTTAATCGATTACACTTCTAGTATTTATTGAAAATTTTTTATCCCCAGCACTTATATTTTTGTATATTACCCTTGCATAGCGGACATATACCGCTGCTCCGAGAACTTCACTACTTAGATATTTTTCTGTATAATTCACCGAATAAAATAAATGAAAGGAAATAATTTTTTAATTACAGAATACACTCTATAAAGCAACCATTTAAGGAAATTGGTAAACCTATTTATCCAGGAATGTAGTGGATACTAGAGAGTGTTAAAGAATGGGAATATTGCTGCATATATCTATAAAAAAAATGTTAAGATTTGAAAATCGTGATTAGATAGAGGATGAACAGAGCATATAAAAATAACTCATCATTACAGCCAATATACTATCTGCACGAAGCAGGCAAATCCATTGATTCGGCATTGTGGTTTGTACCAATAAGTGTAGAGGAATATGAATGTCCTTGAATATGTCTCTGTAAAAAATATTAAAAGTTACAAATCGTGATTACATATATTGAGATGAAAAGACAATATAACGGAAAATTCTTATAGAATATACTCTCTATAGAATACACTGCAAGAAAATAGCATCCCATTTTCCTGCATTACAGATTACTGATAGAGGGTGGAGAATATGAATATCACTGCATTTATCCGTTAAAGATGTTTAAAGTTGCAAATAATGATTAAACATAATACGATAAACGAAATATATAAAGAAAATATTTTTTTTTGTTACAACATAGACACTGTAGGTAAGCTAAAAAGGAAAGTATAAGCTACTCTATAGATAAGTATAAGCAACGAAATAGGTCAAGTCTATTATCTGGGATTTTTATTGGCATTAGAATCTATCGAAGAATATGAATATTACTGCATAAATCTATGCAAAATATTGGATGCTACAAATCATTATTAGACAGACGATGAACAAAACATATGAAAGAAAAGCATCTTACAACTGATACACTGTATAAACCAACTATGTACGGAGTTGGTAAATCCATTTATTCAGCATTGCCAGTTGGTACTAATAAGTGTCGAGGAATATGAATGTCACTGCATATGTCTATGAAAAAAAAATAAAAGCTTCAAATTGTTATTATACATAGTGATGAATACACAATGTAAAAGAAAATCATTACAGAATATACTCTATAACCCAACACTGCAAGAAAATAATTACCCGTTTATCCGGCATTTTAGTTAGTATTAATATATGTCGAAGAATATCGATATCGCTGCATCTGTCTAATGAAAAAAATGTTTAACCTTCCGTCTACCAGACGGGTCCATTGGACCCGACATGTACATTCAAAATATTTATTCAAACCAGAAATTTCTTCAAAACAAACTAAATGTATAAATCAGACAATAATAAGTTAAATAAACAAATTAAATAGTTTTAAGTAAAAATTCTGGTGTAGAATGTTTTTATAAAACTTGAGTAAAATTTCCGGTAGTTCTAGGGTTAAAGGTGTAAAACATAATTAAGTATAATGCAATGACAATAATATACATAAAAGAAAATTATCTAATCATTACAACATATACTCTCTATAACCCAACGCTAGAAGAAAATGGCATACCCGTTTTTCTGGCATCGCAATTAGTACTAATAGGTGTCGAAGAATATAATTTTCATTCTATATGTCTTTGAACACCTAACGTTATTTTTCGAAATTTGTGAATTGTTAATTATATTTTAGAACAAAACTAAAAGCTAAAATATTTATAACTTGTATTTATTGTTTTTAATTTCATAGGTCATTTTGTCAAGAAAGCAACATATATTACACTAGGCATGTTGCTATTAAAAGGATTTTAAAGGCTACGAAGATCCATGTCATTTAATTAGGGAAGAATCAAAATGCAAGTTAAATTTATAAATCGAATTCGGGATAAATTTTTGGCATTAAAATATAATCAAGTAAGTTCCAATACATTTTAAAAGCAGCTTTGAGGTTAAATACAACATATTTTATCACTGTGAAAAGATTATTTCCGTTTGTGATTATGAATTTAGTGATTCACACTTTCATTCATTTTCTAACCTGATATAAAGACTCGCGTCACTTGTACATATAAACTTTTAAATGCAAGTTCCATTTATAAAATAAGTTCAGGTTTGGATATTTATATTTTATTTATTCTTAATAATTTTGATCCAAGAAATTTCTAATACTTTTCCAAAAACAGTTTTAAAATATAAAAAGATTAATTATATTTTACATTGGACGTATCAATATCTATTGGTTGACACGTCCACGATATTGGTATTGGTTAAACACAACATATTTTATCACTGTGAAAAGATTATTTCCGTTTGTGATTATGAATTTAGTGATTCACACTTTCATTCATTTTCTAACCTGATATAAAGACTCACGTCACTTGTACATATAAACTTTTAAATGCAAGTTCCATTTATAAAATAAGTTCAGGTTTGGATATTTATATTTTATTTATTCTTAATAATTTTGATCTAAGAAATTTCTAATACTTTTCCAAAAACAGTTTTAAAATATAAAAAGATTAATTATACTTTACATTGGACGTGTCAATATCTCATATTCTTTAACTAAATACATGGAAGAAAATGAATTTCATTCGTTTTTTTTTTTTCCTCAGACATAAAATTAAACTAAAAATATTAAAACGATTCGAATGCATTTTAAATTAAAACTTCATCTCGCATGTAAAGGTTTATCTTCGTCATCTTACTTCCCTATTTTAAACGAATTTTTTAGAAAAAGATTGTTGGAGTTAAATCACGGAATAAAAATTACCATTTTAAATTACGATAATTTGGAAAGCTATTACTTTTCGTTTCGCTTTTGGATCCACAACCGGAATCATTTCGTGATTTCAGGATGAGCAGTTGCTAGGCAACCTAGAAATCTTAAGTACCCCTACCAAACGGGCAGGCAGGAAAAGGTCACCTGAATTGCTCCAAATTCGTGAATAAACCAAAAGTTCAAGAACAAGAGGAAATCTTGCCACTTTAGTTTTTTTTTTCTTTTTCTTTGAAGTACTGTTTTTTCCTTTCTAGAATTTTGTCCGATTAAATGTGCTTGAATTTCATTTATCAATAAGCTAAAGAAAGTTTCATAAATAAAAGAAAAGTAAATTGTTCTTGAAAATATTTTTCGACAACTCATCGCATATTTTAACACCGGACATATCATTCCATTATATGATATAAATTTTTATTAGAGTACAATTCTACAAGAAATTGTTAAATATAAGTTAATAGTACTTGATGCCATTTATATCTATTTAAAATTAATGGAATATTCTTTTACTATGGAACTTATCTTTAAGGTTTTTAATTATGTTATACATATATATATACAGGGTGCAATATGTTATCTATCGCCGACCTTTAATTTCTCTAAGGTTGGTCGTAGACATAAAGTTCCAATTACGAAAACGTTTCAAATGAGGTAAATATTTATGTTGTGGCATTATTTAAAGTGAAAAATAAATTTTATAAAAATTACGAAATTTAACTTTTTATACGGTCCCCCAGTCCTTATAGCTATATTTAGTAAAAGTTTACCTATATCATAACAGGCATAACACAAAAAGTTTGACATCTGTACTACAAAAATTGGCACAGTTATTAAATTTCAAGGTTTGAGATTTTTTCTCATGATTTTCTCTTTCAATGAGGGATCAGTTAAAAGATGAATTAAAGAAATTCGAGATCAAAATCAGGGTGGAATGTCCTTTTTACGGCGAAATCACCTTTAGTAGGTATCAGCAAATTGGGGTATTACCAAAGAGGGTTACTTCATTTAAAAATTTTAGCTGACTTTTAGGCGTCGTATACAAAGTGAAGAATAAATATTGAAGTTAAACAGAAAAATAAATATCAATTTATTACAACATTAGAAAACGGTCTAATATAAAAAATGAATACGTCAAATGCAGCAATATGCTAGATATACTGTTCAAAGTGTTCTTTAACACTTTTATGGGTCGAACAACATTCAAACGTCAAAGTAGGTAGAATCGACAACCGGAAAATAAAACATACTCACAAAGAACTAGATAAGTGGCAGCGGAATGCAAACGACTGGCTTAGCTATATCGAGCATGAAAATTAGGATTATGCAAATTACAATAGTACCGCAGCGCCACACATTCCGGATAAAACACGAGTCATCTAGCAGAGGACATACTAGTCAGCGCTGCGATCGTGATGGCAAGCTACGCATACATGCAATATGCCGAAATGATTCTTATTTATTGTGAATGTCAAACGAATGCCACGGAGGCTGCGAGTGTTTATTCAGAACGTTTCCTTAAGGATCTACATCTAACGCATGAAACTAATGAACTGCACCATCTTTGAGAGACCGGCTCTGTTTCACCTCGACCCAGAACAAGTAGACGGGCAAGGTGTAATAATCGAGTGACACCGGAGGAGGGTCTGGGATTCGCCCTTTTAATTCCACAACTGAGCATGGTGGTAATAAGCGAGGCATGTGGTCAGCATGTGTGGCATTTGTTACATACAGATGATGCGCATCCGTACCATCCGACACTGGTGCAAGCATTGATGCTGGGTGACCACGCACGACGATTGGATTATTGTAATTTCATTCTCTACGCCTTAGAATAAAATCCGTCGTTCCTTTGTGACATTCTGTGGACAGATGAGTCAATGTTTATACGGGGTGAAACTGTGAATGTGCACAATGTGCATTACTGGTCTCTGGAAAAACCCCGCATCGCCTGCACAATACGACACGTGTGGTGCGGTATATGGGGAACCCAGATTTTTGGACCTACTACGATGGGACATTAACGGACGATCCTTACCTGCATATGCTACAAAACACTACGTGACTGGTATGAAGAGCTGTCTCTCTGACATGCATGACGGGTGTTGTTTCAACATGATGGGGCCCTCCCTGCATAAAACGTCCGGTCGTATCTGGCCACAGAATCCGAACAACAGATTCTTGGATATTGTGGTCCGGTAGCGTATAGCCACCGCGTTCGCTGGACTTGACTCCCATCTCTGAGGTTACATCAAGGCATAGGTCTATATGACTGGGACCACTTCTCTAGTTTATCTGGAGCAGCGCATCATCCTTGATTGTCACACAATTTGCTCATAGTAGACCGTTTTCTGATATAATAAATTAAAATCTATTTTTCTGTTTAATTTCATTATTTCATTCTTCGCTTTGTATACGACCCCTAAAAGTCAGCTAAAATTTTAAATGAACTAACCTTCTTTCGTGACACCCTAATTTGGCGATACCGGCTAAAGGTGGTTTCGCACTAAAAAGGACATTGAACCCTGATTTTGATCTCGAATTACTTTAATTCATATTTTAACTGATCCCTCATTGAAAGACAAAATGATGCGAAAAAAAATCTCAAACTTTCAAATTTAATAACTGTGTCAATTTTTGTAGTACAGATGTTAAACTTTTTGTGTTATGCCTGTTATGGTATAAGTAAACTTTTACTAAATATAACTATAGGGACAGGGGGACCGTATAAAAAGTTAGATTTCGTAATTTTTATAAAATTGATTTTTTACTTTAAAATTAATAATATACATAAAATAATAATATAAATAAACTTGCCACAACATGAATATTTACCTCATTTGAAACGTTTTTTTAATTGGAACTATATGTCTACGATCAACGGCTGAGAAATTAAAGGTCGGCGATAGATAACATATTGCACCCTGTATATAGTATAACCTCAAAAATTCGGCATCGTCGGGACCCAGACTAAACTGCATTTTTGAAAATTCCGGATTTCTGAATGAATATCAAAAGTACACTGGCCTCCAAAAGTTAAGGTACAAGGACTGGATGCTTTCGATTGCACACGTTTTGTCTTATATCTAGCCACATTATAGGCGAATTATTCTTGAACTTCTAGGATGTAAAGAACATGTTTGATTTTATATTTCTCGGTGAAGATTTATCGGGGGTTACAATTAGGGAGCTAATAATAAATTTAATAATAAAATAATATTTGCGATCACCTATGTAACTGAAAAGGCTGGAAATGGTTTGTCACTGTGGTAAATGACTATTTGGGTCCTGTTCAACGTTTGTATGCATTTGTGTAAGCATAGCACTCATATTCGTGAAGATATTAACGTTTTTGTGAAAAATTCAAAAGTTTTTTGTTTATAGCATACAGAGTTTTCAACCAAATTTAACACAACTTTCCAAAAACCTGACAAAGATCAATAGCAACAGTATACTACTATTAAAACATGAACATATTGAATATTTGATGAGATATGGGTATTTGTATGAAATATTTTTTAACTGCGCATGCGTGGAAGATCCTAAAATTTTTAATATATAATTTGGTAGTCAGCTATTTAGGGCAACTTATATAAAACGTCCAATCAAATATCGTGAAAATTCACAAAGATAGGGTCGATATAGGGAGTTGCTTCCTAAAAATAGCTTTATTGTAAGGGATTTTTCACAATTTTTAAATCAGCTCACTGTATCTTTCTAAGTGTTCACAACATTTGACTGGACTTTTTATAGAAGTTGCCCCAAAATACTGACTACCAAATTATGAAATACAAATTTTGAAGTCTTCCGCGCATGCGCAGTTAAAAATTATTTTATAAAAATTCCCATATCTAATCAAATATTCAATATATTCATGTTTTAATTGCAGTATACTGTTGCTACTGTACTTTGTCAGGTTTTTGGAAAGTTGTGTCAAATTTGGTTGAAAACTCTATTTGCTATAAACAAAAAACTTTTGAATTTTTCCCAAAAACGTTAACATCTTCACGAATATGAGTGCTATGCTTACACAAATGCATACAAACGTTGAACCGGACACAAATAGTCATTTACCACAGTGACAAACCATTTCCAGCCTTTTCTGTTACATAGGTGATCACAAATATTATTTTATTATTAAATTTATTATTAGCCCCGTAATTGTACCCCCCCCCGATAAATCTTCACCGAGAAATATAAAATCAAACAAGTTCTTTACATCCTAGAAGTTCAAGAACAATTCGCCAATAATGTTGGTAGATATTCGACAAAACGTGTGCAATCGAAAGCATCCAGTCCCTGTACCTTAAATTTTGGAGGCCAGTGAATTTCCGATATTCCTAATGGCGAATTTATTCATAATTTATTTCATAACGAAGTGATAATTATGTGACAAAAAAAAGAGAAAAATAAATATTTAAAGTTATCTTACTTTAATTGATATTTTCTATTTTACAAATAATAATTTTTAAAAAATCTAATAAACGGTAAAATCATTACCTTCTCGTGTAATTTTAAATTCTATTTGCTTCCTTTTTTGCCATTCTTTAGGAAGTTTTTCCTGTATTTTATACGAACAAAGAATACCTATTTTGGAAATACAGTTTTCTATCTCTAAAGGGGATATTAGTTCTCCAGTTAAATTTATGTATTTTTCAGTGATACCTTTTCTTCTGTCGATTCCTCGTTCTCGTCCCTTGAGCTGCAACTAGCGTTATTGGCGGTTTTTTTGCGACCCTATATTCCCAACTCCAAGATTTCTTGGCCTTCCTATTGTTCAAGGGATTAATCGGGTCTGACATATAAAGAAAACACACATTCTTCACTGAGAAAAATGACACTTTCAAATCTGAGCAAATCGATGTTTTCATTTTGTTATGAAACTTTTTATTTCAAATATGACGAATAAATGCTTTCAATTCGGAAATACCGGAAATACTGAGTTTCAAAGAAAATTACTTTTTATTAGTTAAATGTAGTAAATTTCACTTGTGTAGTTGTATTTATTCATATTATTTCATTTGTTATGATTTCGAACGAAATGCACCTTTCAATAATATTTTATTAGATGAAATGTGGCGAACTACATTTTTATCGTAATCGAAGAACACTTAAAAACCTTCGTAACGTGATCGTAGAAGCGTAGCGTTTGTTTTTCAGCTTTCGAAATCGAAGATTGGATGAATTCGTAAAAGAAAGACTTCGCAAGATTTCGTTGAAAAATTAGAAGGTAATTTTATTAATTTTGTTGTCTCAAAGTATTTATCCCTATTTTTATTGTATGCACTCTTAATTTCTATAAGTTATCTTATGATTAAGGTTAGCTATGCACCATGTTGCGTACACTCTAAAAACGGAGCAAAACATACTCAAATCTGAGTATGTCGCATACACTGTAAAAAAAGGACTAAAAAACGGAGATTCTACTGGCAATCGAGACGCCAGTACTATTTCCATATTTTTAACGGAAATTTTCCCTCATAAATTGCAGGAAACGGAAAATTTTCTGTAATTTATGGGAAAAAATGTCCGTAAAAATACGGATTTCTGGAATTTATGGGGGGGGGGGATTTCCGTTAAAATACGGAGATAGTACTGGCGTCTCGATTGCCAGTAGAATCTCCGTTTTTTAGTCCGTTTTTTTTTACAGTGTAGTCAGGCTCCGAATCAAAATTACTCAAATTTGAAACATGCATATACTCATTTCTGAAAACATGCACACACTCAAGAATAAACCATCATGTGCTCATATTTGATTATGTCCGTGTTTTCAGAAATGAGTATATACGCTTTTCAAATTTGAGTAATTGTGATTCGGACCCATTTTGACTATGCGACATACTCAGATTTGAACTTTTTTTTGCTCAGATTTGAAAATGTCGTTTTTGTCGTACTTTGTCCCCTAAGTTCGAAGTGTAAAAAAAAAAAAGAGGGAAACAATGACTTTCACGCCGGACAGAAATTTATTATCTTAGAAATTTTATTTAAATAAATGAAATTAAAAATTTCAAAGTTATTTAATATTTGTATAAACTATGATAACTTGCTCGATTTAATTTTTTTGCGCTATTGTGTACAGAAAATGTTTCTTGTTATTTTCTTTTTGGGATTTATAAAATAAAATTACTCACAAAATTTGTAATAAATTTAAAGGTTAAAAGGAAGGTTTTTGAGAGCAGATTTTACTTTGAAGAGCATATATTAAAAATTTTCACATAAAATTAAAAATCTCGAAGACAATTTATTAAAGATATAATATGAGAACTCTATACAAATTTCATAGATATATCTTGGATAATTTTAAACATGAAAAATTATTACTAAATTCATTCTGAGATAAATGGATTTAAAGTTCCAGCTATGGGAAGGACAGTAACTGTTAGTACAACATAAAAAATATTATATCTGCTAATGTAATCATCATATAACTACGCGGAGTACTTTATTTAATTTATTTAACTTTATACAACTTTATTAGCAAGAAAAATAAAAAATGCATTTTTTGAGAATTTTGACCTCTGGACCCCCTTAAAACTGATTCCTAATACTGATCATGTGATAATATAAAAAAATGTTGAATTCAATAAAACATGCTTGAAAAATGTATTAAACATTACACTGGAAGATTTTATTAAAAGAAAATTATTTGTACCTTCAAAAGATATATTTCATGACCGTCAAAACGTTGTCGTGCCTCAAGTATTCTGTCAGGCAATACTCTTAAAAGATATTGGCTAAGCCTCTAACCGAGTTAAAACTTCAATAAACTTTTTATTTTATTTTAATTTTTTTGTCCCTGTTTTCAGAAAAATTCTTGAATTGTCACATTTCATATAGCTTCTAAACAAAATTTTCCGAAAGAGAAAATTTGACACTTTCAGATTTAATATTTTTTCAGTTTCAGGGGAGAAATGCTGCTATTCCCCCAAATCGTGAGAAAATCTATTACCACTATAATGAGTTTAAGACTTTAGATTCATTGTTTGCATTTCAAAATCATTCAATATGCTATTGTTTGAAAAGTTAATTTAGATTTTTAATGATATAGGAAAGTATTAAGATATATTGTTATGAATATTTTCCCATTTCTTTTAGAAGATGGATAATGGAATATTAAAAAAGTATTTGACACGAAAAAACAAAATGAAACAATGCGAAAATCTTTTCTGCGAAACATCGTATGATGTAAGGAAATATGGAAAGAGAAAAGATTTCTATTAAACTTTAGATCCGTATTAGTCTAAATTCTTCTTCTAAATTTAAAGATTTTTTGTATTGTACGCATTATTTTAGTATTAATTTTCGTGTACACTGCAAAACAAATTGTAAATTTACGTGTATTTTACCGTAAATTGCTCCCGTAAATTTACGGAAAATGTCACTTTTTTCAAATAAACGGTCAAATTCCGTAAATTTCATGTTTTAAGGACACAACCCGTTTATCTAAAGGCAAAGCCCGTTTATCCAGGTGCAAAGACAGTTTTTTATGTGCCTTTCACTGGAATCTCTGCTGCAGTAAAATTACTGCAGCAATTTTTTCAGTGTAATTAAACTTTTTTCAATCAATAAAAAGCGTGTTAAGTAGTAAATTTTACTTTAGTTGTCTTGTTATCTAAAAATATTCTTGGGAAAAAATGGACCTTTAAAGTGTATTTATACAGGGTATTTCCTTAATTAGATTTCGCCTTCAATAGCTCGTGAACCGAATTAGCACAGCCATATTTGTAGTGTCTATGTATAGTAAAATAGGTATGCGTTACATGATGAGGTACCTGACAGTACCCCCTTGCGAAAAACTGTGACGTTTAAGTTCTTACAAGGAAAGTCTCCATACGGGCATACTCAGAAAAATCTGAAAAAATTACAGACTGTTCTTCTCATATGGATATATATGTTTATAAAAAACTTTTGGCGGAACCCCGATACAGCATCCGCAAAAAATTAACGAAATTTTCGTTTATTTGGCGGTTTATCACCGGTTGGCGATGAAAAAAAACGCTTTTATGTAGGAAAAAACTTTTTATTTCCAATTTGTTTATATAAGTTTAATTTAAATAACTTTAGTTTTGTCATTTTTAATTTGTTTTAACTATAGTTTTGTCATTTTTAGTTTGTTTTAACTATGGTTTGTCATATATATTTATAGGTATTTATAATAAAATTTAAATATCATATTTTACGATTTAAAATAAAATTTAAATTGATTTAAATTGTTCCAAACTCAAAAATAAGGCAGATAGAACATTGCCGATTTGATTTTGTTGCTATGGAAACGGCTTCGTCTTCAATATGGAATTGTATTAAGGCAATCAAATGTCAGCTGGCTCTAACTTAAAATAGATATTTGCAACTTGCAAAGCATAGAAAATATTTTTACAGCGATAAATTAAATAACTACAGCAACAAGCAACATATATATGTAATGTAAAATATATATAATAACCTCTTTCATTGATTAAGTTTAAATTCATTAAAAACCGTGCATTCTAAAAAACAATATTTTCAGATGCATTAAAATCGTTTGCTTTTGGCGAGGAAAAATCCTGCTCGCCAAATCCCGTGTCATTTTCGTGTTTTTGCGCCAAATATTTGAAAGTATTTTATTTTTTTAAAGACTTTCTACTGAAATTCCACCGTTAAATTTAACTGATCCCTTATTACATACATGAGTAGTTTCACTAGTATTTTTTTCAACATATTCTGAATATGCCCAGTAAGGAGACCTTCCTTATTAGTAAAAAACAATTCTAGATACAGAAAAATGTCCTGTACAAAGCGCCTTTGATTTAGTATGAAATGATGTCTTACATGTAAACTTTATTTGCCTTTATTAGAAGCTCTGAAATTTATATTTTTAATATCCAAACCTAGCTTAAATATATATTCATCCGTAAGTTTGGGATTAGATTGCGTATGTACATTTACTAATAAGAAAAACCATGTCAACTATGCTAGATGTATCTACTAACGAAAACGTGCAGAATGCATGATATGCGCTGGTGCTGAAGATTGAAAATATTTAGCAAACATAACATAACTTAGTAAATAAATAAATAGAAATGCTTAATTCATCTTTAAAAGTTAATGTTAAACTTACACTAAGTGCAAAATTACTTAAAAGATGACACAGTATTTAAAAATGTTAAATTATTTTAATACCTTAGGCCTTAATTTCGCCTAATTTTGCCGCGTAAATCTACGTGGATTTTGAAAATTAGGCGTTCAATCAATAACTGTTGTATTTCTTATTTTCCTCCGAAGAAGACTATATTTTATAGTTGAAAGTATACTAAGGTATTGAAATAATTTAACATTTTTAGCTCACGGGCTATCAAAGCCTGAGAGCTAATGTGCCCGCCCGTTCTGTATGTATGTACGTACGTATGTATGTATGTATGTATGTATGTATGTATGTACGTAACGCGATAACTCTTGATAGAAACATCCGATTTGCTTCAAAATTTTTTCTAGGTTCATTGTGATAAGGCGCTTCCCTGATTAGTTTTGGGAGTTCATTGGTTAAGGATAAAGGGGGGAAAACGGGGTTAGTCCAACCCCTTAATTCAGATAAATGGGTTTTTCATGCAGAATCATTCGATTTGCTCCGAATTTGATATACCGGTTTATTGTGTTAAGAAACTTCCCTGATTAGTTTTGGGGGTTCATTGGTTAAGAATAGAGGGGGGAAACGGGGTTACTCCACCCCCCTTAATTCCGATAAATGGGTTTTTCATGCAGAATCATTCGATTTGCTCCGTATTTGGTATACCGGTTTATTATGGTAAGGAACTTCCCTGATTAGTTTTGGGAGTTCATTGGTTAAGGAAAAGGGGGGAAAACGGGGTTAGTTCACCCCCCTTAATTGAGATAAATGGGTTTTTCATGCAGAATCATTCGATTTGCTCCGTATTTGGTATACCGGTTTATTATGTTAAGGAACTTCCCTGATTAGTTTTGGGGGTTCATTGGTTAAGGATAAAGGGGGGGGGTGGTTAGTCCACCCCCTTAATTCAGATAAATGGGTTTTTCATGCAGAATCATTCGATTTGCTCCGAATTTGATATACCGGTTTATTATGTTAAGGAACTTACCTGATTAGTTTTGAGGGTTCATTGGTTAAGGATAAAGGGGGAAAAGGGGGTTAGTCCACCCCTTTTAATTCAGATAAATGGGTTTTTCATGCAGAATGATTCGATTTGCTCCGAATTTGGTATACCGGTTTATTATGTTAAGGAACTTCCCTGATTAGTTTTGGGGGTTCATTGGTTAAGGATCAAGGGGGAAAAGCTAGGTTAGCCCACCCCTCTTAAATTAGATAAATGTGTTTTTCATGCAGAATGATTCGATTTGCTCCGAAGTTGGTATACCGGTTTATTATGTTAAGGAACTTCCCTGATTAGTTTTGGGGGTTCATTGGTTAAGGATAAAGGGGGAAGTGCGGCTAGTCCACCCCCCTTAATTTATATAAACGGGTTTTTCATGCAGAATTATTCGCTTTGCTCCAAATTTGGTATACCGGTATATTATGTTAAGGAGCTTCCTTGATTCGTTTTGGGGATTCATTGGTTAAGGATAAAGGGGGGGGGGGGGGTAGTCCACCCCCTTAATTTAGATAAATGGGGTTTTTTTTGCAGGATTATTCGATTTGCTCCAAATTTGGTATACAGGTTTATTATGATAAGGAGCTTCCCTGATTAGATTTGGATGTTCACTGGTTAAGTATAAAGGGGGAAACGGGGACTAATTCCCCTTCACTTATTTTTTTTTTTGAGGGGCATTATTCTTTAAAATAAGAGTATGATATACAATTAGTGTGAATAGCCTGTGAGCTCAATGCCATCAGCTTAGCTGGGCACTTTTATTTTTTATTAAATACTGTGTCATCTTTTAAGTAATTTTGCACTTAGTGTAAGTTTAACTATAACATAACTTACTTATTAAAATAAATTGTAACTTAGTTACATTTGTTAGTTAGTGAATAAAAGTGCTATCTCATCCCATATTCCTAGATCCAATAAAAGGCAGTGATTGGATAACATAAAAATAAATTTCAGAGACTCTAATAAAAGTAAGACAGGTAAAAAAACACTTCATACTTAGCTTTTCTTACTAAGTTGAAGATAACTCGAAAAATTTGCAATTGACTTTTTAGCCGTAGCTCCGACCGTTTTTCATATAAAGATGCTAACTCAGTAGCTTGCCACTTGAGAACACCTTCAGATACCACATAGTGCAACGCATACACGTTTTACAATACACAGCCACACGTATATGACTGTAGCTAACGAGAATTGGGCAAAATACACCGTAAAACTATTTTTGATACAAAATACACTGCTATTAAAACACAAAATACAAAATACTTTACAAATTAAAAAATTCCAAATGCAAAATACATGCATTTTCAAAATACATTTCAAATAGAAAATACATTTTGAGATAAGAAAAGAACATTGTGCATTATATTGCACTAGACTATAGGTGTCGAACCCGCCCATGGGTAGTTGTCATCCGTTATTTCAGAATAGTAATATCTGCCTTATTTGATCACAGAATTTCTGTCATTAAATCAAGCAAAGATCACTATTCGTAAATAGTGATGGCAATAGGTGTGCTAGCTAGATTACAATGCATATTTGTTTCTAATATCAATTTCATAATATAGAAATAATGAAATTAATATTCAAAAGAAAAATGTGCAGTAGCTTTTAAAATTTTTAACATATATAGAATATTAAGAGCTTCAAATATACAAATAGAAAAGTTTGGCTTATTCCGTCAAGTAGTTTTTAAAAAATTACCTGCATTGCAGTTTCTTTTTCAAATATTAATAAATTCAAAAGTATAAATATATAAAAAACCCCCATTTTAAGAATTGGTGAAATATATTTATCAAAATTAACTCTAAGGAAAATTTAAAATTTATGTTTTATAATAAAAATCCACCTTTTTTAACCAATGTCGCAATTCCATGTATTCCAAACCATACATTTATGGCATAGTTTAATAGCTTGTTATCAAGAAATTTAAATTTTACCTCTTTTTTATTTTCAAGATATGCCATGAGGAAAGGAAAAAAATACCTAATTACAAATGTTACTTTATATTGTGCTTCATACTGTAACAAACAAGTATTTATTGCTACGTAACGTAGTAAAAGATTTAAAAATAACACATGCATGGAAATTAGTTAAAACTTCTCAAATAGTTGTTTTCTATATTTATAATCAAAATTTAATTTAAATTAATCTACAAATTCATTATAAAGTTCTGAATATATGAAAAGACTGTGTTTTATAATACTTCCACCTAATTAAAATTATGGTTCAACATAAAACACATTTATCGCTCATTTTTGTATCCCCTGTCACCGTTCATGTAATATATATATATATATATATATATATATATATATATATACAGGGTGTCTATAATTAAACGACTCTACTTTAAAGTTATCTACAGACAAAACTATTGTTCATAAAGTTGTGAAATTTTGTGAAAGACATAATAAAGGGATGGGAATTTGTTTGGCTAAAAAAAATTGTAAATAAAAGTAATTCAAAATTTTGGCACCCGAGGGAGTTCTTTAATAAATTACACATTTAGCATTACGATAGTTTAAAAATTTTATTTATTAACTTAACCTCACTCTAAAGACAGCTTTTCACAACCTTTTCCTAGCTTTTCCCTGAACAGACGGCGGCAAACTGTGGAACATGCTATCATAAGATTCCACATGGTATCTGAAAATGATGAAAATCATGCAGAACATGTTTGGTTATAACAAAATTTGTTAAACTATCGTAAATGTATGCTTAATGTGTAATTCGTTAAAAAAAGGCCCCTAATATATTTTTTTCGCTCACACATATTTCCATACTTTTATTATGTACCCCAAAAAATTTCACAACATTCTGAACAACAGTTTCGTCTGTAGACAACTTTAAAATAGGGTCGATTAATTATGAACATCCTGTAAATAAAACTTCTAAACTATCTTAATGCTAAATATGTAATTTATTGAAAATCGCCCTCTGGTGGCGAAATTTTAAACTAGTTTTATTTATATATTTTTTAGCTTAAACAAATTCCCATCCCTTTATTATGCCTTTCCAAAAATTTCACAACTTTATGAACAATAGTTTTGTCTGTAGACAACTTTAAAGTAGGGTCGTTTAATTATGGACACTCGGTATATATGAAAAATATTTTACAATCTTATGTTTCCAACTACTAGAACAGGAAAATCTGATCCAACATAGCAAAAATATACATCAATGTAATATTAAGAAAATAAAGGTTACGCGTAAATTGAAGGCACGGAATTCCTCTGAAAAAATGTCTTTTAAGACTACTTTCTGTAAATTTATGCAATTAATTTTGGTAGAATGCTTCTCAAACGAAAAGTGTTATGTTTATTATCTAGAAATAAATTCCTTCTGTTTTTCTTTCATTTGTTCACAAAAGTGTTGTTCATCCTTTTGTAGAATAATTAAATGAACCTTTGTAGAAGATAAAAACAAAAATAATTGCAAACGGATAGAGTGTTTGGATGCTTAATGATGCAAAGTTTATAAACGAATCAAATTAAATGAAATACGTGCAAAAATTGCAACAACAAGAAATACGTTTTCTTTTTTTTTTATACGTTCATTAATTATGATAAGGGTATACGAAAGCTTATATAATCAAAAAGACACCTATAAAACAAATGCAATTAGTTTATACTTAAAAACTATTCTGTATTTATAATTAAACGTAGAAAACTATGTGTGTTTTTATATTAAGCTTTTCTGAATAACGTATTAAAAAACTCCAATCTATCATTTTTACTTTTATATATTTTTTTAGTTACAAGAATGGTCTGGTATTTGCTCAATGCTTGAAAAGATACGTAATAGAATGATGAATCATATAACAGATACACTGCGTGCCCAAGAACATTTATTCAAATTACACCTTTGGAAATATTACATTTTATAGCAAGAAACAGAAATTTAACTTTATCACAATATATTTATAAATGTATAAATTAAATTTAAAATAAGGATTATTACTTTTATAGATTTTTTTAGTTACAAGAATGGTCTGGTATTTGCTCAGTGCTTGAAAATATACGTAATAGAAGGATGAATCATATAACAGAAACACTGCGTGCCCAAGAACATTTATTCAAATTATTCCTTTGGCAATAGGGGAGAGTAGCCATATTTGGACCGCCGCTTAAAAATGGACCGTTGCCATTCTGCCATTAATTACGGAAAGGGACGCCATCTACCGCTGAAATCCTACTCATCAGAATGACGTCATTTATAATTAGAAGAAGCACCTGCCTGCCATGTGCTGTTTTGAGATAATTAAAAAAAACCTGAAGTTAGCGGTTTTGATCTAGTTTTTTCCTACCAAACGCAAGTGAAAACTTTAAAACTAAGATAAGTTGTTATGTTTTCATATACATATCTAAATTCACCTGTTTATTGTGCATATTTTTCATGTAGATTTATTTGATTTCGTTTTTGTTCTTAATCTTGAGTTATCTGTTTTTAAAAATGGCGCAGTTGCCTTAATTGGGCCAATTTAAGTTGCTTAAATTGGACTAGATATATGATCATAAATTTGAAAAGTAAGTAATGAATTTCGAGAGTGGTACGTTTTGTACGCTTTTTTTTTTTTTTTTTTTTTTTTTTTTTTTTTTTTTTTTTTTTATAATGGGTTACTATCTCCACGAATGTTTTTAATTTTTCTTTTGTATATCTGGATCAATATCTTTATACAGTTTAGGCCTTTATAAAAATAAAAAATATTTTTACATGTTTATGCAATAAACTTTGTGTGCAATTTCTTTTATTTTGTATGTATTTGTATTTATTTTCTTTGAATTCTTTATTCCTACGGCGTATTTGATTTACAGAGTTGAATTCAAGCATTTTCCTCATGGAGGATATTTGCGGTTCCGTGAGGGGGGAGGGGTGCAGACTTTTTACAATTCTGGAGGGTGGAATTACACTCTTTTGCCATTAAAACGCATAAAGCCTCAAACCTTCGGGGGTGGAGGAGTAGTTATTTCAAGGCTCCGGAGTGTAGAACACCTGAATTCAACATTGCTTGAATATATATTTTGAGTTTGTTTAATCGAAGCGCATTTCTTTTCAACAGAGCATATTTTTTAAATACTTTTTAAATATAATTTTGAAGATGTTGAAAACGACACAGACAAACTATCTGGAAGGAAACACTCGTGGCAGCAAAAGCTGTTAAAGATATACGAAACGAAAAGTAGAGAGTAAGTTGTGAAGAAATTGACCTGCAAGAAAGCTGCAGTTACAAATCCCCCCCCCCCTCAAAAAAAGCCAAGGAATCATTAGAAATGTTATCTCCCTTGCTAAATTCAGTTAAATCAAAGTACAGAGGGAGCAAGAAAACAGTTGAGTTAACATCTTCGTCATATAGAGTAAACCTTGAAATGGAAATAAAACGACAAAAAGGAGGGACTCACAGTACAAACGCAATTGGAACATCAAGTTTTAAAAAATAGGTCTGATGCAAATCGAAAAAAAATGACGGAAGACATTAACTACAAACATAATGTAAAGGAAACTTCTGTTTCAAAAAATGTCTAATAATTCAGAATCTAAAAAGAAAAATCTAGACAGTGATAATTGGTTTTGCCTAATTTGTAAGAAAAATGAAATAGCAGAAATGATTCGGTGTTCAGATCACCAAATACGGTTCCATGTTGTGTGCGCTGGAATAAAAAATGAATAAACGAAATTCATGTGTAACCTTTGCATCACTCCTTACATGATATTCAAGTAACTGTCAGTTATTTCCATAATTTCTATTCTTAATTATTGATAACTTTGATTTATATTTTGAATAAATTTTGATTTAAAACAATTACTCTTATTTTCAGACATTTGATTTCATTATATTTCATTGCTGTTATTTGTTTGATTGTTTCAGTAATCGCAAACTTTGTTTTTAATAAAATTAGTTATATTCCCTAGTCATTAAAACAACCTGATATTGTTTGGTCCAATTTAGGAGACTGGGGGTCCAACTTAGGCGACCAGTTGCTGAATTTGGACCAATTTGAGAAATTTTTCAAATTAAAATAAAATTTGGGATTTTCAAAAAGAAATTGATCTAAGGATTTATTTAGTTAGTAGATGAATAGATTGACCCCGTGTAGAGATGTTTCACAGATATTCCAAAAATTGAGCGAGTTACCCCTGAAATTATGTGAAGTGGTCCAAATTCAGCTACTCTCCCCTATTACATTTTATAGTAAGAAACAGAAATTTAACTTTATCACTTTGTAGTTATAAATGTTAAATTAAATTTAAAATAAGGATTATTACTTTTAGAGATTTTTTTAGTTACAAGAATGGTCTGGTATTTGCTCAATGCTTGAAAAGATACGTAATCGTAATAGAATGATGAATTATATAACAGAAACTCTGTGTTCCCAAGAACATTTATTCAAATTATTCCTTTGGAAATATTACGTTTTATAACAAGAAACAGAAATTTAACTTTATCACTTTATAGTTGTAAATCTTAAATTAAATTTAAAATAAGGATTATTACTTTTATAGATTTTTTTAGTTACAAGAATGGTCTGGTATTTGCTCAATGCTTGAAAAGACACGTAATAGAATGGTGAATCATATAACAGAAACTCTGCATGCCCAAAAACATTTATTCAAATTATTCCTTTGGAAATATTACATTTTATAGCAAGAAAGAGAAATTTAACTTTATCACTTTATAGTTACTAGCAGGAATGACCGAACTAAGCTCGGTCAAAATTACCTTTGTGTTTATCTGGATATATTTTTCCCACTGAATCATTGTTGATGTTTTAGATGCAATTAGCTTGACCCTGAGCCATAAGTGACCCAAAATATCCTACTAATCGAATTTTTTCGAACATGCGACCTAAGACAATGCTCTTCTCGAGCCTGAAAACGATGAAATATAAAATTTAGTGAAAATAGTTAGTGGTTTTCTAGATAAAATAAGCTTGACCCACGTTGATTCAAAAATGACCCGCTAACCGAAATTTATCGAACATGTGACCTATTCCAATGGTCTTTTTGTATTGTGAAACGGTATAATAAAAAAAAATTATCAAAATCGTTTGAACATTTTTGAGTTACAGTTAGCTAGACTCCGCCCCATTATCAACGAACTGGCCCACTAATGGAATTTTCATGAGCATGCGCCCCAGCCCAATAGTTTTATCTTGTCCAGAAACGGCTACAAAGTTTTGTCGAAATCATTTGAGCCGTTTTTAGATACAGTTAGCTTGACCCTGACCCGTTGGGACACAAAATAACCCACTAATCGAATTTTCTTGAGCATGCGACCTAGTGCAATAATTTTATCTTGTCCAGAAACGGGGTAATACAAAGTTTTGTCAAAATCGTTTGAGCCGTTTTTTAGATACAGTTACCTTGATCTTGATCCATTAGGACCCAAAATGACCCACTAATTGAATATTCTTGAACATGCGACTCTGCACAATGGTCTTATCATGCCCGGAAACGGTATTATACAAAATTTTGTCAAATTGTTTTGTACCGCTTTTTAAATACAATTAGCTTGACCCAGACCGATTGTGACCCAAAATTACCCTCGAATTTTCTTGAACATGAGACCTAGCCCAATGGTCTTCTCGAGCCCGAAAACGAAAGAATATAAAATTTAGTCAAGATCGTTTAAGCCGTTTTTTAGATACAATTAGCTTGAATCTGACCCATTGTGACCCAAAATGACCCACTAATCGAATTTTCTCGAACATGTGACTTAGCCAGATTCTCTTCTCATGCCCAAATACGGTATAATACAAAATTTAGTTAAAATGTTTTGAGCCTTTTTTTACATACAATTACCTTGACCCTGACCCATTCTGACCCAAAATGACCCACTAATCAAATTTTCTCGAACATGTGGCTTAGCCCAATGTTCATCTCATGCCCCAAAACGGTGTATTACAAAATTTTTTGAAAATGTCTTGAGCCGTTTTTTATATATAATTAGTTTGAGCCTGACCCATAATGACGCATAATGACCCACTAATCGATTTTTCTCGAACACTTGACCCATCCTAATGGTCTTTTCGTGCCCGAAAACGATAGATTATAACATTTCGTCAAAATCGTTAGATCCGTTATCTAGATAAATTTAGCTTGTCCCACAGTGACCCAAAAATGACCCACAAATCGAAATTTCTCGAACATGTGACCAAACCCAATAGTCTTCTCGTATCCGAAAATAGTTGGATACAATAATTAGTCAAAATCGATTGAGCCGTTCTTTAGATATAATTAGCTTGACCCTGACCCATTATGACCCAAAATGGCCCATTAATCGAATTTTCTCGAATACGTGACCCATCCCAATGGTCTTTTCGTAATCGAAAACGGTAGCGTGCAAAATTTAATCAAAATCGTTACAGCCGTTTTCAAGATAAAATTTACTTACACACACACACACACAATTTTTGCTCGCATTAGAGTATAAGATAAATGTATAAATTAAATTTAAAATAATGATTAAGATGTTATGTTTAGTTAAAACTTTGATGAATAAAAATGTCTTTCTCCAAAATTTTTTTTAATGTTTCAGGGAAAAAAATCAGCTTTGGTATTTGCGCAACACTTGAAAGATTCATAGCAGGATTTTCAACAGCATAACAGAAAAGTTGCACTTATGGAAAGTGTACCAATAGCGGGTCAATTAAGGGCATATATCTAATACTTATTAAGTTATTAATGAACTTAAAAAGATATATAATGTTAGCGTAGTCCTAAACTGCATATATACCAGAGTAATCAGTCAAAGTTTCAAATATATTCCTCGGAAAAAAATAATAAAAATAATAACCTTCTTCTATGCTCCGATTGTGGGCGTAGTAAATTTCTGATGCACCAAAAGTAGACACCTCAGACCAGAGCTACGAATTTAGTGTGTACCACACAGATCTTGTAATTTGTTTTACAATTGTATAATTAAATATACACAATGAAGAAAACACATTTAGAAATACAAATAGTTAAGTTATATAATTTAATTAATAATTCTGCAGATTAGGCGCCTCAACTTCAATTCTGCAAATCGTTTTTATTTTGATCTCACTTTTCATAATATCTATTGTCGTACAATCTGAAAATTTGTTCGGTTATATACAGCGTGTCCATTCCTATTATTGACCAATAACACATTCCTAAGCTACTTGTTTTAGAGGAATAGTTCTTACTGCTGAAATCTTTCAAATGTTGTTCTTCATTATATAATAATCCCTTTACTTGAAATTAATTACATATTTTTAAAGTTCAGAAATTTAAATTTTTATGCGGTTTCTGTGTACTATAATTGAAATTTAGAAAAAATTCCTCTGTGCCCCAATAGCCTAAATAGTAAAAGTTCCCATCTTCTTCGACCAAAACTTACAGCGTTATGATACATTGAATTTTATGGATTTTCAGCATTTTCTGACACAAAAAATGCGTTTTTCCATTTTTATTACCAGAATATTACGAGAGGTAGGTGAGTAATCCAAAGATTTTTATTAACGAGAAGAGTAGGCATGAACAGGTCCTGATTAATTAATAGGCACGAGAAGCACGTGCTTCCCTTAGAAAATTTTGAAGCGCCCCGAAGAAAATATTTAAAACTGACTAAAGAAAGATGTGAAAAATTTCTAGAAAATGGGAAAGTTAATAGGAAATTTTTTTCCATTTAAATATTAGTTACAATAGGTAAATAGAAACAGTGGGAAAGACTAGAAAGGAAAAGGAAGGATGAAAGCAGCAGTCTTAACACTTTCAAGGGCAGTGGTTACAAAACCACTTAATTTTAATTCCGAAACGTCACAATGGCACCAGAATTTTGCTAACATCTTTGCCGTTTATTAAGTATGTGAAATATAGCCTTTTTCTTATTTCCAAATAAATTTGTTCTTAAATTCTGATGCCAATCATCTATTTGAACATTTTAGTACTGAAAGTACATCGCCCCTTAAAGGTTTAAATCATGTTAATGGTAAATTAAGCGCTCATGCGGCTGCAAAGGAGTATAGCATCGATCGAAAAACTTTAGGAAGGTACGTAGACAAATTTCACCAGGGTGAATACAGTGAGTTGAATCCAAACTATGTGACAACTAGAGTTGTCAGGTCGAGTGTCACAAAAAATTGAACAAGGATACAAAACAGCGGGAGAGGGGCTCCTAAATCCGGATATAATAACATGAAGCACTATGAAAACCGAACCTGTCTCTAACTGAATACTGCCTTAAATGTTAAAATTTCATTTTCTCCGCTGCACAATTATATCTGCTCAGACAAAATCCTATTTAAAACAAAAATTTTCTCCTCTGACTTGCGATTGCGTCTCAACAGGTTTGTTTAAGCATCATATTTAAAAAAAAATATTTTTTATAGTAATAAAAGCATGTAGCATAATGTTATTTTGCCTTTTTTTAAAGTGATTTTATTTCTCTTCACAAATATTACAGTATAAAACAAAGTGGGTCAAGCCTCCTACATAGTGGGTCAAGCCTCCTACATAGTGGGTTAACCCTCCCACAGGTGGGGAGCCTTGACCCATTATTTTTTCATGATTAAAATCAATCATTTTTCAAATTTCTTATATGTTACACTTATGTAGCAATTTTATTTTGATAACTGATTGTATATCGAATAACATGATATATAAAAATTTATTCTACGTTCAATATTTAAAAAATAAAAAATCATTTTGTAAAAAGTGGGTCAACCCTCCCTAGTCTCCCGTATATATAGATAGATAGATAAGTTTGAACTAGGGTTGGTTTTGAATTCTATGTGTCATGATCGGCGTAGATCTGCAAAACATTTTCAGAAATTCCAACATAGAGGAGATTGTAATCGGTAGTATTTCTTAAGAAATCTACCTAATAAGGGCCAAATCTTAAAGATTGGTAGTTTACACTATAATAAACACTTTTTGTATGGTAAACTAAAGTCACAATCCATTTTATAGTCAAAAACACAGGGTGCTCATTCCAATCCGAAAACAGATTTTTGTTGTTAACTTTAACATTAACGAAGAAATTTTAACCCATTTATGCCTTGCGTCACAAAACTAGGAAGTTTTGATTTTTCAGCAGTAAATTAATTTTTATCTGTAATCTTCAGTCCATTTTTTACAATTATTTTACATAATTTACAAACAGAACATTCAAATTATTATAATGTAATAATTATCGTTATGCTGCTCAAAGTCAAAAAATTAGAATAATTCATTTCATTTTTATTTGGAATTGCATTTAGCTTTATTTTAGTGTAATACAATTGAAAAAGAACAACGTTTGATGTTTTAATAAATTTGCATGTTATTAAAGACATCTAAAACTATAAAAGATTAAATTTTGAGTGCATATTGTATTTTTGTAAAATTATTTTCACTATTCATAATATTAGAATGCTAAAATAGGTGGTCCAAAAAATTAGAATACTTATGAATTTTCCTGATTGTTTCAGAAGGTTGCATAAAATTAGCTACTGCAGGGTTTCCTCTTATGTTTCAGAAATACTTTGCATCATTCTTTTTTTTATTTTGTGTGCAAGATGGGTCATTCGTCCGGCATAATGGAGTTTATAAAGCATTGTACCCGGCGAAATAGCCGGTCAGGGAAGTATGTTAATTTGGTGTTGGCTAAGCCAGTTCTTGTTGGACACTGGACTGTGGGAATGTGCTAAATCATGTTTCAAAATAAAATCGTCACCACACAGATCTTCCGACGATGGTATCATGAAGTGCTTAAGAATTTCTTAATATATTCAAAATTAAGCCTTTCGTTTACGATACATAGACTTCCAGGACCATACGCAATCATTCAAGCTCATACCATAACACTGTCTGCAAATTTCACTGGTCGTTCCATGCCGTCCTTGTCATATGCTTCTTGCTTCATTCGCCATACACGACCACCTTTATCACCATATAATACGCAATACACACTGTCATCACTAAATAATATCTTTTTCCAATCATCCAGACCCCATAAGCGCCTTTTTTTGCACCACTTCACTCTCTCTCTTTTCTGTTTAATAGTCATGAGGGACTTTGTCTTTGGTACACGAGTTGAAATCCAAGTTTATGGAGACGTCTTAGTATAGTAGATTTACTCACATAAACGCCGGACTCTTTCCACTTTCGAAGCAAATATCTTACACTTCTAAAACGGTTTTTTAGCACTACTCTGTAACTTTCTATCTTCTTCCTTACGACACTGTAAAAAAAAAAAACTGTACAGTTACTAAAGTTTTTTTTAGGAAACTGGGATTTCTAGAACTTTTTATGTAACGGCAACAACGAAAATTCCTGTAACTGACGCTGTTACAGGAATTTTTTTTCCGTAGTAACGTATGGTGGAATTTCGTTTAACTCTCTGAAAATAAATTATTTCACAATGTGCCAAAGTATTGTGCTGCATATAGTTGTTACAACATTCAAATGCTTTAGTTTTAAAAATATACAAAAATGTACTATATAGAAAAGAGTTTGATAAAATAACATTTAAAAATAATAACGAAAACCTTCGATGATGATTTTATAACTTTCAACATCAAATTCGTCTACAATTCAATAAAATCGTTCATCTGAAAAAATAAACATATTTCCTCTATTTGAATATATAACGATTTTGCATATGAAATTTGAAAAAAATTCATTCGTGTTTGCGTTAAAAATTCAATCGTTAAACTTTTAAAAATGATTATTTATAATCTTCGAACGGAGGGTAAGTCGATAAATTGTTTAAAAAATCATTTTAAAATATCAGTTACCTTCGAATCACGCTACTCAGACGGTGCTGAACTTCAAACATCACATAATCCCATACCCATCAATTCCTTATTTTTTTTACTAAGCTAGTTCTATCTTTTCGGAGAAATCAATAGTTTTCCTTTCTTCTGGAATTCATCTCCAAGTATTGGCTGAATCAAAAGCAGCATGCCCTGCTTGCTTCTATCGAACTGCTTGTCCGATGTATCGGAATATGAGATTTATTTTGCTCCATTTTTTTAAAGGTTCTTCACTGAACACATTGAACTACATACTATCCTAAGTTTGGATGTTCTCTTCATCCCATTCGCACAGTAAAACTGAAATGTTCTCTACGAGTTTGGATTTCAATGCGTTTGAAGGTGAAAGAAATGATTTTTTTTTATTCTTATTCAATGCTTTTTTCCTCTTCAAATAATAGAATTTTAAGTTTGGTAGATTTTTGTATCAGGTGTTGCTTCGATATATTGTAGTTGCTTGCATTTCAAATTAGAATTCATGTTTCGATTATATTGTGTGATGTAATTTATTTTTACATGTTATGTTTGTGTTAGGTGTTATGTGTTATGATTTTTATGTGCTATAATTTTACATTTTAATAGGCTTTCTTATTCTATAATATTAGACAATGTTGCTTGTTATAAAATTTTATTTTTATATAATTTTCAGATGTGTTGTAATTTATAAATCCATACATAAATATAAAATTCGTGTGTCTGTATGTGATTTCCGTAAAAACGCATATTTCTAAGTTCATTCGGTTATTAAGCCGACGTATAGTTAAAAATAACCTTTTTCCCCCCTGTTTGTTTGCCCGGAATAGGCTCAGAAACGGTAGCATAACCCTAAACATATCAGGGGCAGATATAGAACTCTATGCCTACAATCTTCTCTTTGTCTCATTCCAATATCTAATATAATTTTGAGAAGACAGGAATAAATTGCACGAAACGATCAATTAACCAATCTTCTCAATAACTCGAAAACTGATTCATCAATTGTAACGAATCAAACCGTGATTCAAACAGATAAGTAATAAATATTACATGTTAATTTGGTTTTTTAGCTTTCAACTTATTCATTTTTATAAAAAAAACTAAATTAGTAAATATAAAGTGCTAATATTCCACAATCAGGATGCACCGTTATACTCCATTCATCCGTCTATCTATAAGGGAGCCCACCTACAAGCAAGTATTCGATAAATTATGACTATACTGTTAAATGTTTGCACATTTACGAAAAAACGTGGCTATAATAACATTATAAAATTTTGTACCAAATCAAACTCTCTGAAGTATGCCAATTGGCTGCAAATCCGATTACAGAAGAATATATAATAATAATACAAGTCAATCCGATCTTACGACTTATTTATTTTAATTTTAAAACTTGATTTTTAATGATAAAGTGCTAATATTACATAATTGGGACGCGCCATGAAATCCCACAATCCACCCATCTGTAATATTGTCTATCTGCAAGGTTGGCGTCATTGATAGGCATTGGACGACCTAGGATAATACCATTAAAATTTTACCTCATAAAATAATGCCTGGCTACCACAATCTATTTTATTTTGCGCCAAACCAAGCTATCTAATATATGCCAATTTGCCGTGGACCCTGTTAAAGAAGACCTAAAAATGATAATAATTTTTTCTCGATCCAATTTTTAGCTAGCAACTTATTCATTTTTAACACGTTTCAACATAGTGGAAAAGTGTTTATGAATTCGGTTTGTCTGTCCGTCTGTCCGTGCTCTAACTCGCATAAATATAGTCCGACTGCCATGAAATGGGTATATGTTGTTGGGGTTTGGTATGGAATGATCGGTGTTGAAAATGAAGTGTAACATTTTCGGTTCATTTACAGGGCCGCTCAAAAGAACTCTGTTACATTACGATGTATGGGGGAAAAACCGTTCGCCTTATATTTTAATGTTTTTACAGTATTTTAAACATATTGAAATTGATATACATCACTGAGGTGTACTACAAGGTTAATGATGTATAATAGGGTGTGCATAGAACTTATCTTTCATTTACAGGGACACACGAAAGAATTTGGGTAGAGAAGAAAGTGAGTAATAATTGAGTGGAAAATTTCAACTGTGGTATGCGTTTAACTGAACTAACTTTTAGAATACTGTGTAATGCATGCATACCTGTGCATCAAATACAGGGTGCAAAAAAATCGTATATTTTTACGACTATTCATGGTAATAGCAGAAAACGGATTTTCAAATGCATTATGTGTTTCCCAAATTGTTCATTTAGACGTCATCTTTCACCTTAATAAACTGTGAGGTTTTGTTATAGTACTCTGAATATGTTGCAAAGTGTTTCTTAATGTATGCTGTACGCATGATTTTTCGTTCTTGTTATTTTAAATTTGTACTAACAACTTCCTTGTTATTTTAAATTTTTACTAACAAGGAAGTTCTCCATACTGGGCATACTCAGAATATGTTGAAAAAAATGCTAGTGAAAGTACTCATGTAATGTAATAAAGGATCAGTTAAAATTAGCGGCGGGATTACAGTAGAAAATCTGTAAAAAAATAAAATACTTTCGAATAATTGGCGTGAAATGACGAAAGCAGCACGCAATTTGGCGAGCAGCACTTTTCCTCGTCAAAAGCAAACGATTTTAATGAATCTGAAAATTGTTTGTTAATTGATTTTGATAATATGCGGTATTTAATGAATTTAACCGTAAACCATGAAAGAATTTATTATTATTATTATTTACATTTTTGTATTATACTTGTTGCCGATTTGAACGAAATTTTGCCATTGTTTTATTCTCCAATCCACAATTTTTTTAATTTAAACGGCTTTATCGGTTATAAAAATAACTTTTAACGCCAGATGAATAATGCTGCCGTAATACATTTCCATACCGAAGAAGTTGTTTCCATAGCAACAAAGTTGAATCGACAGTGCTCGATGGGGCATATTTTTGAGTTTGGAACAATTTTAATCAATGTAAATTTTGTTTTAAATCGTAAAATATGACAGTTAAAATTCGTTATAAGTACATATAAATATATATGACAAAACTATAGTTAAAACAAACTAAAAATGACAAAGCTAAAGTTATTTAAATTAAACTTATTTAAACAAATTCAACATAAAAAGTTTTTTCCTTAAAGAGTATTCGACAAGCGTATATTTTTTAAACTTAATTTCTTCGCCAAACGGTGATAAGTCGCCAAATAAGCGAAATTTTCATTATGTTTTTACGGACGTTCTACCGAGGTTCCGCCAAATTTTTTTTATAAACATATATACCCATGGGAGAAGAACATTCTGTATTTTTTTTCAGATTTTTCTGAGTATGGCCGTATGGAGACCTTCCTTGTAAGTATGAAGAATGGAGTTATGAATAAAGAGGATGAGGCATATCTGTATTGTCCAGCAGTTGCGAGTGAAGTAACTGAGGAGGTTGTCACAAGATGGTTGATGTTTTTAAAATCGAATCCACAGTTTCTGATTACTGCCAGTGAAAATTTCCACCAGTAAACTTGAATAGAAGTTTTTGTCTTATTTAAGCACCTTATTGATGGAACATTTCTCTCATAAATATGTTAAAAAAATTCTATTCATTTTTACTGGTGTCAGTTTGCCTATGTATTATAATCTTATCCCTGACACAGAAGTTTGTTGTCTTGGTTGTCACAATATGGCGGAACTACTACCTCCAAAGTAAATTTCCACCAGTAAAAACGTATATAAGTTTTTCCCATTACTTTTTATTGAAATTTTCCATTAATGAGGCGTTTAAATAAAGAGAAATTTTCTACTGAAATTTACCGGTGGAAGTTTTCCGCAGTGGTTATCAACTCCTGCGAAAGTGGTTACAGTTGAAGCTTCACTATATTAAAGATATGTCCTCTTATTTATAATTCCATAGTAGCACCTCAGCGTCCTTGGTCAAGAGAACAGGGACACTGCAGGCCAGGATCCTCAATCGATTATAGGGTTTGTTTGTTTTTTTCATCCAATTTGAACAGTAAAACTTAAATGCTTTCTAGAATTTTGAATTTTGATGTGTTTCAAGTTGAAAGATAGGATTACTTTTATTCTTCCTCAATGCTTTTTCCCTATTCAAATAATAATATTTTAAGATTGTGATTTTTGTACCAGCTGATTCCCCGGTATATTGTAGCTATTGCTGTTTCCTAAAAAGTGTTTTATGTTTCGTATTATAACTAATGTTTCGTGTTTCGATAAGATTGCGTATTGTAATTAATTGAAAAACTGTAAATTAGTCTTCCAACAAAAGATGTTATACAATTCCTTTGTTTATTTTTTAATGTATGTTCGCGCATAACTCTTGAACGGTTGCTCTGATGCTTAAGGGCCTTCTCTGGGGAGTTGTTCTATACTGATTATATTTGGAACAAAAAATTCTATGTTCGTTTTTCTGTCTGTTTTTCTGTCATTTTTCTTAACCCCTGCCCTCTAACTTTCGTGCAAATTAATATCACAAAATGGGAATATGGTGTTGAGGTAAACAGTACTATATTATTTATCGTATAATAATCTTTATATCCTGTACAGAATTTTTAATGGAAAAAGTTTTATATAAAGTCGTCAGCTTCACGTAAAAATCAACGTTGTTGGAAACAATTGGATTTAAACTGACAGTGAATAACATTTAATAACTTCCCCAAAACGATTCTGTTGTCTTCCTAAGTTACACCAACTGGCAGTTTTGCCAGTGGGCTACTTTTTAAAAATTCAGATTTCTTGATTGCCCCCAATTTTTTGAAACGATAACATTCCCTTTTTTTTCGCCTTAATTAATATGTCATTAAATAAGTCGCATTTTACCATTTCAAAAAAGTGGTGCCGATCAAGAATCTGAATTTTAAAAAAGTAGCCCATCTGGAAACTCTGCCAACTGGCGTGCCAAAAGTATACGTCAGTGGAATTATGTAACATTTTTTTTTCAAGTACAGCTTCTGTTTCCTGAAAATTACTTGTTAATGAAAAAAATATTAAATATTGGTTGTTGTTATGATTTTTTTTTACATCCAATGCTTTTTTTAGTTCAAGTAATGGAAATGTAAGTTTGGTAGATTGTTATAACAATACACTGTTAATGATTTTCTAATGCTGTGTATATAATTAAGATTAAATGTAAGTGTAAGGTTAAAGAAATAGAAATTTTATTCTTACTATTTTTATCGTTTGCATTTGCCTTTTAAGTTCTGAAAACCTTTCTATCAGCTAATACTTTGATATATTGTAACTATTGGTATTTAGCATTATGTTTCGATAATACTATGTGTTGCAATTTTCAATAACATGCAATATGGGCAAAAAGTGGACAATAGTCTTTTGTTTTATTTACTCTCAATGTTTTTTTTTTACTTCAAATAATGAATGTTTAACCCTTAAATGCGCGATTTTTTATTTTGTTTCAAAAAAATTATATATGATTCTCTGAAATGTTTATTACACAGGAGAAATAATGAAAAAAAATCAGAGATAATTTTTTCATATAATACGCCAATCTTTTCTTCTGTTGCACATCTACAATATATGTGAAAACTACTGTTGTGTGGCTGTTTTACGCAAAAATATTGCAAATTAGTAAGTACTTTAATAAGTATGTCACCTTATACTATACCTTATTTTACATAATTATTTATCGTATAAAACTTAACCTTTAACCCTTTAATTCCCATGATAGAATACGTTCTAGAAAATACGTATTTCCGAGAGTCTGACTTTACACCAGAAAGTTTCAATGGTTAATTTTGCTTTAATTAAATACAAAATGTATGTTGTTAATTAAAGCAGCTATTGCTATTTTAATTTTCTGTTGTGAAATATGAATATACGAATAAAAAAAATCTATTAAATAAAAAACACTGTTGGTTGCATATATGCAAAGCTGCGTACTAAAGGGTTAAGGGTGATATATATTTCTATTACAGATTGCTATTTTT
Organism: Maratus speciosus; assembly: GCA_963932465.1. NCBI lineage: Eukaryota > Metazoa > Arthropoda > Arachnida > Araneae > Salticidae > Maratus > Maratus speciosus. The sequence goes on along the minus strand of OZ010787.1, from coordinate 456,268,215 downwards.
TTTATAATTCTTTCAGTGATGGAACACTGTAGCAGCAGAGAATCAATTAATACCGCAAAATTTTATTAGTATTCTTCCGCTAATTTCAACCCAGACTTTCTGATATTTTTCAAAGCGAAGAAAACGAATTAAATTTAGTGGTGTAATTACCCAATTGCTGCGCCACTGTTCCATCACTGTTCTTTGTATAATAATTTGTAATTTAACTTAAATGTTGAAGGAACGTAAGAAAAAAAAATATTTTCACCCTTACCAATTTTTTCTTCAGATTTGAATTTCAATTCTGTAGATCTTTCTATCATAGAATACTCCAATATATTGTAGCTACTGGTATTTCATATTTTACCCTATGTTTAGATAATATTGTCTGAAATGATTCTTTATTACAGTTTAACCCATTAATGCCGAGTTTCTTTTACACATTTTTAATACACTTTTACACATTTTTATTATGTACCTGTTGACACCAGTTTTCCCATATTATAATTTTAACTTATTTGATCTCTCAAAGTTTGAGTTAAGTAATATAAAAATTTCCTTATTAAAATACTGGTTTTCATATTTAAATTTTTCGTGTTACTTAATGGCAGATTTTCGTACCAACCGGCATTAATGGGTTAATGTTCATAAAAGGTGAACAATATGAATTGCTATGTTTACACTCACAGTTTTTTTTTTTTTTTCGTTCAAATAATACAAACGTAACCCTTAAATGCATGATTTTTTATTTTGTTTCGAAAAAATTATATATGATTCTTTGAAAGGTTTATAACACAGGAAAAATAATCAAAAAAATCAGAGATACAATTCTTGTATAATACGCCAACCTTTTCTTATGTTGCACATCTGCAATACAAGCAAAAAGTAAAATACTGCAAATTAGTAAATATTTTAATAAGTATGAATCTAAATACCTTATTTTATATATTTTTTCATTTTGTAAAACTTAACCGTTCAATGCATAAATTATTTTTTTAGAATTATGTTTTTTACTTTTATATTAAAGATTAGGCACCAGAAATTTTAAGATAGATTTTTAGCTTTATGTTTTTGCAATTTTTACTGGATTAATATTTCTATATAAATATACTGGCTAGTAAGAATTAAATAAAATGTGATGTAGATGTGCATCACTATGCATTTAAGGGTTAAATATCATGCATTGCTAATGTTTTGACGAATCTGTGTATAGTAATTAAAATAAAAATTTAAATGTAGATAGAATTTAAAAGAATTGCGTTTTCACTCTTACGCATTTTTTTCCGTCAAATTTAAAATTTAAGTTTTATAGATCTTTGTATCGGCTAATACTTCAATATGTAGTACGAGCTTCGTTTTTTTTTTTCTTTTTGTTATGCTTCATGTTTAAATAATTTTTTGTGAGGCTATTTCCATGAGTATTTGTTTTGTAAGTCACATACTACGATTTTTGGCTGCCAGTATGCTAGAACAGAAAAATGTGACGTATTTTATCGGAGATATCTCATTAATTTAGTAAGGCCAAGCAAACGTTTCGAAAATCACGGTGGCGAACAAGCATAGCAATTATCAGCTATGTGACTTACATTACAAAAACACATGGAACTGAATGATTTGATGGAACTGAATGAGCCCATGAATTATTTTTCTTTAAGGGGACCGGGAAAGAAAAATTCAACCAAAAAACGATTTTTACTTTTTTACATCATTAAATAGTTTAAACTTTTATCTTTCCAACGATGTGTCACACATATTTATATATAAAAAAATCAACGTTGAAATTATTCATTCTTTGTAAGAGTACTTCAGAGCTTAATGGCCATTTAAATCTTTAATTGAATTTTTCTCAAAACTTTCATGTTTATTTTACTTTTTTTCAATATCTATTAAACTTTAGAACACATATTTTTTTTTATATACACTTATGTTATATTGTATACTTTAACACAGGGATTTAATGGTTTGTTGAGAATTATTTATTTTAGGCAGTGAAATCTTACCAAAAATGTTAATTTAAAAATGACTTTCAATAAATCATTAATAATTCATTTTGAGTTTCACTCAGAAAGGGAATGGTCTGTTAAGATACATAAACCATATTATTTTAACTACTCTAAAAAATCTAGACCTCTATCTTTCACCATTTTTGAGAAAAGGGTACATAAATTTGGTGAATTTAACATGGTGGAGATAGGGCTTTCCCGGTCCCCTAATACAATTAAACATTAGAGAAACGATATTATTATTTTTTTCTATTCAATGCTTATTAACGTCAAATAATAAAAAGATATTTTTGTTTGATTTCGGTTTAGTATTTTTAGGTAGATTTCTTAAGAAATACAACCTATTACATTCTTCCCTATGTTGGAATTTCTGAAAAATTTTTTCAGATCTACGCCGATCATCACCCCTAGAACCCAAAACCACACCCAGTTCAAAACTTAATCTATCTATCTATCTATTTATGCATATATATCACTTTTCTATGGACACGTTAACTTCCAAAATTCTTCACAAATCTCTTCCAAACTGATACATAGAATCAACATGTAGAAAATCTTTGTCAAGTTTGTTAATGGGCAAAATTGGAATCACAGATTTTTAATAAAATTAAAAATAGGCTTAAGGGGTGATAAAAATTGGGTTTTAGGGTTTCTTAATACAATCTACAACTTTTACGTTGACAAGTTTTTGATAGGACCAACTTTTACCGAAAAAAAAAAAATCAAAAACAGCAAAATAGGGTGAGGGAGGGGGGGGGGAGGTGAAGAAGAAAAAAAAATCATAACTTCTTCAATTCCCAAGATGTCGAATCCACTTAAATTTATTGTAAATCATCTTAATGTTATCTACAACATTTATATTGATAAGTTTTGATTACACCAAGTCTTAACGGAAAAACAAATTGAACAAAAATAGAGGTTGAAGAAAAAATTACCATGCTAACGTGATTTTGATAATACCTCTTAAGGAAAAATGGAATTAAAAATTCGTCAAAAGCCTATAAAATTGTTAAACTGGGTTTATCTCTAATCTTGATTTAGATTATGTTGGTGAGATTCGAAATTAACTTCGAAATCTATCTCCGCCTGTAGGCCGAGTCGGCAGATTTTTTTTTTTTTTTTTAATGTTTCAATAGTACTAATTATTAAAATTTATCAACAAAATGAAATGTTCATGGAATATCGAAAAAATAATTTCTTTTTCAATTTTTCAAATTTTTCAAGTGTTAATCAGTGCATCTTTTCCTGCTAAAAAATCTAATTTTATGTTTTGGTAAATTCTTTAGCACATTTTTCTAATCTGTGGGCAATACTGTGTAGTAATATCCGACAGGATGAATAGTGAAAGGGTATGATTAATTTTAACTGCTAATTCAATAAATTCCTTGGAAAATAACCCGTACTGATTTCAAAGAAACTTAATCCTTTATCTGCTGACGGTACTTATAAGTACCATTAAAAGAACATGATATAAAATTCATTTAATACATCGATTAGTTGCAATACAGTTTAGAATGAGCTATGGATACATTACTTTATCTTGTTCCAAAAGCATTAATGGTTACACAAAACAAAAATATTTTTAAAAGTATGATTTCTTGTGCTTTTGTATCTGTTCAGCTTTCTTGGCTTTGGTGGGGGGATTTTTCAATTCGGAAATATTTCTATATTTCTATTGTAAGAACATTATAGTTGTACATTTCCTAATTCTAGAAAATACTAAGAAAAATATTTAAAATAAAAGATTTGAGTCGGGTTATAAATATTGCACAAAATCCCTATAAATTCAAATTTAATTAATTCTTAAAAATCCTTCAATCCTTCTAAAATCCTTTGAATGATTATGTAAATCTTCTAATGCAGTTTCAAAAATTCGCGAAAAATGCTTTGGAAGATAAAATTTTCACGAATTCTTAATTCAGTACATAAAGGGTTTTCCTGAACAGTAATAGACTACAAAATATGGCTAGACAAGTTCTACTCGCCTATATTTAAATTCTCAGAAAGAATCGAAACATATTTTCTTTTAAGAAAAAAATAAATATATTATCTATAAAACGTAAATTTGAGTAAAACATATTTTATCCCACCTATAATTACAAATTTTATTCATTAACAGAGAGATTTAAATTATTGTCCTAGATAATTAATGCATCCTTATCGGATATTAAAAATGGCATTTTGAATGTTTCTTAATTAACAACTACTGATATACTTGAAAAGTTATTAAATACATTTGAAGTAAGAAATTTTATTCCATGCACGGACTCTGTAATTTTTTTAGAAAATGTGTCATCTGTAACACTTAGCGGTAGCAAAAAACTTACTATATCACACCACCACCCACTCTCCATTTAGTTAATAAATATAAGTTTAAAATACCTCCCGAAAGAATTTTAATGTATCGTCTGGTATTAAAAAGCATTTTGAATGTCTTCTATTACACAATCACTGATATACATAAAAATGTTGAATCCTCGCAGTTACAAAATACATTTTAAAAATAAATTATTCAATGGACGATCTCTATTCATTTTTAAATATATATATACAGGGCTCCCACTGGTCCGTTTTTTGAATACCAGTATTATTAAAGATAAAATTTCGTGGTAGGTTTCGGCAACAATTGGGAGAAAAACGCCTCTCCCGGTAAGTTTCTACGAAATTTATAAAGGAGATTTTTGTTATAATAATAGTGGTGTTCAAAAAACGGACCGAGTGGGAGCCCTGTATATATCATATAGAAAAGCCAAAGACATTAACCCTTTATCTACTGACGACACTTATAAGTACCACTCACATTAAACTTTCATTCCCTAGTGAATATTACTTATATTCTAATGGTGCTTTGCAAAAATACTCTTTTAACTCCACTTTATCGGAATACATGGCAGCAGTAGTTCTAAGTTTGTTATTTTAACGAGGAAGGGGGCTATCTTTGACACAGACGATGAGTTTTGTGCCGACATTTTGTATAGATTGTCACGCTCGTCTTTTTATTACTGCAAACACAGTAAAGGATATAAAATAAGTGTTGGATTTCTTTTATGTATTCATTATGATCTTATATTTGAACTCTGTATTTGTTCATTATGATCTCTGTATTTGATTTAACAATTGAATTACTCGGTGGTACTTATAAATACCTTCAATACACTGGGTGTTGGAGAAAAACTTCTTGTTTACTTTTCACCTTTTTAGTTATCAATCGTTTTGATCTTCTTTAAAATGTAATTACTAAAATCATACTTGCCACCATTCAACTAAACTTCCGTAAAATGTGAGTTAAATTGACCCAGGTTATTCGCGCTACTAACCAGAAAATTTATTTCATGTATCATTATACATTTAAAATCATGTTTCTCTGTGAAATCTGTTAGAATTACTTTCTTTAGTAAATTTTTGGTTCGAAACATGTTTACCCTGGGTCAAATTAAATCAAATTTTTCGGAAGTTTAAGGGAAAGTTGGCAAGTATGTAAAATATAGTGTAGTAATGATTTCCCTGGTATTTTTTTCTGTTTCACTGTTATTTTTTATAGGAAATTGAAAAAGTTGTGGCACCGGCTGGTTTTTGCTATGCTAGAAAAGGCATATGTAAATTCATATATTGCATATGTGGAGATGCGAGAGAACATGTTGTCCCTGGTATATAGACGTGTCGCATAACTAAAGCACTGCTAACAAAATTGAAACCTTAAAAAAAATAGTTTTTTCAAACCTTTCATGCGAAAAGCATTTCGAATTCTAAAGTGTTGAAATAAATGATTGGCACCGAAATTTACCAAAAGATTTATTTGTAAATATGAAAATGGGGGCCTGTACTTCACGAATTTACTAAATCGAAAATGTTTTCTGGTGCCATTTGAAATTCCGTGTGAGTTTTCCGTTACGATATGTTAGTCATAGTGTACTGACGTGCTTTAAAGTGCCACTTTAATTACCATAGTTTCCGGCGTATAATCCGCGGACAAAACAATTATGTTTCGCCCAAGAATTTTTTTTAAATAGTATGTAACATTTTAGATCGCGGTAAATATTTCTGGTCAATTACTGAATAAAATTTCTGGGTCGAAACAGAATTGTTTGATCTGCGGATTATACGCCGGAAATTACGGTAATTACCTCTAAATAATTAAATTTCTCACGGGTGAGTATTATTTGCGTTTATCATTTAATTTTCATTATAGTAACTGAAAAAAAATATTACATGAAAAAAAAAATGCAGTCGATCATAATGAAGTAGATAAAGGGTTAAAAGCAAATTTTATCATAACCTCCCCGTATCCTATTTCATTCATTAACACATATTTGCCAACTTCGAGCTAATATTTCGTAAAATATGGGTTAATTTGAATAAGGTTAAACACATATCGAACCGGAAATACTTTAAAGAAATATAACTCAGTACATTTCACGTAGAAACATTTAGTTATTATAAATAAAGATTCATTAAATAAATTTTCCGATTTGAAACTTGGTTATCCCGGCTTAAATTCACCCCTTAACTCTCGCTCCCGTCATATTGACGGGCTGTGACTTTTATTCAGATTCGTTTGATTCGCACCAGTTTTATAGAATAGTGTAATTGACTTTTTTATGGTACAACTTTACCTGTCATTAAATAAGGTGAACATTTCTTTTTCAAAAAAGTGGTGCCTATAAGCGATTTGAATTTTTAAACTGTAATTTAATGCGACCATTAAGGGGTTAATACACATTTTACGGAAGATTAGTCGCAAGTTGGCAAGTATGTTAACCCTCTAGTTCATACTGTTGCCAATTGGCAACAAATTAAATTTTCTCTCCTTATCGTTTATTTACCATTGCCTCTTGATAAATTTATGCTTTATGTATTCATTTTGACCCTATGGTTAGGTTCAGTACATTAAAAATACCAAAGGTGATAATAGATGTTTATAAGTTACAAATAAAAAGGGACTTTTGAAGTCTTCCAATTTCCCAGCCATAGATGGATTTCTAACACAAATAAAAAATATTTAAAATGCAAAATTTCATTTGAAAAAAAAAATACTTTTCAAAAGAATATGCTTTTAGAAGTGATTTTAAACAATTTTCAGTAAGGTTTTTCTGCAACAGATATTGTATGCATGCGAATATACGTTTGTTGCCATTTGGCAACACCATGAATTGAGTTCCGCTTTTATTTACATTTTTAGTATTTTGTTCAATGAATTTGTTGATTGTTTCTTCTTGCTTTTTGTCTATTTTTTCATCAAAAAATTTGTTTTGATAGATTCTCATCACGTTCAACATATAGTTTAAATCAAAGATACTAAAAAAAAATATTAACAGAAGAAATTTGGATTGGATTGTCTAGTGAAAGTGACATTTCTTTCAATGACAGGGATGACGACCCACCTTTTGATAGAAACCTTCTGTTCAAAAACGGTTAAGATACTTATGATGACACTGATTGTGATTTACAAGCAGATAAATCACCTAATGGAATTGACTAGAATTTTGATGCAAACGTTGGGATAGTGAATATTCCATCTACATCAAAACAAAAGCAGCCAGGTAAACATAAGCAGAAAAGTGAATGCTTCAAACTCAACAGCCAGATCCTTCTTCGATTAAGATTACAGTCATTCAGGGTAACTTTGAACCATGGGGTGTAACTTTCCACCACCTCCTAACTTTCAATATTTTTCACACCAAAAGACTAAATAAGCTCCAGAATTGTGCTCTGTTGGCAAAGTTCTAAACTGGGATTTCTACTCTTTATTTTAGAAAATAAATTAGCAACATTATACGCAATTAAATGCATCCTCTAACTATTTTTGTGAAGTACTGTTTTCAAGGTAATTTTGAATGCTGTTTTGAAGTTGTTGTAATGCAATTAAATTTTCATAGTAAGTAACATTATACTCATTTATCAGACATATTATTGTCTAAATGTTGAAAATGTGATAATATTTTGTGATTATTTATTTATTAATAGCTAATAAAATGTAAAATAAGAAGGCACTAACATTTTACCACACTTTCGGGGTATCTTTGAGCCGGCTCAAAGTTATACTAATGTTTATAATTTACTAATTATAGGTGCTACTGTAAAAAATTTCCCATATTTGCACGTATATTCTATATAAATTCCGAAAATGAACATTAGATATAACATGTAAATATTTTCACAAATATGTGTAAAATACATACAATTCATTTAAAGGTGTTTTTCGGGGCGGAGTTACTCAAATTTGACATTTCATACATTCGGCATTTTTTATTCTTGTTTGAATAATACTAGTACTAGTATGTTTTACTGTAACTATGGATATATTATTGAGATAAAACATTGAAAATTGTTTTCCACTGCATTTTTATGTTTTATATGAACAATAAACAGGTTTTTTCTAAATGTTCATGCTTCCCTTCTTCCACTTTTCTTATGATTGATATTTGTTGTAATTTCATAAATTATACAAATTTTGTTATGTTGGGAATTGTAAATTCGGAGTCTTTACATACCTATAGACATTTTTTCGGGTTCAAAGTTGTCCTAAATATAATACTTTTTTTTATAATGAATTATTTTACATAATATTTATCAAATGGTGCATAGTTACTCTAAATGGCTGGGTAACTTTGAACCAGGATAAAAATTCATTTTTTATAGCTTTTATCATTATTATTCCTTAATTTTTGATAGTCATGCAATAATTTAGGATTATTTCTTCTCTTTTATGCCCCTAGTTGCAACAATAATCTTAAAATAAGAGTGTGGCATATGAAAATAGAGAAAATGCGGATCACAGTTACCGTGAATGACTGTATTGGAGATGTTTCTCTGCCAGAAAGTTTTTTATCATTAAAAACACCATATACATATTTTTTTGTATTTTTCCACCGAGTACGTTTCGAGCATATAAGCAAACAAGCCTGTGTAGTGTTTTAAAACATGTTCAAAAGCTATTCAATATATGCTCGAAAGATATAAAAAAGTACCTAAGGATTTGTATCTTGAGTAGTGTGGCAAACTTTAAAATCATAAGATCGTTTGGGAACACTGTCCTTGGTGTATCACTAGGTAGTCGCACTATGATCTTGAATACATTTGAAAGTGAACGGTATACGACAATTTTCCCATCTGAACGATAATACATTGTCTAATTGGAAAGATAAGTTATTCAAATTGAGACCAATAGTCGGTACACTGAATGGAAAATCTTATCCTTCCCCATCAAAAAATCTCTCTGTGTTTATGAGCAAATAAGAGCGCCAAAGGCTCATCATCATATGAAGCAGTATATCCCCCCCCCCCCAAAAAAAAACTATTATAAATGTAGTTTTAAATTTTTATTTTTCTCATGAGTATCAAGATTTGCGTACAATTTTGATATTTATTGCGAAAAAAATACAACCAGTCTTTCAGGTGGCCATGACTTGGGGGTTAGCGTTTGAGTCAATGCTAGACTAACCCATCCAATTGTTGAACCTGTAAATCATGAACTGTATTTTGATAACTATTAAACAGCAGTGAACATAATGACACTTTTAAAACCAAAAGTAATTTCGTACCTTGGAATAATAAGAAAAAACAGAATCCCGTGCTGCAGAATGCTACCTGACAATTAATAGAAAAAAGACCAGAGAAATATCGTAGAATATGCTTAGAATAAGCTTAATGCATGGTCTTACCATTTGGCAACCATTTAAAAAAAACCAAAATGCGGAAAAATATAAAAGTGATAATTTTCCTTTAATGTATGCCCATTAAGGAATCAAATATATTTTTTTAAAGGAAAAATAAAAAATCATGCATTAGAGGGTTAATAGAGATATTTAAATTATTAACATATATAGCGTCCAACATAAAATAAACATTTCATATTGCACAAACACTGATATAATTGAAAATGTTCACTCCTTAGCTACTTCCCACATTTGAAGCAAGACATTTTATTTTGACATATTATTTAGTTACTAAATACATTTGAAGCACCATGATTTCCGGCGTATAATCCGCGGGTCAAACAATTTTGTTTGGACCTAGAAATTTTATTTAGTAATAGAACCAAAATATTTACCGCGATCTAAATGTTACATTTTATTTTTAAAAATTTCTGTGTCAAAAAATGATTGTTTGATCCGCGGAGTATACGCCGGAAATTACGGTAAGAAGTCTTATTCCATTCATGGTCTCTATCCATTTTTTTAGAAAATATGTCATCTCTAACACTTAGTGGTAGCTAAAAACGTATTTTTTTCACACTTCTCATTCTTCATTTTGTTAATAAATAGAATTTTAAAGTATTTGCCGAAAGAAATTAATATATCTTCCGATATTAAAAGTCATTTTTGTTATTTTCTGTTCCACAATCACTGGTATGCATCAAAATGTTAAATCCTTGCAGTTGAAAAGAGAAAATGTATTGAATGGATTACTCTATCCATTTTAAATATATATATATCATCTAGAAAACCTAAAAAACACTAAAAACATTTTTTATCCCACCTCCTTTATCCTATTTCATTCACTAGTAGAGATATTTTGATTAACCTAACGAACTAATATAACGTCCGACATAGAAGAAACATACCTTATTGCGCAACCACCGATATACTTCAAAATGGTCAATCATTAGCTACTTCCTACAGTTGAAGCAAGACATTTTATTTTGACATATTATTGAGTTACTAAATACATTTGAATTACCGTAATTTCCGGCGTATAATCCGCCGATCAAACAACTCTCTTTGGACCTAGAAATTTTATTTAGTAATTGAACTTAATATTTACCGCGATCTAAAACGTTACATTTTATTTTAAAAGATTTCTGTGTCGAAAAATGATTGTTTGATCCGCGGATTATACGCCGGAAATTACGGTAAGAAGTCTTATTCCATGCACGGTCTCTATCCATTTTTTAGAAAATATGTCATCTGTAACACTTAGCGGTAGCTAAAAACATATTTTATCACACCTCTCATCCTCCATTTTGTTAATAAATAGAATTTTAAAATATTTACCGAAAGAAATTTAGTATATCGTCCAATATTAAAAATCATTTTGGTTATTTTCTATTGCACAATCACTGATATACATCAAAATGTTGAATCCTCGCAGTCGAAAAAAGAAAATTTAATCAATGGAGGACTCTATCCTTTTTAAATATATGCAGGGTGTCCATAATTAAACAACCCTAATTTAAAGCTGTCTATAGTAAAACTATTGTTCATAAAGTTGTGAAATTTTGCGAAAGACATAGTAAATGGATGGGAATTTGTTTAAACTAAAATAAGTATAAATAAAAGTAGTTCAAAATTTCGCTACCAGAGGGCGTTTTTTAATAAATTACACATTTAGCATTACGATAGATTAGAAATTTTATTTATTAACTTAACTTTATTCTAAAGATGGGATTTCACGACAGGTTCCTAGCATTTCCCAGAACACACTGTGTCAACTGTGGAACATGCTCTCTTACGATTCGAAAATGACGAAAGTCATGGAAAACATGTTTGGTTATAACTAAATTTGTTAAACTATCGTAAATGTCTGCCAAATGTGTAATTCCTTAAAAAACGGCCTCCTAATTTTTTTTTCGCTCAAATTCCAATACTTTTATTATGTCCTCCAAAAAATTTCACAACATTCTGAATAAAAGTTTCGTCTGTAGACAGCTTTAAAATAGGGTCGATTAATTATGAACATCCTGTAAATAAAATTTCTTAACTATCGTAATGCTAAATGTGTAATTATTAAAAAATGCCCTCTGGTGGCGAAATTTTGAACTATTTTTATTTATATTTTTTAGCTTAAACAAATTCCCATCCCTTTATTATGTCTTGCACAAAATTTTACAACTTTATGAACAATAGTTTTGTCTGTATACAACTTTAAAGTAGGGTCGTTTAATTATGAACACCCTGTATATATCATCTAGAAAATCTAAAAACCATTAAAAACAATTTTTATTCCACCTCCTTTATCCTGTTTCATTCCTTAATAGAGATATTTAAATTATTAACCTAACGAACTAATATAACGTCCAATATAGAAAAAACATTTCTTATTGCACAACCACCGATACACTTGAAAACGTTCAATCCTTAGTTACTACCTACATTTGAAGCAAGACATTTTATTCCATGGATGATCTCTATCCATTTTTGTAAAAATATATCATCTGTAAAACCTAGAGGTAACTAAAAACATATTTTCACACACCTCCCTCCCATTTCATTGGACGGACTTGATCATACATATCCTACCTCCGACATTTCAAAAAGGAAATCTGAGATTTAGTAGCATTGAAGTGAGGAAAAAAATAACTCCGAAAAAGTATTTCCTGGCACATGTCAAAATGTTTCTTATCAATTTTGACGGAGGAAAAAGCCTTAGGTACTGTTTGGTCGATGTCAAATTTTTAGGAAATCAACTTTTTTAAACATGGGAATAAAGGATTTATGCTTTTAAAGTAACGAGATACACATTTACACGTGTTTCAGGAGGCTTTATTTTTTTACAAATTTTGAACGCTATTTTAATAGAAGACTTTTTTTTAACAAGAAATAATTTTATTTTCGTTTCATTAAATGATCGGATTTTCTCCAACGATTGCATGTGTATGCGAGTTATTTTATATACACGTCTTTGGAAAGATTTTTAATTTAATTTTCATGGCAATTACAACCTGAAAAATTACCATTTTAGAATCATTGCAGTTTTCCAGCACATTTGTTGTCTCTAGTATAAAACGATATAGGATCATTATAGCTTTTTCCACAATTTGGTAATATTGGTAATTATTAAAATGAAATATTGTTTGCATTGGAGTGTTTACATTTAAGTAATATTGAGCAAATATTGCCAACAAATTTTTCAGAATTTTATTTCCAATATTTTTTCAACATTACTTTTTTATTGCAAATATTTTGAATATCGAGCCAATATATTTGTAAAAGTGGCAGTTCATGGCCACTATTTCAGATGTAATGCCAATATTTCTGAAACAATCGCTTTTCATAAGACATAATTCCGATGAACGGAATCCCAGTATAAAAAATGCTGGTCTCATTCGAGGAGAATTTGCGAGAATTCTTTTATTATCGTTAGTACTATTATTATTATTATTATTACTATTATTATCAGTATTTAAGGGTGCCACGTCAGTCAACGGTGACTGACACTGAACTTTCCGTTTAGGCCGCGTCAGTCATCGGCGACTGGCACTTATAGATTGTGTAACGAGAATCTTATTTCGTGGGCCAAACGGAAAGACATACAAAATAGATTTGGCATTCAACGTGTTAAACTATGAAGAAAATTTTATTATAGAAAAATATTTTCAATAAAAGTTCTTTATCCTAAAGTGAATAGAAGAATTTAAAAAAAAAAAGATAATTTTAGGAAATTACACTTCCGAACATTTTCTGATGGAATGTATCTTCTGACAAGATCAGTTTCACTTTATACTAATTTTACATTCAACGTAGTATGAAAAACTATCTTTTGTTAATATATTTTAATTTAGAGAAAAGTGTGCTATCTTATTCGGTTAACAGCTTAACGGTTAACAGCTTCATAGTCAAAAGCCATATTTTAGCAAAACTTATTTGGATCAAGAGTGTGTTTTAAAAACTTCAATGGCATTCAGATTCAGTTTTAACCCTAGATCTACCGGGAATTTTATTCAAGTTTTAATAAAACGTTCTACACCAGAATTTTTATTTAAAACTATTTAACTTATTTATTTACCTTATTTTTGTCTGGTTTATATACTTAGTTTATTTTAAAGAAATTTATGGTTTGAATGAATATTTTGTATGTACCTGTCGGGTCCAATGGACCCGTCTGGTAGACGGAGGGTTAAGGACATTTTATCCATGATAGCAATGATTGGAAGTGGGCCCATTTACAGATAATTAATCTAATATGGATAAAAGGCGTAAAAGGCATTTTTTTCCTCTGAAAACCAATTGTAAATTGTGGTAACTCTGCCTTTAGCTATTTTATATTGTTTCAGCAAACATATATTCATAGTTAAGATTGATTTAAACAAATGATGTTTCGAATTAATTTTTAAAAAATGGAAATGTCACTAATTGGCTTACAGTTATCAAACAAGTTCATTCGAATATACATTTACTTCCTATTTGATGACGCAACAGTTTAAATTATGTGATATTTACATGGTGATATTTGAGCGACAAAAGCGAAGGTGATAGTGCAGTTCATGGCCATCCTCGTTATAACATCGGCATACTGTATTACATTTACTAACAAATTTCTAAAATAAAGTGGACTACATTTTAGATGACGATGAAAAGTCTGCTATGAAAGAATTGAGACTTTTCTCTGATATTCCATAATATTTAAAGTATTATTCGATGCTTCAAAAAAATTAATAACGTATCTTATTGCATACAAAAAGTAGAGTTTTTGAAAGATCTTAGAACAATATTATTACTTTGTTAATCTTATATTATAATACGAGCAAAAATTGTATCTGTATGTGTGTGTGTCTATGTAAATTTTATCTTAAAAACGGATCTAACGATTTTGACTAAATTTTATATCCAACCGTTTTGGGGCACGAGAAATCTATTGGGCTATGTCACATGTTCGCGAAATTTCGATTAGTGGGTCACTTCGGCTCTAGCTATTTTTATCTAAAAAACGGCTCTAACGATTTTGACTAAAATTTGTTATATACTGTTTTGGATTACGAGAAGACCGATGGGCTAATTCACATGTAAGAGAAAATTCGATTAGTGGGTCATTTTTGGGTCGCTGTAGGTAAAGCTAAATTTATCTTGAAAACGGCTCTAACGATTTTAACGAAATTTTGCTTTCTATCGTTTTCGGGTACGTGAATACCATTGGACTAGCTCGCAACTTCAAGAAAATTCAATTAGTCGGTCAAGCTGATTGTATCTAAAAAACGAATTAAACGATTTTGACAAAATCTTGTATTATACCTTTTCTGGGCATGAGAAGACCATTGGGCTAAGTAACATGTTCGAGAAAATTCGATTTGGGGGTCATTTTTGGGTCACTGTGGATCAAGCTAATTTCTAAAAGACGATTCAAACAATTTTGACAAAAGCTTGTATTATACCGTTTCAGAGCATGAGAGGACGTGTAGGCAAAGTCACATGTTCGAGCAAATTCGGTTACTGGGTCATTTTTGGGTCTCTGTGGGTCAAGCTAATTGTATCTAAAAAACTGCTAAAAACATTTTGACAAAATTTTGGATTATATCGCTTCTGAGCATGAGAACACCATTGAGCTAGGCCACATGTTCGAGAAAATTCGATTAGCGGGCCATTTTGGATCACTGTGGGTCAAGATAATTGTATCAACGAATAAGAGAGATCCAAATTACAAGAATATTGTTGAAACAATGCTGGAAAATTTCAGGAAGTTGGGCTATAATATGATTGTAAAAATGCACTTTATGCATTCCTATATCGAATACCTTCCAGAAAATCTTGGACATTACAGTGAAGAGCTAGCAGGATGTCAAAGAGATAAAATCTGGGACATTACAGTGAAGAGACAGCAGGATATCACAGATAGGGAAACTGGGACATTACAGTGCCGATCCAGTAGGATATCAAAGAGATGGAGAATAGGTACCGGGGAAGATGGAATGTAAATATGATGGCAGACAATTGTTGCATGTTAAAGGGGAACCTAAATGATGAGGGAGAATCTACAAGAAAGACTAAAAGAAGAAAGTTTGTTTAATTGAACACTGTTTGCTTTTCGTTTTATTAAAGAAATTACTTATAAGGACACACTTTGAACTTATAAGGACATTTTTTACAGCATTTTTAACATGTTTAATGAAATACTTTGTATGAAATTATGATAAATTTTTGATTGCATTAATTAATATATTGAAAACACAACTTCTTATTTTTTGTAAAATTCTGACGTGATAGACAACTAGTTGGATATGCCAATCCCAAAACTTTCTGCTATCTCATACATGTTAGTGTTTGAAAAAATAGTTAGTTAAATACTATATCAACTTTAATTTTCATCTTAAATTTCTGCTTCAATCAATTAATCGGAGAAAAAACAAGTTAATCTCGATCATGATATTTCCCAGCACAGAAAGAAACAGTGGGCCATCAGCTGGAGAAAAGATGGCAGCCAGCATTGCCATCAGCGGTAAAGTGCAATAGTGCCATTACTTAAACCAGAAAAAAAGTGTCCGTGAGGAATGCAGCTGCCCCATCAGTGATGGCCAACAGCAGACCAGCATTGGTATGCCATCATATTACTTCAATCCGGCACTTTTCATGCAGTGCTAGCAACTATCCCGCTGCTATTACTTTGCTGGCCCAGCACTTTCCCTTACAAAAATTTCTTATAGAATTCTATAAAAAAACAAAGTATTATGGCTCTTTTTCCTATAAGCTAGTTTCACGAAGGGCTATAGAAATATCTGTAGATGTGTCTGTAGAAATATTTGAACTCGCAGCGGTTTCCATGTGATCACCCTCCCAAATACTAACCACGCTCGATGTTGTTTGGTTTTCGTGATCGGGCATGAACAAGTACTTTCAGCGTATGCTACGACCGCTCTTAGTTTTCAAGCTCTCATTACACTATTTCAAGTTTGTTTCTTTTGTGATTTACGCTCCCAATCATTAAACTGGTATAGAAATTATTGTATTGTATAGAGATCCTATATCATGGAAGACGGTAGTATTCCGAGTGACGCAGCCTAAACTCTAAAAGCGTATCGTAGAATTCGTAGATGGCGGAACTCATACATATGGCTAACTCGACATCAAAGAAAACGCAAAAAGCCGCCAATTAATAACTCAGCAGATATAGTTCATATTGTTCTGATTTTTTAAAAACAGTCTTATATCTGCAGTATAATTCTATTCTGAAATTTTACACTTCTACGTGCAGTATAGTTTGAGATCTAAATAGCCATTTTTAAAGCAAAAGCGATGGAACGCGATGGAACAAATTCCTAATGTCAAATTCTGGAAAACGGCTGGGGCGATTTTCTTTAAATTGAGATATAATATGAATCTGATTAAGATGAAGTTAATAAGACTTTTCTTTTATCTGGGAAAACTCCTTTTATTTTTGACATTTTCGTTTTCTGTTAATGCCCAGTCAACCATTAATCTCTGGTAATTTTCTCGTCGGTGATTAGTGAGTTCGAGGCTAACGTTAACCTCGTAGTGAATAGGTTTGACGTCATCACATCGCGAAAATGAATGCGAAGTGCTGTGACTTTCAATAGATAGATAATCCATGTTTATTTGTGGGTACTTCTTAGCGAGCAGAAATTTCGTTATGATGATGCATTTAGTGTTAAAATTCGTCGTTTCCTTATGGATTTGAAATTAATTATTGTTCAGAAAGAAAATAATATATGCGTCGTCTTTTCACATATCTTTTTCAGATTTTTAAAATATTATAGTATCGGTGATGAAAGAAATTAATTCGCAAGCTGATGTTGTTTTGAATTGACAATTAACCAGGAGATATAGTAAAGTTCAAACTCTATTGATAATATTTAATACATTATTAAAAAATATATTAAATGTTGATGAATTTAATGAAAGAAGAAAATAAGGGGACTATGTTTTTGTGACGTTTAATGGATCATAGTTGCTTTCAAATGTTTTGGACCGTGCAGTAATCCTATTTAACAAAATGTTCCCAGATATTCTATATTAAGAAATATGCACAAAGTTAAAATTAACCACTAATTGTGTTTAAAATGACCAATAAAATCTAAATATTGCCACATGTCAGAGTTTTACATTGAAGGTACAATTTGGAAAATTTTAAATATTTTACATGGGTGCAAGACCTTCAGTCTCAGTACTGATTTCAGTCTTTAAAATATTTTTAACCGATATTTCTACTTTTTGTACTTAAATAATAGCTATTTACTATCAAGAACTTTTAATCCCCTTATTGTATTGTAAAACGTAATTTTTTTGTCATAATGCAAGCCATAGAAGACTCGACATCAAAGAAAACGCAAAAAGCCGCCAATTAATAACTCAGCAGATATAGTTCATATTGTTCTGATTTTTTAAAAACAGTCTTATATCTGCAGTATAATTCTATTCTGAAATTTTAAACTTCTACGTGCAGTATATTTTGAGATCTAAATAGCCATTTTTAAAGCAAAAGCGATGGAACGCGATGGAACAAATTCCTAATGTCAAATTCTGGAAAACGGCTGGGGCAATTTTCTTTAAATTGAGGTATAATATGAATCTGATTAAGATGAAGTTAATAAGACTTTTCTTTTATCTGTGAAAACTCGTTTTATTTTTGACATTTTCGTTTTCTGTTAATGCCCAGTCAACCATTAATCTCTGGTAATTTTCTCGTCGGTGATTAGTGAGTTCGAGGCTAACGTTAACCTCGTAGTGAATAGGTTTGACGTCATCACATCCGGAAAATGAATGCGAAGTGCTGTGACTTTCAATAGATAGATAATCCATGTTTATTTGTGGGTACTTCTTAGCGAGCAGAAATTTCGTTATGATGATGCATTTAGTGTTAAAATTCGACGTTTCCTTATGGATTTGAAATTAATTATTGTTCAGAAAGAAAATAATATATGCGTCGTCTTTTCACATATCTTTTTCAGATTTTTAAAATATTATAGTATCGGTGATGAAAGAAATTAATTCGCAAGCTGATGTTGTTTTGAATTGACAATTAACCAGGAGATATAGTAAAGTTCAAACTCTATTGATAATATTTAATACATTATTAAAAAATATATTAAATGTTGATGAATTTAATGAAAGAAGAAAATAAGGGGACTATGTTTTTGTGACGTTTAATGGATCATAGTTGCTTTCAAATGTTTTGGACCGTGCAGTAATCCTATTTAACAAAATGTTCCCAGATATTCTATATTAAGAAATATGCACAAAGTTAAAATTAACCACTAATTGTGTTTAAAATGACCAATAAAATCTAAATATTGCCACATGTCAGAGTTTTACATTGAAGGTACAATTTGGAAAATTTTAAATATTTTACATGGGTGCAAGACCTTCAGTCTCAGTACTGATTTCAGTCTTTAAAATATTTTTAACCGATATTTCTACTTTTTGTACTTAAATAATAGCTATTTACTATCAAGAACTTTTAATCACCTTATTGTATTGTAAAACGTAATTTTTTTTGTCATAATGCAAGCCATAGAAGACTCGACATCAAAGAAAACGCAAAAAGCCGCCAATTAATAACTCAGCAGATATAGTTCATATTGTTCTGATTTTTTAAAAACAGTCTTATATCTGCAGTATAATTCTATTCTGAAATTTTAAACTTCTACGTGCAGTATATTTTGAGATCTAAATAGCCATTTTTAAAGCAAAAGCGATGGAACGCGATGGAACAAATTCCTAATGTCAAATTCTGGAAAACGGCTGGGGCAATTTTCTTTAAATTGAGGTATAATATGAATCTGATTAAGATGAAGTTAATAAGACTTTTCTTTTATCTGGGAAAACTCCTTTTATTTTTGACATTTTCGTTTTCTGTTAATGCCCAGTCAACCATTAATCTCTGGTAATTTTCTCGTCGGTGATTAGTGAGTTCGAGGCTAACGTTAACCTCGTAGTGAATAGGTTTGACGTCATCACATCGCGAAAATGAATGCGAAGTGCTGTGACTTTCAATAGATAGATAATCCATGTTTATTTGTGGGTACTTCTTAGCGAGCAGAAATTTCGTTATGATGATGCATTTAGTGTTAAAATTCGTCGTTTCCTTATGGATTTGAAATTAATTATTGTTCAGAAAGAAAATAATATATGCGTCGTCTTTTCACATATCTTTTTCAGATTTTTAAAATATTATAGTATCGGTGATGAAAGAAATTAATTCGCAAGCTGATGTTGTTTTGAATTGACAATTAACCAGGAGATATAGTAAAGTTCAAACTCTATTGATAATATTTAATACATTATTAAAAAATATATTAAATGTTGATGAATTTAATCAAAGAAGAAAATAAGGGGACTATGTTTTTGTGACTTTTAATGGATCATAGTTGCTTTCAAATGTTTTGGACCGTGCAGTAATCCTATTTAACAAAATGTTCCCAGATATTCTATATTAAGAAATATGCACAAAGTTAAAATTAACCACTAATTGTGTTTAAAATGACCAATAAAATCTAAATATTGCCACATGTCAGAGTTTTACATTGAAGGTACAATTTGGAAAATTTTAAATATTTTACATGGGTGCAAGACCTTCAGTCTCAGTACTGATTTCAGTCTTTAAAATATTTTTAACCGATATTTCTACTTTTTGTACTTAAATAATAGCTATTTAGTATCAAGAACTTTTAATCACCTTATTGTATTGTAAAACGTAATTTTTTTTTGTCATAATGCAAGCCATAGAAGACTCGACATCAAAGAAAACGTAAAAAGCCGCCAATTAATAACTCAGCAGATATAGTTCATATTGTTCTGATTTTTTAAAAACAGTCTTATATCTGCAGTATAATTCTATTCTGAAATTTTAAACTTCTACGTGCAGTATATTTTGAGATCTAAATAGCCATTTTTAAAGCAAAAGCGATGGAACGCGATGGAACAAATTCCTAATGTCAAATTCTGGAAAACGGCTGGGGCAATTTTCTTTAAATTGAGGTATAATATGAATCTGATTAAGATGAAGTTAATAAGACTTTTCTTTTATCTGTGAAAACTCGTTTTATTTTTGACATTTTCGTTTTCTGTTAATGCCCAGTCAACCATTAATCTCTGGTAATTTTCTCGTCGGTGATTAGTGAGTTCGAGGCTAACGTTAACCTCGTAGTGAATAGGTTTGACGTCATCACATCGCGAAAATGAATGCGAAGTGCTGTGACTTTCAATAGATAGATAATCCATGTTTATTTGTGGGTACTTCTTAGCGAGCAGAAATTTCGTTATGATGATGCATTTAGTGTTAAAATTCGTCGTTTCCTTATGGATTTGAAATTAATTATTGTTCAGAAAGAAAATAATATATGCGTCGTCTTTTCACATATCTTTTTCAGATTTTTAAAATATTATAGTATCGGTGATGAAAGAAATTAATTCGCAAGCTGATGTTGTTTTGAATTGACAATTAACCAGGAGATATAGTAAAGTTCAAACTCTATTGATAATATTTAATACATTATTAAAAAATATATTAAATGTTGATGAATTTAATCAAAGAAGAAAATAAGGGGACTATGTTTTTGTGACTTTTAATGGATCATAGTTGCTTTCAAATGTTTTGGACCGTGCAGTAATCCTATTTAACAAAATGTTCCCAGATATTCTATATTAAGAAATATGCACAAAGTTAAAATTAACCACTAATTGTGTTTAAAATGACCAATAAAATCTAAATATTGCCACATGTCAGAGTTTTACATTGAAGGTACAATTTGGAAAATTTTAAATATTTTACATGGGTGCAAGACCTTCAGTCTCAGTACTGATTTCAGTCTTTAAAATATTTTTAACCGATATTTCTACTTTTTGTACTTAAATAATAGCTATTTACTATCAAGAACTTTTAATCACCTTATTGTATTGTAAAACGTAATTTTTTTTGTCATAATGCAAGCCATAGAAGACTCGACATCAAAGAAAACGCAAAAAGCCGCCAATTAATATCTCAGCAGATATAGTTCATATTGTTCTGATTTTTTAAAAACAGTCTTATATCTGCAGTATAATTCTATTCTGAAATTTTAAACTTCTACTTGCAGTATATTTTGAGATCTAAATAGCCATTTTTAAAGCAAAAGCGATGGAACGCGATGGAACAAATTCCTAATGTCAAATTCTGGAAAACGGCTGGGGCAATTTTCTTTAAATTGAGGTATAATATGAATCTGATTAAGATGAAGTTAATAAGACTTTTCTTTTATCTGTGAAAACTCGTTTTATTTTTGACATTTTCGTTTTCTGTTAATGCCCAGTCAACCATTAATCTCTGGTAATTTTCTCGTCGGTGATTAGTGAGTTCGAGGCTAACGTTAACCTCGTAGTGAATAGGTTTGACGTCATCACATCGCGAAAATGAATGCGAAGTGCTGTGACTTTCAATAGATAGATAATCCATGTTTATTTGTGGGTACTTCTTAGCGAGCAGAAATTTCGTTATGATGATGCATTTAGTGTTAAAATTCATCGTTTCCTTATAGATTTGAAATTAATTATTGTTCAGAAAGAAAATAATATATGCGTCGTCTTTTCACATATCTTTTTCAGATTTTTAAAATATTATAGTATCGGTGATGAAAGAAATTAATTCGCAAGCTGATGTTGTTTTGAATTGACAATTAACCAGGAGATATAGTAAAGTTCAAAATCTATTGATAATATTTAATACATTATAAAAAAAAATATTAAATGTTGATGAATTTAATCAAAGAAGAAAATAAGGGGACTATGTTTTTGTGACTTTTAATGGATCATAGTTGCTTTCAAATGTTTCGGACCGTGCAGTAATCCTATTTAACAAAATGTTCCCAGATAGTCTATATTAAGAAATATGCACAAAGTTAAAATTAACCACCATTGTGTTTAAAACGGCCAATAAAATCTAAATATTGCCACATGTCAGAGTTTTACATTGAAGGTACAATTTGGAAAATTTTAAATGTTTTACATGGGTGCAAGACCTTCAGTCTCAAGACTGATTTCAGTCTTTAAAATATTTTTAACCGATATTTCTGCTCTTTGTACTTAAATAATAGCTATTTACTATCAAGAACTTTTAATCATCTTATTGTATTGTAAAACGTAATTTTTTTTTTGTCATAATGCAAGCCATAGAAGACACATTTCCTTATTTACATTTGGTTATTCCAAATACTCAGAAATTTTGTCAATCTTGGCTTGGATGAACTTCTTGCACCATGATAATATATTAGCATAATTTGACCAGGTTGAAATCTTAATACATGTTGCTATACCATCAGATTTACATACGTCTCAGCAGTGCTGTGCGAAGGGAGCAGTCACCCCGGGCACGGAACTTGAGGGGGCGCCAAATTTATACCAAAAACCTCGTCTTTTTCTTCTTTTTTGTAAAAAAATGTATATTTACATATTGGTGTTTTTTTTTCTCAGTGAAAGTACGAACATTTTTCGTTTCAAAGTTATTGCATTCTCCTTTACCTCACACCGACTGAGCCAACCTTAGGGGTGTGCGACAGGTGCGACCACACAGGGCCTCGCACCCGAAAAACTATCAACCAATATTTTATGAATATTAGGCAGTTTTTATGCAGTTTTTATGTTTAGGCAGTTTTTTCTTGAAAAAAAAATTTTTCCTTGTAAGAAGGTGGCCGCTGACAATTTCGTAATAGCCACTTTTTACCATTTAGTGTCCCTATGGCAGGCGCGGATAAACGGGGGAGGGGTTCGCCCCGGTCCCCTACCCCCCCAAAAAATAATAAAAATCCAACTTTTTTATAGCAGTTTTCATGGAAAATACAAACAGACGGAAACCCAAATGTTTTCGGGTACAGAAGGGTGGAAGAGGCGAACGGCCCCGAACATCCTACCCCCCTAAAAAAATATATATCTCGGAAAAACGCGAATTTCACCAAGGGATGACGAAAAAACTCGAATTTCGTCAAAGAATCGTAGAAAAAAGTGAATTTCGTTAAAGTATCGCAAATTTCGCCAAAAGAAACCGAAAAAAACATGAATTTCGGCAAACTATCAAGAGAAAACGCAAATTTCGCCAAAAGATACTGAAAAAGAACATGAATTTCGTCAAACGATCAAGAAAAAACACAAATTTCGCCAAAAGATACTGAAAAAACATGAATTTCGTCAAACGATCAAGAAAAATGCAAATTTCGTCAGATTATTGCAAAAAAATGCGAATTTTGTCACAAGATTGCGGTAAAAGCGCGAATTTTGGCAGAGAATCGAGGATAAAACACTAATGTCGTTAAATGATCGTAAAAAACGCGAAAATCGCCAAAGGATGACGAAATAAATGCGAATTTCGCCAAAGGAACGCGAAAAAACTCTTGTCACAGGATCGCGGAAAAAAAACTAGCAGAGAAAAAGTGCACACTATTGTCACACTATCAGAGTAATAGTGCGAATTTTGCCTCAGGATCGTGGATAAAACAATAATATCGCCAAAGGATCATAAAAAACGCGAAATTCGCCAAAGAATCACGAAGTAAATGCAAATTTCGTCGCGCAAAAGGATCGCGAATTTCATCACAGGAGCACTCAAAAACACGAATTTTGTCAAAGGAACGCGGGAAAACGGATATTTCGTCAATGGATTGGTTAAAACGCGAATTTCGCCAAAGGATTGATTAAAAACGCAAATTTAGCCAAATGCCGCAAAAAATTGGGAATTTCATCAAAGGATAGCGGAAAAAGCGCGAATTTCGTCAGATAATTGCGAAAAAACGCGAATTTTGTCACAGTATGGTGAAAAAAGCGCGAATTTCGACGCAAGATCGCAGATAAAATATTAACTTCATTAAAGGATCGTAAAAAAACGTGAATTTCATCAAAGGATCGCAGAAAAAAGTGAATTTTGTTAAAGGATCAAGGAAAAAATGCGAATTTCGCCAAAGAATACCGAAAAGAAAACAGAAATTCCGTCAAAGGATCGCATAAAAACGCGAATTTTGTCAAACAATTGTGAAAAAATACAAAATTTTGTCACAGGTTGCAGAAAAAGCGTGAATTTTGCCACAGGATCGCGGATAAAACACAAATTTCGCCAAAGGGTTGTAAAAAACACCAATTTTGCCAAAGGATAACGAAATAAACGCGAATTTTGTAAAAGGATGTGAAAAAACGCAAATTTTATCACAGGATTGCGGAAAAACATGAATTTTAGCAAAGGATCGTGGAAGAAACGAGAATTTCGTCAAAGGATGGGTTAAAAATGCGAAATTCGTAAAAGGATTGGTTAAAAAGGCGGAAAAAATCATAAATTTCGCCAAAGGCCACGAAAAACCGTATAATTAGAGCCGGTAGATGATCCTCCCCGGCCTCCCCTTCTGTTGTAGCCTTTCAGAAAATGTGCTGTGAATTTCCATATTTTTTTTTTTACTTAAAATCACCTTTGCTTTGATTTTATATCACACGGTATCGCCCCACCCAAAACGATTCTTTGGACCCGCCCCTGCCCTATAACAGCGATGCCAGCGATGACCACCTCGGGAACTCAGCTTTCGGTTTAGAGTGTTAGTGCAATCCCGAGGGGAAGACCATATCCACTCCTCCCGACTCTCAACCAGAGTCTGAGAGGAAGCGTCGGGTCCTTGATCAAGCTGCTGAGATGTATTTCGGTTACTGTGAGATTTACAATTACAATCACAATTGGTTAGACAATTTTTCTGGGCGAAACGAAGATTTCACATCGAGATATATGACTGTATGTAGTGATTACATGAGGATCATTTTACCTAATGTGATTGCATAATTGTTTACAATTTTCTCGGATATATATATGTCACATTACATTTAACACACAATATTTAACATGACAATTAGAAACACATTACAACACAATATCAAACACCTACTATTTCCACGACTGTATGTAGTGATTACATGAGGATCATTTTAATGTGATTGCATAATTTAAATTACTTGATGTTTACATAAACAATCACAATTGGCTGCCCTATTATTTCAGGGCAAGCCAGAAAAAAAAACATGTTTTTTTTTTAGTTATTAATAATAAATGTCTAGATATTAAACTTGAATTGGGTTCCAAATACCCACAGCTCCTGCTATGAATGGAAGTTATTGTTATGAAATGTTACTCATAGTTCTTAATGAAAGTTTTAAAAAGTCTGTTTGTACAGTTATTATTTACAGAGGCTGAGGCCACCCAGGAACTCACTTATACTTTTACAAGTTCTCAGTATGGAGATAGCCATGCATCAGACCCAGAAAAAGCTCTTCTTTCTGCCAAATGGGACTGATAAAGAGGGCACTTGCTGGAGTCCTCAGTATGTCTAAAGTAGTTTTCTAAGTTGAAACAGTTCGTGCAACTGTGCTGGGGCGAAACTTTGGCAAAGGAACAAGTTGATGTCCCCTTGAGCACAGATGGGCTCTCTTTTGCAGTTATACGAGGTATGTCCATATAATTGGCGGTTTGAACATCTAATTATTGGACGGTAAGGTCGAATGCTGCACTTGTTGAGACCTATACAAATGGTCCTTTGAGCTAGGAGGTTCTGTGCCGCTGTTACTTCTAAGTTTACTACCATATGATAGTTATTTGAGCTTTCCTTTTTTAGTATTTTTTCTATTGTTATATTATTATCTGTTTATTTCTCTGTTAGGTATGTGACAATGTTTTTCGGAGTAGTTGTAGTAGGTATCCCTGTTATTATTAGCCTCCTTTGATTAGTTAGCTTTATTGTAATTTCTGTTTTGTTTGTTATTTTCGGGAATTTTTCAATTATTTTCAATAATTGATCTGTGTTACTGTCCGTGTCTGATTTTAGAATTAGTGTATTGAATTGTCGAGCTAATCTACAGTTAATCAAAGGGACATCCACCTCCTTTGCAAGTATTTCGTTCAATGTTGCCTTGAGTTTATGTATTGTTTCCTGTCTCGATATTAATTTTATTAATATCGCTGAGTTAGATAGTTTCTGTGGGAAGATACTAGATTGATGCCCCATATTTACGTCTCCATCCATCGGGCACACCCTGCTTCTCGATGCCAGGTTCTGTGTTAATATACTTTCAATATTCTTCAGACTATTGGCAAAGCGAGCCATTTGTGTTTATATGGAGTTTTTAATTTTTATTTCCTTTTCTTTGTCTTCTGTCTGTGCTGATTTTTCTTTTGTATGTTGTCTTGTTGTTTTCAATTTTCTGTTCAAATTTTTAATTTCATCTTTTAAGTTATCAATCAGTTGGTCTTCGTTATGTAATGTTTCCTTTGCCACTGAGTCCTTTATTTTTTTATTTTCTCTGCGCAGCTCCTGTATTTGAATTTCTAGTTTTTCTTCTACCTGTAGACTACTTTTCAACTTCGTTGTCAACCCAGCATTCTGTATCTTTAGTTCATCTAGTTCGCGTTTCAGATCTTCTTCTCTTGCAGAGACGTCTGCAGTATTTTTTCCACTGAATTGTTTTAGTTGTTTTTCATCTCTTATTGCTTTTAGGAATATTTTTTCCAGATAGTTTTTTGCTTATTCTGTTCTGCTTCTTGATTTACTTTTTGTTATGGCTTCGTATTCTTGGACGAGTTGTTGTACAGAAAGATTTTTCAGAGGTTGTTTGTTCTTGTTGACCTCTTTTCTGGTTATTTGTAAGTTATTGTTTGCTCTCTTTTGTTTTATTACTTCAGTATCTGGCCAGTAAATCAGTAGTTGCATTTGATCTTGTATGAAAGACCATACGTCATCTTCTCTGGGTATTTGACACAATGACATCATTATTTCGTCTAAGTCGGCCAGTTCATCAACTGTCATCGAATCAAGCAGTTTTAACAGTTCTGTGTTGTTTGCCTGATAGAATGGGATGTTTTCAGGGTTATTTGTTAAGAGCGCTTCTGCTTGTTGAAGCTGGTATTCCAAGAATTGTATCATTCTTTTTGTTTTTTCTTGTGATTGAGGAGTTGTCTGTGGCATTTGTTCACTGATTGTATTTATCATCTTTTCAATTTCGTTTGATATTTCTTTTGATTTAATATTATAGTATGAGCTCTTGTCATACTCTCCATTTTCTATTGCTATTGTGTGATCGAGTTGTCTTATTAATCATTCCTTGGAGTATTCATAACTCTCTGGATAAGTCCTTCTAATTTCCCCCATTATCTGCTTAATTTCCGGACTTGTAATGTATGCCGTACTTAGTTCTGGGCCAACATATGTCGGTTGACTATCGGTGAGTGTCTTAATTCTTGAACTTTTCATTTTATCAGCGTCCATTTTTCTTTTTCTTTTTCTGTTGGTCTGATTTAAGAAAATTTCTGAGTAAATATCTTGACTATTCGTTGGTAGTTATTAATTTTCCGAAAGCTAAACTTATTATTATTTAAAAGCTAATTATGTCTCAACAAATCTTTATAGATATATTTCTCTCTACGATTTTTGGATAATATATTTTATAAGATAAGCGGCGAACCAGGCAAAGCCGCGCCCCGCACACGCAAATAGAAAGAAAGTGAAAATAGAACAGATTGCAGCAAAAATCGGTGATCGAAACTACCGGAAATGACGAAGATAAACCTTTAGTGGAAATTGTAAATGGGGTTTTTGTTTATGGGGAAAAAGTGGAAGAAGAAATTTTTAATTAAAAGAAGTGGTGGGGGTAAATTTGGAAGAAATTCTAATCTGAGTAATCACTGAAGCTTGCTCATGAAAGAAATGTTGCGCCCGGTGCAAAGAATAATAATAAATCAAAAACTATCAATATGGTATGTATGTTATAATAGATATTAGTAATATAATTGCACAGTTATAAGTAAATTATTTACAGATATGCTCTCGAGAAGGGACTGTAACTAATTTTAAGGATATTTTGCAAAGCAGTCAGTAATGACAGAAATAACTGAGGCAGTCAGAAGCAGCAAATACCAAAGCTTACCAGGATTAATTTAAAAATAGAGCTCCAATGCTGCACTTGAGCTGAAAAGGTATTTTAAGAGATATATTAAAATCTGACAAGCAGTGCCCGTGGGAAGAAATGTCTGTAAAATTTGCTAGAGTTTTGTTTTCTTTGATTTAGTGATAAAAGAACGATTCCCTGCAAAACCTAGTATTGAATACGGTAAAAGGAACAAAATTGAAGATTAGGGGGAGAAAGGGGGGGGTGAGGGGGAAAGTAAAATGGGGCCCTATGGCCAGTGGCTAGTGCTAATTTTGCCCTTTAATGCATACATTTAGTGATCACGCCAGGGTGTTAGCGAGTTTTGTGCATTTTTCTGATTGCTGTATCCAGTGATTTTTTTTTTGTTGTTGTTGTCGTTTGTTTGTTTTCATGAACATGCAGT
Source organism: Maratus speciosus (assembly GCA_963932465.1). NCBI lineage: Eukaryota > Metazoa > Arthropoda > Arachnida > Araneae > Salticidae > Maratus > Maratus speciosus. The sequence goes on along the minus strand of OZ010787.1, from coordinate 456,239,248 downwards.
GTTCATACATGCATTATTGATCACTCTTAAGTTGCTGTATCCAGTGATGCTTCTTTGGTTTTAACACTAGAAAGACGGCGAGCGGTCATTTTGACCGCTACAAAGTGAATATATTTCAATCCGAACCAGAACTTTCTTTATAAAACTATTTTAAACGATACAAAGAAGAAAAGCTAGTCAAATAATTAAATTAATAATTTAAAATCAAATTTCTGGTGTCAAATATTTTTACAAAATCTGAGTAAAATTCCCCGTCTTTCTAGTGTTAATGAATGCAAAGTGTTCATACTTGCATAAATTAGAATTTGAATTGTTCAATATTTACACTGATATAAGTACTTTTAAAGATTAAAATGACATGAATTTTTCTTAAAGTTGGTGAAAAATCAGAATTTCAATCGTTAAATGATTACTCTGATTTAGAAAGTTTGTTTTTTCACACTTTTCAATAAATTTATGTTGAAATTGTTTTCTTTACTTTACTTTACTTTGATTGTTACATAAAAATGAGCTTTCCTGTGTTTTCTAACACGCCGTTATTTTTAAATATTGTATTTACCAGGATTCCAAAATAATGAAATAGTAGAAAACGTTAGTCTGGCAGCAATCAAGAAAATGAACCACTCGCATCAGTTTCCAGGTTGACATATTTTAGCTTGTGTCGGGGTGCATGGGGATGTCGATGTTTACCAAAAAAATCACAATATTGGGTATTTCACTTGTTCTAGGATTCTGCTGAAGATCTTTATGATGTAACTATCTATATAATTTATTTCCGAGATGTAAATAATGGATTTTGCAGTTACAAATCACCTGTACTTCACATACATATGGGTGAAATATCTGTTATTTCCCGAAACATTAAGTTTTACACATTTTGATCTTTAACACTTTCGAAGCAACATCCCTTACACAAATTTTATTTGGTTGGCACCGCTGTTCTTAAACAGTTCCCTTTATTGATGAAATTCCAAAAAATTCTCTAATTAAAAAAGACAAATATTACATTTATTTATTAATGGTGCCAAAGACAAATTCCATATGCCTCTTTTGACGATGCATATATGCATCACCCGTCCCAAAAGGGTTAACACCTTATTTCAGAATTTTGTAATAAGGCATTGTTGTAGTAAAAGATCTTTGAAATTCAATTCTCTGTATAAAAGACAACTTCTTTAATGTAAACAATGAATTTTACACTTAAAAGAGCCTGCATTCCATTTAGAAATATTGCTACCCTCAAGAGCAGGGGTTCCCAAAATTTTAGATCGACGTACCACTGAATAGAAGTTCATACTTCCGCATACCACCAAGTTACAAACTCCATGCTATTACAGAAAAACCTGTGTAAACGGAATATGTCTAAAACAAGGCATTTGTGCAGTCATTTGTGCTCCGTCTGAGCAGATATTACTGTATTTAATTGTATGATTACATTATTAAATTGGTACTTAGATTGAATGCTTTATATTAACATTCAAGTAAAAGGTAGTAGTACCATCATTACATATTAATAATATGTAGGGGAGAGCGGGGCTAGTAGGCGCTGTTTTTGGTTATTAATTTTTATTAATTTTTTGTTTAAGTTTAAAAAAAAATTCCTATGGGGTAAGTTGGCTCAAGCTTCATAAACAGTTAATTTAAGCTCAAATAAGACATGTAGTTAAGAGAAATCAATTTTATTATTACCTGCAAGTTTAAACAAAAGAATTATCCCAGTACAATGTACATTCTAAATCATGCAGACATAAAAATAATGAATAAAACATTAACATTGAGTAGCTTCTATCGTACTTGATATCATCCTCAGATTTGCGGTTATCATAAATGTAAAATTGAGTGTAGTGCAGGCCACATGTGCTTAAACACTGCATCGCACACACTTTTATCGGTCTTTGCTGTTTCTAAAGTATAAACACACACCAGATATTAATCTTCCTCGTCATCTGAGAGAATGTCAAGATTCGTGCTTTTCTCTATAACAAATTCCCTTTTATTATAGGTGGAAACAAAGTTTTCCTTATTATCTGTTTATTTTTTGCCAAATTTTTCTGTTGCCTTTATTTTCGTCTTTTTTGTATTTAATCTTTTTACCTCTCTAAAGCTTACTTTTATGTAGCTTTCATTACAAAAAGCTACCTATTGCAGCTGTTCGGAGGAAAGCGATTTCAAAAAATTTTGGTATATTTTCATCGATCATGACCCCCAGACCCCGAAACCACCCTCCGTTCAAAATTTATATATATATATATATATGCCTTTTTCCTCTTAAAGAATGTATTATTTCAGTTGCATATAATTATCCTAAACCATTAAGTAATAAGATTTTCAATTACAGACAAATAGCTTTTTAAAATGTTAATACAGTTTTAACTTGTTGTTGTAATAATATGAAATTTAAAGATTTTATAGATAATTATCATGGTCATATAATTACAGGTAATCTTGATATAATCAAGAATAAAAATGTAAAATATTTAATGAATTTTGGTACAAAATTTAGAATTAATAGTAAAATTAGCAGCAATAAGGTACTAAAGATTTTTAAGGATAATGTCAATAATTTTATAAAGAAATATAGTTTCAAATTTAGTATGCCTTTAGAGGCATTTTTTGAATGGAAGTCTCAAATTTTGGGGCATTTCAATAATTTTTTAAAAGATTATTTAAATTCTGATAAGTATGAATATCAAAGTTTTAAAGATGAAGATGTAAAATTTATTGCAAGTTTACAGAATAATTTTGTTATAGTCCCTGTGGACAAAGCAGCTAATAATTATGCAATAATATGAAAGAAGTTTTATATTGATAAAATAGAGGGTGAATTAGGTAATGAAAATTTTTATTCAAAAGTTAATATTGACAGAAATCCTGTTGTTAAAATTTTTTTTGCATATAAAAAGAAAGTTAAAAGTATGTTTTCTTATAATTTTGATGTTTCTAATGATCACTGTTTGCCATTTATTTTCTTAACGCCTAAATTTCATAAAGATCCGATTAAGTTTAGATTTATTTGTAGTACTTCTAAAAGCGTTAATAAAAATTTTAATATTGGTTTACAGAATTTATTAAAAAAGATATATGAGTTTTTAAAGTATAAATTTAAGAAGTATAGTTATTTCTGGTCAATTGATATATATTAGTGTTGAAAAATGGTTGGTCAATTGATATATTAGTGTTGAAATTCTGGACAAATTGCCTTTGACTCCTCTGAAAATGCAGGTATTCAACTTTGAAAATCTGTTCACCAATATACCTATTGATTCACTTTATGATGTTTTAACCCGGGAGAACTCGCTAGTGAGAATGCCCAATTGCTTTTCTTTTACTTTACATTCATATAACATCAACTTTTTTTGTTGGCTTAGTACTTTTATTCACAAAATAGTTAAAATAATTCAAAAACATTTTGAAATTTTAATTAAAATGAAAAATAATTTAAATAAGAGTCTTAAAAAAGTACGACTGTGAGAGAAAATCTCATGCAGCGAGTTCTCCCAGGTTAATGAATATTTTTGATGCTTTTAGTATAAATGATGAATTAAATATAAATAGAGATTTATTTTCAAGCTTATGTCATTTCTGTTTTTATAATAATTATGTAACTTTTAACAATAATACCTTTAATCAGATATGTGGTATAGGGATGGGGACAAACTATTTTAGTACAGCAGCAAATTTATTTTTGTTTTATTATGAATTTAAGTATACTATAAAATATAATAGGTCTTTAAAGGTCTTTAGGTATATTAGTGATATTTTGATTTTTAATTTTGATTTTTCTAATGAATATGATGTTATATATCCAAATTGTTTAAAATTGAATAGAAAAAACCGTGATGATTATAATGCAGAATTTTTGGATATTTTATTTAAAATTATTGATAATAAATTGATATTGGATTTGTACGATAAGAGAAATAGTTTTCAATTTTTTACTAGAAGAATTACACACTGGTTTTCCACATTGGTTTTCAAATTTACATAAAAAAATTTACATAAATATTATCATTAAACAATTAATACGTTTGAATAAAATTTGTGGCAGAGATAATAATTTTTATAAACAGATCTTTAAGTTATTGGCTAATTTATTTTACAATAATTATTACCCTATAAAGTTTTTGAAATATTATTTAAAGACAGTTCTAAAAAGTGAATGGCAACGATGTGGACTAGCGGCATGAACATGTGACGGCAGCCTTCTGGAACTTTCTATACGACATAGGCATCCTAAAGTCTTGTTAAAAGAACGGGTGTGTATTGATAAATTGAAACGAAAGTAAGTTGCAGACCTGGAACTCTGGTATTTGACAATGGCTTTGGAGGAAAAATTATTTGTTTATTGTTGACGGGTGAGAAACATTATACAGGTATTACTATTTTTCATGTTTTGAGATATTTTATTTTTTGGGTTTGGAGGGCGCACGTTTATTCTGCATTCATGCATGTAAGTTAATTTCTTTTGTTTTTAATTTAATGGCAATTTTTTAAGTATTTCTCTAAAAGACTTTTTATTAAAGCTTTTTTTGTTTTTGTATGATAATTTTTGTATTGTTAACATTATGTTTGTTAGTTTTAATTTGAGTTATTTTAGTTTTTTATGGAATTTGGTTAATAAAATGACAATAGTTTTTCAATATTGAATGCGGGGTGAGCGTGTGTTCAGAAACCTGCAAATTTTAAAAGTGGGGGTGGAGTTAGTTTTTTGTCTGTCCTCACACGGATGAGGAACAGACTGTTAGGTAGCTTTCTTTACAAAAAGCTACCTATTGCAGCCGTTCGGAGGAAAGCGATTTAAAAAAAATTTGGTATATTTTCATCGATCATGACCCCCAGACCCCGAAACCACCCTCCGTTCAAAATTGATATATATATATATATATATATATATATATATATATCTGACATATGTCACACTGTAACTCCCGTAATTATGAACCGATTTCGATGTAATTTGGTGTGTACATAGTACATACCGAAGTCTCGACCGAGTTAGTAGGCCAGCTTCATCCGCCGTTTTGTTTCAAAATGGCGGCCATTTAAAATTTTTAAAAAAAAATTAAAATTTGAAATGTGGTAGCAAAAAATTAAAAATGGAAAAATATTTTTTCTTATGTATTTGACCTTTATACAAAGATTCCGGAGCAGTATCTGTTTTGTCTATATCTTAAAAAATGGCTGAGTTATAGCATTTTGAATTTCTAGCGTGGCTGATATTTTGAAACGTCCTGATTTTCGTCACGTGATAACAGGCGTATTTATGAACCGATTTGGATGTACCTTGGTGTATACATAGTACATACAAATATTTCGACCGAGTTCGTTGGCCAGCTTCATCCGCCATCTTGTTTCAAAATGGCGGCCATTTTAAAAAATTTAAAAATTTAAAATTTAAAATGAGATACCAAAAAATGGAAAATGAAAATGATTTTTTTGTATGTGTTTGACATTAATACAAAGATTCCGGAACAGTTTTTGTTTCGTCTATATCTAAAAAAATGGCTGAGTTATAGCATTTCGAATTTCTATTGTGGCTGACATTTTAAAACGACCTGATTTTTGTCACGCTCATAACAGGCGTATTTATGAACCGGTTTGGATGTAACTTGGTCTGTACATAGTACGTACCAATGTCTCGACCGAGATCTTTGGCCAGCTTCATTCGCCATCTTGTTTCAAAAGGGTTGTCATTTAAAAAAATAAATTTAAAATTTAAAATGAGATATTAAAAAGTCCTTCCGGCCAGTGCCGGGAGGAAGAGGTAGATTTCATATTCCTTATTTTAAAAAAGCCAACTTATATTATTCAAACACACGAAGCTCAATTTAGTGGAAACCGAATATAGGAGATTCAATACTAATTTTTATCAATACTGAATCATTATGAATGAGAATTTCGCGAAATTAGTCAGCTTCATCCAAGCTGCTTTTATTTAAAGTAACTTACATTTGTACTATGTAGTTTACTATGTAGTTTACTATGTAGTTTTAAACGTATAATAGTAGCAAAATGGTTGCAACAATTAAAGTAAATTTCAGAGAAACAATGTTCTGTAAATCTCATAAATAAACATAAATATGGAAAAAACAACCAACCTAGAATTTCAAGCTGCTATACTTTGGCCATTTTTACGATAGAAGCGCAGCGAAGAATGGAATTCTGAAATGTTTTTAGATTTTTTTTTTTTTTTTTTTTTTTTGTAAATCTTTTAGTTAATTTGAAATATTGAAATGGCTGACATTTTCAAAGAAGATTGCGGATGAAGCTGGCAACTCTCTCTCTCTAGATCTTGGTTTGTCCTCTACACGTGCTCCGTCACATCCAAATTGGTAAATAAGTACGATTGCAATCGTATGACAAAATTCGGAGAATTTCCGAATGTTAGCAACCCTAGAAATTCAAATTGTTATATCTCAGCCAATTTTCAAAATAAAGACAAAACAAAAAGTGCTCCGGAATACTCGTACTAAGATAAAACATTTGAAGGATAAAACTTTCTCAAATTCTAATTTTCTGTATATCTTTTTGAGTTTAAAAAAAATTGAAATTTATTAAATGCCCGCCATTTTTAAAGAAGATGACGGCAGTTGAAGCTGCGCAACGAATTCGTTTGAGATCTTCATATGTCAGATTAGTGTAATTTCTTATTCAAAATTTTTATCACATTTCCTGACTATTAGTATTATTTCTTTAAATTACTATTATATAATATTATATATAACACTATTATTTATTTAAATACTTCATCATTAAATCCATTCTATCATCAAATAATGGCGAATATTATTACTGAGGAAAAGTGTTAGATATTTTGAATAAAACATTTCACAAACTTAACATTACTGGCAGCAGCTCTAATGTTACAAATAATACAGTTTTCACACGCTTCTTGAATTATATTACCATTATTATTTATTTTTTGTGGAATCGTCTTTTTATTTAATTGCAAAAATTTTTTATAAATCCTGGAATAATATTAAAAAAAAGAAACTATTGCCTTTTTAAAACAGGAGTACTTAAATTAAAGTACTGGGCGACACCTGTCAATCACCAAAACGAATTTATACTTTTGATTTTTGTGAGAAAATCCTGCAATATCCTTACAGATTACATCGATCATTCGTGATAATTCGACTCCCGCAATAATATACTAAAATTTACTTCTGCTGGGAAACGCATAACACAACTAACAACCCATTGCAGCATTTACCGTCAATAAAATGTAATGTATGTGAATGATTTCGTTTGCGCTAAAAAATACATTTTTTAACACATTATTATCTATGTGTAGCATTACATAAGGAACTTTAATAACTTAAATCAGTTTGTTTGGCGTGAAATACTGTAACATCATGGAAAGTCACTTTAAACATTTACATTGGATAGACCGTATTATACCAATTCGTTCGATTTGAAATAGTATAAACGTTCATAGTCTATTGTTTAAACTCACTTTAAACTATTGTAGTCTTAATATAGCCTAAATATTTAGTGTGTACCTGTAACCGATACATAAAATCCACGTAATCCATTTGTTGGGAGCATGTTTCTGTGTAGTAATTAAAGTATATGAATGTCATTAGGTTTTGAGGAACATAAGTCATTAACTATACAGCGAAAAATTAACATCCATAGTCTGTAATGTATCCGAATTCTTTTATGCAGCCCTGTATTAAAATAATAAAAGTATACTCAACATTTTCAAAACGAATACGTGGTACTGAATTTCAGTGAAATACTTAAATTTTGTGGAAATCCCAATATTTATTAAAGTAAGAAAGTAGATTGATAAACAGATAGACTAACCGAAATTATAAATAGCATTCAACTATTTTAGAAAATGCTAAAAATAAGTTCTGCACTTCCTTCTATTTTATACTGTAAAATACTTATCGAAAGAGGGGAATCAAAGGGGAATATTTAACTAAAAACAAGAAACCAGAATCTAATACGGAATATATGCTTTATATTGTATAAGGCAGAGCTTATAAATCAACTGTTCATCGGAAATATAGATCTTAATATAATCAGGAAAGGTCTAAGGTACCATTGAATAAGTATTTAGTCTTAATACTCAAGACACCGAGTTCTTCAAAATCAGCATCATTTGAAAGGAAAACGAAACTAATAAAAGCTCTTTCGTCTTTCATGTTTAATCAAATATTTCAACTTCTGGTTGATTAAATATAAGAGTCCTTAGAGACGTTTTGATAAAATGTCGTCTTCACTTAAAAGGTCTGACGTCTTACAAGTAGAGTGAATTGTGATTTACAAATACAAATAATAAAAAAAAATCTTAAAGCGAAAAATTTAATTTACTTTCTATTAAGGGTAAAAAAGACAGGATGTCATAGTTTCTGTTTCTTTTTCTTGCGTAAACAAACTACAGAAAAACTTGTGCTTGTTGAGATGGCTGACAAGTAGAAGTTTTATTAAATAGCAAGTCAGGATATAAAAAAGAATTTGCCCTTAATCGAAGAAAAAAGTTTACTTTTTCATGTTCAGAAATCCCCAAACACCTCAAAACGTTTCTTCAAACAATGAACAACCAACAGAAGAAAATAAAGCATCTTTGCCTGCTGTATATATATTAAGCTGCTTCCTTTTTCTGTTAACTGTAAGGGCTCAACACAAAGTGCGCAGTATATCTCTAAAGGAAAAGATTAACTAAATTGTTTCCTTAAAAAAACATGGTTAACGTAATCAGCTGATATCAGATTATTTTCTCTCGAAAATTGTTTTATGGAGAATTTTATTCAGCGTTTTAAGGTGGTAAACTTAATTTAAATGTTCTTTTGGTTCTTTAACTTAAATTCTTATTTTTATAGTCTTTTAGAGATTTTTAAGGTTTAAACTATAATCTAGGTTTGATTTTGAAAAATTTTATGAGTTTTACTTTATTTTGCAGATTTTTTTACCGTAAAAGCTAACGAATATTCGTAGTTCTACTTGTTATGTTGTTGATCAATATTGCATCAATATTGCTATCATTGAAAATATTTTAAACAAACTACCAATAACGTTTAAATATTGGCTTTCGTTCGAAATATTTGTATTAGAATGCAACGGTTAGAAAAATACTGGATATACAGAGGAAATATCGCCAATAAAATGCTCTTAATTTCGAAATACTATTTTACGTTCGACATTTTGCACTGCAAATAAGGGCGTTCCCTTATTTACATTCCATATTCAGACACTGAAGTGTCTGAATATGGAATTTCAGACATCATAGGTATTAATATATTATTAGGTATTAATATAGGTATTAATATAGAAGTTTATATAGAAATTAAGACACTTAAGTGTCTTACTATAGGATCATGGTATAAACACTGTAGACTGAAATGTCTGAAATTCAGACACACAAATGTCTGAAACTGGAGTGTTCAATTTCCAGACATTTTGAAGTGTCTTAATTTTTAAGACACGTGTATGTGTCTGAATTTAAGACATTTCAAACGTCTGAATCGCATCCATTTTTGACCAACCTGCAAGTTCGGCAATAGGCAGCCAATTTTTCACTGTTTTTTGTAAGCTTTGTACACTGTAAAAAAATATCCGTTAAAATATGGAAATTATACTGCCGATTGAGATGCCAATTTACGTAATTTAATGTAAATTTTCTTCCTTATATTCCAGAAAATTTTCATTTTTTGAATATTTCTGCATTTAAAAATTTCCATTAAAAAGGTAAAATATAATCTTTCTAGAACAAATTCACATATTTCGCAATCAGCACATTCTAAACTCACGTGTATTAGACATGATTCAAACCAGTGCATTGGCTCACCCACGCAAGGAGTTAAGAGGGCTAAAGACCCTCCCAGACTGGACTAGATATTATTATTTTTAATTATGAAAGAATATTATTTTTTAATAGGTCCTTTAAAATCGGAATTTTTTGAAACGAAATTAATTTTGTCACACAATTTTTTTCTCTTTTATAAATATTATTATGAAATTCGAAATTATAGCATGTTTAAATTTTACTTAATTATAAATTTAAAACCCAGTGCAACCTCTTGCTCACTTTAACCTTCATAATATTTTGATAATTTTATAATCAAACTTTAAATTGTTTGATTGCAAACAGACTGTAAAATTATCCAAATACAGAAATGCACCAAAATAATCGCAAAAACTAAGATCATTTTAGTACAGTATTTCATTATTTAACATCTTAAAGGCATTCAGAATTAGACCCACCAAATCTTTCCAGAGCTTCCTCTGGCTTCTCTGACTGGTTACGAATTTGCTCAAGTCATCAGAAAAAATGAAAGTTAGGATGTGATCCGGCACGTCCCATCAAATCAAATGTAACAAAGACAAAGCTCGGTAGCGGGCCGGCCCAGATCTCCAGATATAGGCACATTTAAGCCTCTAAAATATGCTAGTCCCCTCCAAATCGCAATCCTGGATGCGCCACCGAATCAGTGGCGTATCCAAAGGGTGGGCTGATGCTACAGTCCCCTCTGAAATTTATAGAAAATGTCACGTTTAATTACGAAACTTTCGCAAAAGAAAAATGATTTTAAAATAACCAAAAGGTGTGACTTCACGTAATTTGAGTAAGAGAAGTCGAACTTTTTTTTTAATTATATGGAATATTTCTGAAAATTTTTACGATATAACTTTTTACTAAATATTGAGTATAGATTTAGTTCAGGTATGATCGGATTTCACCGTGAGAAAATTAATTTCATCAAAACATTTTACCCTGTATTTCTATCGGAAAAGGGAAAGAAAAAAGGCGAATACAATTCATGCGTAAAACAATGATTTTTATTATTTTTGCAGAAAAATTAGACACAATATCTATAACTGATAAATTTTGTTCAGAATATAGGAAGGAATTAATGAGTCCAATTTAAAAAAAAATTGCCACATATTCAACCGATCAGAAGAAAAAAAGGGAAAATAATCAAAGAAAACAGAACATTATATTACTTCACACGCTTTCATAAACAAATACATTCACATTAAAATTATTTATAGGCTTTGAACAGTAAGAAATGCATTTTTAAAAAAATGAAAAATTGATTTTATTTTTAAAGGGCGTTGAATTACCAGTCTACCCCCACACACAACTGAAACGCGACAAGCCCAGAATTAAATATATATATATATCTACAGTGCTCAGCAAAAATTTAGACAATGATCGATTATGCTTCTGTGCTGAGAAGTATGTAACGAATTGTTGTAATTCAACTGTCATATATTACTGGGGACTTATCTTTCATACACAAGCAATAAATTTTAATTTATACACTTTATATAATATACAATGACAAAAAAAATTAACATTGTTGCAAAAGTATAGACAATCTGTCTGTTAACAGAAAAATATCCATAAATTAAAATCCAACTGCACCTACATTGTCTGCTATTAATGCAAAAATGTGACTTTCCATCGAAGAAACTAAATCCTGCATCACTTGGGGGTCTATTTCGTACCAAACACGTTCAACATCTGATCGAAGTTCATTTACAGAGGAGTATTGTTAAAAAATTGCATAAACCGTATGAGATATGATGCCACAAAAGTTTTCGATTGTGTTCAGATCAAAGCTACACGCGGGCCAGTCGAAAATAGTAATATTTTGAGAGTTAAACTAATTTTTTGATTTGTATGCAACATGAATAGACGCATTATCTTGCTCAAATACATACTTCGGAAGAGGTAAAAGTTCATCAAATGGCTGTAAATTGTTTTCCAATGTATGTATGTAGTCTTACGCAGCTTGGCGACCATTGAGAAACTCCAGATATACTTGAGAATTAAAACAAAGTGAGGCCCAAATCATCAACCCTTTCGAAGGCAAAGGACACCTAATTTTAATTCCAAAAGTGAGAAGAATATTTAATTAAAATTTTCCTTTTATAATGTACGTAAAAATAAGCAATTTTATATTTTCTAATAACTTCGTTTATAAATTCTGGTATCAGTCCATTATTTCATCAGTTTATAAAAAGAATTACTCCTCGACAGGAAAGGGGTAAATTTGTTGTGAGATTTCAAGGTTGGTTGTTTTATCATTTTCATGTAAACTAATGTACATCTTTTTTAATGCATCTACGAAAGTATCAGTTGACACTGAAAGCTCTGACTCACTTTTAATGCGATTAGCAGTCATCATTTGTCTAGATGCCAGTTTATGGATCCTTCTATAATCTCGTTTTCTGGCCACACGAGTCCTTCCAGATCTATGTTTTGCTTTGAAAGAGTCACCCTTAGACAGTACTTAATAGACAGGCTTCTTTGGCCGATTCAAAGTAGCTAAAATTTCTGCAACAGTCTTCCCTTTCGATTTCAGCTTCCATGCATTAATTACTTCATCTGACTGAAAATTTCTTGCTCACGGCATCTTCACTAACCGATGCTATCGCGAGGTGCACTTAGATACTTCATGCATGTGACGTCATAAGTTTGAAATATGCGTTTTTCCGTGAACAATTGCCAAAAAATCACAAAAGTGTCTAAACTTTTGCAATATGCAAATTTCACTTTTTTCATTTAAATTAAATAATATCCTATATTAAAACCGTTATTTCTGTCCTAAAACGTTTAGAATATATTTAAAAAGAAGCACAGTCATTTGTATAACCCAAGTGTTCGCATTTTTTATTTAAAGGTTAAAAACCACCAGTGTCTAAACTTTTACTGAGGACTGTATATTAATTATATATATATATATATATATATATATATATATATACATACGCACTGTTAAAACATTTTAAATATTTTAATATTTCAAAAATAACGTGTCTTTTGTATAAACAATAATATTTGTGTTCGGAAAATTTCTTCGGTAGAAGTAAATAAACTTTTTGCTGGTCCTACATCGCATAAAATTAAAAAGCAAAATATCCAACATTCTAGAGAGAAGATGCGTAAAATCGTTCAGATTTATAAGTAGATTGACAAAATATTTACCATTACCGTAAAATAAATTGTGAGTCATAAATAAGTAGCAATACTTGAGGTTCCAAGTTTTGAAGCCGTGGCTGAGGGATTAAATTAGCTAGTTTAGAAACCATGAGGTCTCTAGTTCGATTCCTGCGACGACGGGTAAGTGCAATATTGTTAATGCTGTAATTTAATTTATATGAGCAAATCACGTGAAATATGTGTGTTTATCCTTCCTTGAAAGCTTAGTTTTTATTTTTTAAATACAGAAATTTCCAAAACAAATTACATTTTTCTCGAAATGGAAGAAAGTTTCTATAAAAGCGTAAATTGTACTGGCGTTTTGATTGGCGGTAAAATTTCCATATTTTATCGGATTTTTTTTTTTCTGTGTATAATGCTTACCGAAAAAAAAGGTGAAAAATCACTGCTTTTGCAGAGAAATTATTTTTTTGCAGAGAAATGGTGAAACATGAATGCGATTTAGACATTTGAAATGTCTTAAATTTAGACGCATACTAGCGTCTTAAAAATTTAGACACTTTATAATGTCTTAAAATTGAACACCCCGTTTCACACTCATGTGTCTGAATTTCAGACATCTCAATTCGCAGTGTGGGCAATGAAATTAAGAAATATTTTTACATAATATATGTGCAGTATTGTTGGAAAGTAAATTCCCATTATTGATCCAATATTGCCAACGCTAGCAAGTATATAGCCAAGATATTACGTTAAATTCTTATTTTTCGTTGTCTTTAAAATAATTTTAAGATTTAGACTATAATGTAAGCTTGATTTTGAAAATTTGTATTATTATTTTTTTTTTATTTTGCAGATTTTTTTACCGTAACTGCTAACTAATATTCGTAGTTGTACTGGTTACGTTATAGATCAATATTTCATCAATATTTCTTTCATAGAACAAATTTTAAATAAAATACCAATAATGTTTAAATATCGGTTTTCGTTGGAAATATTTGCATTAGAATGCAATAGTTGGGAAAATATTGGTTATACAAATTTAATATGACCAATAAAATACCCATATCTAAGAAATACTATTTTTCGTTCGACTTTTTGGCAACAAAATGAAGAAATATTTTTTAAATAAAATATTGGTGCAATATTGTTAAAATGTAAAACCCTATTATTGAGCCAATATTTCCAATAATGGCAAATATATAGCCAATATATTACAAATAAAATCGATATTAGTTCGGTACTGTTTTATTACAAAGTATAGCAGTTCTAAACGTATTTATTCAGGTTTTGTATTTTACAAAATACTATGGGATCCAACTGAGGCTTCCCAAGTCACAGAAAATAAATGTAAGCCATTTTTTTTTATTGAAAACTCAAATAGATTTTTTACATTAAGTACGTATTTTTTAGATTGCGCACTAACAACACCAAAAGCCATTTCTATATCAAAAATATCAATAAAATATTCCAATAATATTTTGAAATTTATAAAAAGGAATACATTCGTATTAGCCGCATGTTAAAAGTTAAGCAGAAGAAATTACCAAAAATTACGCTACATATAGAAGCATTTTTGATTCTGTAATTTCCGAGGTTTAAACGCATGGTTCGATTAAATATCTATTAAATTTGTCTTTTATTAATATTATTTTATTTATTTATTAATGAAGTTTTAATTTTGTTATGAAATATTAGTAGGCTGAATTATTTAAATTGGTTTAAGTTCAAGCGACTTAATTTTCCGTAATCGGGCTGTATCGTAATATATGTATATAGATTTTTATAAAAATTCATGCTGAAAAATTATTTTAAAAACCATAAAAAATAAACAAATTGAGAAATACAGGGTTCGTACGGGTCCTGAAACTTCCAAACCAAAAAATTCTTCGATACCAGTGTTTTGTTACAGATAATCTCTCCTGAAATAAGGCGAAATTTCGAGCGTTTGAATTTGATTTATTTTGTTATAAGTAAATACTTATAATTGGCCTTGAAAATAACGGTATGCGTACGAACCCTTTATATAGTTTTCAAACAAACTGCATTTGAAAGAACATTTTTTTTTTTCATTTTACGGTGTAAAAATTAAAATTGTGAGATGTATAGCAGTTAAAAGAATTCCAGTAAAAACAAAATGTAGTGGTCAAGTGTTGCCACTATTCTTATGATCTCAGCGTTACTCATGGAGATATTCTTGCTTTATAATATGGATTAGAAAATTTTCATTCTGGTATATTGGTTTCTCAATAACAATTTCATATATATAACATTATATTTCATATATATAATATAACAATTTCATAGGGAAAAAATAATTTGGTTTCTCGTTAATTAATCAATTCCTGGAATGAAAAGGTTATACTCAGCCTTTCTCATTTAAAAGTTTCAGACTAATGAACTGTTAGATAACATTCACAATGCAAAATATAATAAAATTCATTCCCATATTTTAAGTAATAATTACCTTTCATTTACTGCAGACTAAGATAAAAGTTGTAACATTCCAACGCATCTAGGTTTAGGAAGTTCATTATTTGAATGTTGGATAGTTTTCGTCATTTCAACAAAACTACAACAAACATTGAAGGAAAATACTGCATGAATATTTCGAAACTTTCAGTGGAAATTTTCAGATGATGATATAAGTTATTATTACGTTTAAAGAATATTATATTTCATAGACTAAGGTTCTTGATGCAAACTTTCAAATCCTTTTAAAAATCGTAAGAAATAAATTTAGATCTTGTTTCTTTAGATTGCAAGACGTTGTATCTAAGAATTCATATTATAAAGGATCTGTTACTTAAGAATGCATTATACTGATGAATAGAAACTGAAATAATAGCTTTGTTATTAAAAGAAGATATTGATTCGCTGTAATCAGATTTGATTTATGAAAGTTTTAAGCGTAAAACTAATGAAGACTTATTTTAATTGAGATTAAGATATGTACACTAAAAGTATGTATGTTAGGTTGCAGTGTCTACAATCTAAAAAATTACGGACACATATTATGATATTAAAGAATTCTTTACGGAAATTCAGAGTATTTTAATACACTACTTACCCATGAATATTGAAACTCTTCCCTCAACTTCAAAGAACATTTCGCGGAGGACTATCTAAAAACCTCAGAAAAAAGGTATGCTTTCGAAACTAAAAGAAACGCCATTTCGTAAATTTACTGTCAGAAAATGGTCTGAAATAATTCAGAAATGTTTCTGTAACAGTCGAAAAGATAATGTTTTCGGCACTTTATGATTGTTTATTCTCCAGAGTGTTTTCAAAGGTAAAAGGAAACACTTCCAAAATTTTGTGTACGAACAAAAATAAATTGAATATTCATAAGCTTAATTTCTTAGTAACCTTGGTTCTCGAAATCTATCCATTACCTTCAGAAAATTTTCGTAGAGGAACCGATAAGAAACTAAAGTACCAGTAGCTTTCCGAAAGATAATCGTCTTTTCTGAAATTTTCAAACGACAAAATTATTTCGAATACTCTAACAATCTTAAATAAATGCTGCTCTTTCTCAACTTCTTAAGCCTGGTCAGAGGACTTGCAATATAGACAGTAGTATAATGCGTGATTCTGTTACATTTGTTGTTTTGATAAAAAAGAAACTATAAATATCAATGTTTGTTTATCCTTGTGCTATCAAAATAAAACCCATAAAAATATTTTTATGCAGTTTAAAATAGTACATAAATATTCTCTAATATACATGATACATTTTAAATATTGATTGTAAGCGTATGATTCTGGAAGCTTTTACCTTTTCTTCAGAGTATTTTAAGAAAGTAGTGAATATCAAAACTATGACACCAATGGCTTCTGAAAATTTTCACACAGCAAAGAGATTCATTTATTTCAGAAACGTTTCCACATACCTTGGAAACCTATTAATCTCTGAAGTTATTGATTCGCAATTTTCGGACAGATTTCTGTATAAAAGGGAAAAGTTTCGGGAATTGGATTGATTTTCGTAAACGTTTCCGCTGCAGTAGAGATTTTTCTGCAGATTTTATTGTTGAGTTTAAAATTTTTTGGAAACTTTTGTTTTGATAAAAAATAAGCTATAAATATCAATGTTTATTTATTACAACCGCTTGTGATATCAAAATAAAACTCATAAAAATACTTGTGTGCACTGTAAAATAGTATAGAAATATTCTCTAATATAGGTGGTACATTATAAATATTGATTGATTGGTCAATCCATACTCGCGTGACCCCTGAAGGTTGCTTTTCAAATGTCAGCGAATCAAACAAAGTAGATTAATTTATACGACAATTATTCAATTGGTAAATAAATCATACCAAATGCTATTATCATTAAGATTAGCTGGGTGAATTAGGTCCTCCAGATTCGTCCGAGATAGCTCAGTTGGCAGAGCATTGGCTGCTTCAACCAAGACATCCATGGTTTGAATCATGACCCGGACATTTTTCACCCACTTGGAAATTTACAATCAAATGAATTCTCGAGAGACATCAGTTGCACAGTAAAAAAAGACAATGTATTTTAATCGAGAAAAATATAATATAACCACAAACGAAAATGTACAATAGCCGCTTCCGAGTTGTTCATGATTCAGAAAAGCATTCTTTATCTTTAGAAATCCCAGAAAGGTCCTCCAGATGCGTCCGAGATAGTTCAGTTGGCAGAGAATTGGCAGCTTCAACCAAGACATCCAAGGTTTGAATCCAGGCCTGGACATTTTTTCACTCACCTGGAAATTTACAATCAAGTGTAATTCTCGATAGGCATCAGTTGCACAGTAAAAAAAGACAATGTTTTTTAAACGAGAAAAATAAAACATAACCACGAACGAAAATGTGCAATAGCCGCTTCCGAGTTGTTCATGATTCCGAAAAGCGTTCTTTATCTTTAGAAATCCAATAAACGAATATTTCCGAGATTTAAAGCAGGATTTAAAAAAACAATGTTTCTTTTTCTGCAAATGATTTTCGGAAACGTTTCTGAATAATTTTATAGTGTATTAAACAGTTCTCTGAACCCGGATTATAGGTTTTTCGGATGCTATCAATTCTGGTAAACATTTTTATATTCCAAAAACACGTTTTACAGACAAATGTGATAAATTAATGGCATTAATATTAACATTAAAATTAATGTTTTTCTTTTTTTACTCTTCCAAGTAAAAATTCAATGGCGCAGCTGTAAATGCTTAATTGACATTATATAACATCCTATAAACTCATATTATGGTTTGGGAAAATGATAAATACATTAAAAAACAGCTCGGGAAAGATTCCAAAAATCAGTGGCAGCAAAAACAAATGATGTTTTATAAATATTCCTTTTAATCTCGAAGGCAAATAATCACCCAAATTGAATCCTTTCCATCAAGTTGTTCACCTGAGACACCATCATCTAGCACTTTAAAGAAAAAACCCGTGATGTATACCCTACCGCAACTACAACACTTACGCCAACATTAGAGCTTTGGTCACCATCATCAGAACCTGTGAAAATAGAATACATTCATAGTCGGTCACGAAAATCGCCAATTCAATCTAAAAAAATCTACTGAACATGAGACTGAGCAAACTTCAGTTTCACAAAAATGCAAGTCACTGAAACCTGGTGTTTGTCCAACGAAAAAGGTTGTGGACAAAAGGAGAGAAAGAAATCTTAAACTCAAGTCTCTTCATTGTGAAAAACTGTAAAGAGAAAAAACAAAGAATCCTGTCTTAGCCCAACAATAACTAATATAAAGGATCCCAAACAGCTACTCAACCATGCAGAAGAGGCTATGGACTCTTGCAATTATGACTTGGATGACGATGAAAAAAATACTGTTTTCGAGGAATTTCATCCTACATGCTTTTACATTGTTTTTAAAAAAATCGATTGATAAATGTGTTTTTACCCAGCAAAGAAAGAAACAGTGGGCCATGAGCTGGAGAAAAGATGTCAGCCAGCAGTGCTATCAGCGGTAAATTGCAAGGGTGCCATTACTTAAACCTGTCGAAAAGTGTCCAAGCTGAATGCAGCTGGCCCATCAGTGATGGCCAACAGCAGGCCAGCATTGGTATGCATCACATTACTTCAAAACGGCACTTTCCCTGCAGTGCTAGCACCTATCCCAATGCTATTCCTTTGCTGGCCCAGCACTTTCACTTACAAAAATTTCTTATAGAATTCTATAAAAAAACAAAGTATTATATAATTATGGCTCTTTTTACTATAAACTAGTTTCACCAAGAGCTATAGAAACATCTGTAGAATTGTCTATAATAGAAATGTCTGAACTGCACGTGGTCACCCACCCAAGTACTGACCGCGCTCGATGCTTCTTGGTTTTCGTGATCGGACAGGAACATGTGCTTTCAGCGTACGCTACGATTGCTCGTAATTTTCAAGCTCTCATTACACTATTTCAAGTTTGTTTCTTTTGTGATTTATGTTCCCAATCATTAAACTGTTATAGAAATTATTCTATTGTATAGAAATCCTATGTATTTTATACGCTTTTTTTTATTATTGATTCGGAACTGCGTAAATTATGAAAGCCGAAATCCTTTGTAACCTAGTAAAACCAGATTTAAGGAGAGAAAAAAAGTGCGTTGAAATAAAAAATTTATTTATTTATTCATTTACTTATTTATTTTGTTAATAGCAGTGGTGCTATATTTTTTTAATGTTTAAAAAATATATTAGCTTCACAGCTGAAATTGTGTTAAGATATTCATTCCAGATTTGTGTTCAAATACTCAATGTCTTCGATATTCGCAGCGCCACCTAGCGTAAGGGTTCCCAACAATAAAACTGCAAAAGTTCGTGCACTTCCGTGTAGTGGTGGGCCAGCGCATGAGATAAAATGGATGCCCACCAGAATTTTATCTGATGATTTCCAACAGCAAAGTTGACTGAAGCTATCCAGCAGTGGTCATGCAGTGGTTGACCATCAGCCAGCACTTCTCCGTCATTGCCAGCACCTATCATGCTGCTGGCCAGCAATTTCCTCTTTGCTGGGTACGCAGTATTAATATAATATTTTATGTTTGTTTTTTAGACAATCGTAACTTTAGAGATTTTCCAGATTTTAATTTAAATATTTAATCTTTTAATTATAGGGTGACTGTGCCAGTAGTTGATACCCCTCCAGTTGCTGATCAAATGTTTGAAATATTGCGGCATTTCAGGCGGAAATAAATTTTACATGTGGCTCTAGATATAATATTTTCGTTTGAATGTTGGAGCAGCTGTTGTCACATTGTTGACGGCTGCCTGCTGTAAGAGAAGCCATTTTATAATTTTTTTAAAATAGAAAATGTAAAAATTTAGTTTTTCATTAGTTGGAGACGATTACGATAAGTCAAAATAATCCACTTCCATCTTGCTTATTTCAAATAATAGTTTTATATGAATTATTGTTAATCACAGTTTAAGCATGATATTTTAGAGATTAATTTTTAAATTTCCGACTGATTTCTTCGATTGATCAACTACTGGGTAAATGGCAGTTAAAGAAACTATTTACTTATAATTTTGTTGCTATTTAATTTCAACAGATTTCATTTTTGCCCATTGTAGGACATTCATTAAGGGTTGTAGCAATCGTGTTAGTTTACTTCTAAAACTTAAAAGGAAGGAAATATAATAAAAACCTCATAGCACCGACCTTATTTGATCAACTACTGGCTCAGTCACCTTATTTTGGTTTTTTTTTTTTTTACTTGCGTATTGATACATTCCTTTTACATTAAATTGAGTGTTTCTCGCTCATTGTCTCTATCACACGTTTTTAATGACACTTTAAAAAAAAATTCTGTTTTTATTTTATTCCGTTCTTTGTGCAGCATGTCCCTAATGGGACTTCGTGACATTAAACTTCAATCAACCAACCAACTTTAATCACGAAAATGTATACGTTTCAGAGTTTTTACAAAATAAAGATCAGATTTCGGTATCATGGGTATCTTGGAAGGTGTTGCTGTTTATTTTAGTTTGTTGTTTTATTCTAATTTCGTAGAAAAACAGAACATTTGCCTTTTTTTATAGTGTGGTAGAATCATCGGTTCTTCAGTTTCTGATTTCCGCCGGCACAAACATCCCACCAGTAAAATTTAATAGAAAATTTAGTCTTATTTAAGCATCTTATTCATGGAATGTTTTTTTCACAAATGTGGCCAAGATTTCTATTTGTTCTTATTGGTGTCAGTTTGCCTTGTAAGACTGTCAGTTTGTCTCCCTGGTTGTCACAATATGACGGAATCGCAGGGCGTGAAGATCGCCAAAGCAAACTCTTACCAGTAAAAATGAAAAATTGTTTCTTCCACTATTTTTTACTGAAATTTTGTAAAAATAAGGCGTTTAAATAAGTTTAAAATATCTATATAAACCTACTGGTGGGAGTTTCCACCGTCGATAAACAACACATTTGCGAGCGGTTACAGTTGAAGCTTCACTATTTTAAGGATATGTCAGTTCCTCTTTATTAATAGTTCCATGATTGAGCTTCGTGTGTTTGAATGATATAAGTTGGCTTTTTTAAAATAAGGAATATGAAAGCTACCTCTTCCTCCCGGCACTGGCCGGAAGGACTTTTTAAAAATGCTTCCATTATTAAGAAAAATGCAGGACTGAAAGTGTGATGCGGTCGTGGCGGAAAGTATATCGTTGAGTTTGCTCTCCGTACTATTATGGACAGCAGTGAGTAGAATATCCCAGTTAGAAGAGCTTTCGTGGTGCGATGCTAAAATTTCTACTATGCTGGAAAGTACACTTTAAAAAAAGTGTTTCCTAATATAAGAAAATTTAACATAACCATGAATTAAAATGTACAATAACTTCTTCTGAATTACTCACGATTCAGAAAGAGCTTTCTTTATCTTTAGGATTCTCAGAAACCAATATACACTGCTCAAAACAATTAAAGGATATTTGAAGTTTTATATAAAATAAAGATATAAACGAAATTTTTTTTGCCGAAAATAGAGGAAGAGAATCACAAATGCAATTTTTTCTGGTTTTCAAACTGTGGAGTATGCAAATTTTGAGTTCGACGTCAAAAACGTCGCTTCAGCGGCAGCGAATGAAATTTGACTTTCAACTGGATAAAAGAGAATGAAGACAAGGATGATCGGCATTCAGTGATTGCTTTGTTTCGATGAGTGCGATGTCTCAGCGAAGTCATTTGACAGATTCAGAAGCTTTGAGAATTGTTGGTATGTTAGAAGGGGGCCAAACTCAAGCCGAAGTAGCGCAAGCCATTGGAGTGTCACAAAGTGTCATTTCCAGGATCTGGAACCGTTTTTTGGAGAGTGGATGTGCAGGCCGAAGACCAGGGCAAGGTCGTAGACGGGCAACAACTTCCAATGAAGATCGGTATTTAGCGTTAACAGCTCGGAGACACCGAACCATGAACGCTACTCTTCTCCAACAACACCTTCGCTCGACTACAGGCACCACGATTTCAACTCAGACTGTCCGAAACCGGCTCCATGCTGTAGGTCTGTATGCTCGCCGACCGATGGTATGTGTTAGATTAACATCAAGGCATCGTCGCGACCGCAGGGAGTGGGCAACCGAGCATGTCAACCGGAGGAGAAATGAATGGAGCAATATTCTGTTTTCTGACGAGTCCCGTTTTTCTGTGCATCCGGATAATAGGTGTATTTTCATCTGGAGGGACCGTGGCAGTAGGAATAATCCTGCGTTCGTGCACGAAAGTGTCAGATTTGGCGGTGGAGGAGTGTTGGTGTATGGTGGCATCTTCATTGACGGGCGCACTGACCTCTACATCATTCGAGATGGAGCTCTGACTGGTCGCCGATATAGGGATGAGATCCTCAGACCTATTGTAGTCCCTTACGCTGCAGCAATCGGAGATAACTTCATTTTAATGGACGATAACTGCAGGCCACGTCGTGCAAACCTGGTGGAGGATTTCCTGTTCGAGGAAGGAATCGTTCGAATGGAATGGACAGCGTGTTCTCCAGACATGAATCCAATCGAGCACGTTTGGGACGCTCTAGGAAGACGAGTTTCTGGCCGCCAACAACCCCCACAAACTCTCCAAGAACTGGAAAGAGCTCTTCTGGAAGAGTGTGGCAGAATACCCCAACTCGTCATTAATAGCCTCATTGAGTACATGCCTCAAAGGTGTTCAACGTTGCTGACCGCCCGTGGAAACCATACCCCTACTGAAAATGATTTTCTTTGAAGAAAACACCTTTTCTTATTCTTTTTTTCTCACATGCACAAATTGTGTTTTTTTCCTTTAGTACACAAATGCGCAATAAAATGCATTTTTTTCTGCCAAACATGTGTAATTTATTCTCATATAACCTACTATGTCTGTCGACCATGTATCAATCAGCTAAACAGTTTACCAGATACAAAATCCACCTAAAACTGCAATATCCTTTAATTGTTTTGAGCAGTGTATTTTTGAGATGTAAAGAATCATTTATAAAAGTGAAATTTCTTTTGCGACCAATTGATGCTCGGGAATGTTTCTGAGTCATTTTTGTCACATTCCAACAAATTTGAAAAGTGTTTATGAGTTGGGTTTCTCGCTCCGTCTCTGTCTGTCTGTCCGTCTGTTTGTCCATCTGATCGTGCTTAAATATAGTGCGATTACCATGGAATTACTATATGTTATTGGTGTTTACTATGGTATGTTCGGTATTGAAAATAATAAAGTGTGTAGCACACACAGTTCATTTACCAGGACACTCAAAAATGTATTCCACTATATTATGGCTTGGTCTATGGGGAAAAGTCGTTTGCAGTGTATTTTAAAGATATTACACTATTTTAAACATATTGAATATTATATATATCAAGTACTTACTGTAGGATTTGGTCTGCATAGAATTTATCGTTTATTTACAGGGGCACACAAAAGTATTTTTGTAGAGTGCCTATGAAAAATAACTGCTGGCAGAGCTTTTCAGTTGCCGTAGGCGTTTTAAAATTTAGCCAATTTTTGGAAATTACAGGGAGTGTATAAATTTTAAAGATCCTAAACAGGGATTAACAAAGGATATAGAATTCCGTTAATTTGTGTAAATTGCTGAATGGGAATTTCAAACTGAGATTTGCGTTTAATTGAACTAATTTTTAGCATACGATGTTGTATAAATACCAATCTATGGATCATATACAGTGATGAACAAAAAAATTCTGATTTTTTAAATTATTCATATACATTATTCTGAATGTGTTCGAAAGTATTTCGTAATCTATGCTGGACGCATCATTTTCAGCTGCGAAATTCAATTTATAGTTCCAATATTAATAAAATAATACTAATTATAATGATAAAATTAATGCTGTTAATTTATCATGCTTGTTTGTAAAGCTGTTTGTTGAACATGAAAATGTTTACTTCAGAATGGATAGCATCAGAAAAACCTATACAGTGGCTCTCAAAAGTGTTCGTACACTTACAAATTTCAATGAAATTGTGCTTTATCCATTGATTAAAATTAATGCTTCAAAATGGGTATTTAATAAAATATTTTTTAAATATAATTATATCTTTATTTTGCAGAAATCAATAATAAAATTAACTAATTAAATTTAAAAAATCAACCCAACTGCATAAAAAGCGAACTAATTAATTATTTCTCATCAATATTAAACTATTTTTTATATTACTAACCTATTTTTTTTTGTAGTGATTACTTTTAAGTTGTGATTAATTGTTAGTTTCTGTCTATAAACACTGTTTTGATAAGGCCTATAGATGTCTATGATGGTTAGAGTTGCAGTAAAGCTAGAGATTCTACCTAGACAAATTCCAGGTTGTGTAATATTTAAACGGAGCTTCTGACTGTAAAATAGTCAATGAAACATCGTCTTCATTTTGAAAAACCTATCCAATGATATGCCACTCAATAGGATGTGTTAAAAAAAAATTTCGTGTCTACTGCCATTTTGTATTTTACGGCCGCCATTTTGAATTTATATAAACAAAACCTAGCCTATCATCATTGGACGGTTAAGACAAATCGACAGATACCTCATTCAGTAAAATCCATTATGCTGTTTGGGTGTTTCGAGGGTATAAAGAAATCCACATACCCAGATACGCGTGAAACACATAACCCTTTTTGGCAGTCGGGTAAAAATAACAAAAAAGTTACTTCACAAAAGTCTTCGTACACTTAAAAAAAATCTCTACATGTTAGTAAATATTGTAATATTTCGTTAAATTAGTACTTAGTAGGATATGTTTTAGCATTAACAACAGCTTTTAAACGTCTGGGAATAGGTTTCAGCTTCATTAGTTTTTTTTTTTTTTTTTTTTTTTTTTTTTTTTTTTTTTTTTTTTAATTTCTGTATCAATGTTCATCTATTCGTCGATAATTACTACTTTTAGTTGCGTTTTCCGTTTTAACGTCGTGTCTTCGTACTCTAATTATCCGGCGATTGAGGTGGTCTTTTCAGAGCTTGTGGGCAATTAGAGAGATCCAGAGGCGAACGTTGAGGGTTTAGGATCACTATCTTGATAAAAAAAAAAAAAACAAAGTTGTTTCCAATGCCCAAATTTTGGGCTGAAAATTTTAAATTGTATTTTAAAATATTTTAATAAAGAGCATGATTCCTTATGCTATGAATAAATATAAAATTACCTCGTCCTGATGCTGCCATGCACCCCCACACAAGTACAACTTCACCATCGTGCTTAACAGTTCCAGCTAAGTTCTTGGGATTAAGTTATTCATTTTTTCTTCTTCATACAATTATACGCCCATCGGAATCAAAAATGTTAAATTTGCTTTCATCTGCAAATAAGACATTATTCGAATATGATTCGGGTTTATTTATTTTGATTTTGCGAAGGAAAGCCTAAGCTTTCTGTTTTTCGCACTAACAAAAAAATTTCTACGGGCAGAACGCCCCCTTTAATCAATCGCAGTACTCGTCGAACAGTTTCAGGTGAAACTGGAGTAGAAACTTTTTCATTAAATTCTGTAGCAACTTTTACAGAACTTAAACATGGATTTTTCACAATGTTTTTCATTATAAATCTCTGATCACGTTGTGTTAATTTTGATTGACGCCTTTTTATTGCCTTGATTTCGATCCAATTTACTTCTTTAAAGCATTTTATCACATACTGTACCACAGAATAGGATAAATTAATTAATTTAGCAATATTCCGAACAGATTTGCCGCTACTATTAAGAATGATAATCAATTTTTGAATGCTGTTAGTTGTTTCTTTACAACTACAAGACTTTTTAAAATAATAAATGGAATATTACATGGAATGCAAGCAAAAATTAAAGCCAAACGATTTTTTAAATGTCACCAGAATGTAAAAATAAAACTAAGCGACAGACGATAATTTTAATTATGAATTTATCCGAAAATGTGTCAGTGTAGGAAGACTTTTGTGACGCGTTCATTCTCTTTCTCTTTACGTTTTCATTTTTATATAAAAAGAAAATCATCCAATATTAAAAAGCAAATGTTGGGTGTTATTATTTAAAATAACATAGAGATAATGTGAAAAAATATTGGGCTTTATATTCGAATTCAAATCTAGGATATCTCCCTTTTACTACAAATTTTTAAAGCGTACGAATACTTTTAAGGGGTCTTGCACCTTCTAAACGCGTCGAAAATTAACGAAAAATTCCAAAGCTTGAATTAGTCTATCTTCAAAATCTTTTTATGTATCAACATGAAAAGTTGGATATTGATTAAATAGATTGTGCTTTGTAATATACTAACAACGGAATATGTGTGTAACAACATAAAGAAATATGTGTGTTCAAAATGATCTACTTTTAAGTATTTACAATAGTAATATTTTTAGTTATGACTATTTTTCTTCATTAAAAATACAAAATTTTTATTTTTTTACGAAAATATTTTTTTATATAGTTAATGAAATAATTTTAGCCTAAGAGTAGATCATTTTAAACACACATATATGTTTAGTATCTTTGCCGAATTTTATGCCAATCCATACATACTTTCTCAAGATATCATGCGCGCAATGACTTATGGGGTAAAAAAAGAGCTAATTTGATTTCAACAATACACAAATTCTGCAAAGAGTTAATAAATTTCTAATGGTAGCATGTTACAAAGCACAGCCTGTTTAATCAATATCCAAAATTTCATGTTTATACATAAAAAAGCTTTGAAGATAGACTAATTCAAACTTTGAAGTTTTTCGTTAATTTTCGACGCATTTAAAAGGTACAAGACCCCTTAAGAGTCACTGTATTCCGAGTCACAAAAACTAATTAATATGCTATAAAAATGACTCGAAAACTTTTCCGTGCATCAGTTAGGAGCAAAGGAAATTTTGCTTTTATAAATGCTTATTTAAATCTCAAAAACATATTGGCTTCTTAGGATTCTAAAGATAAAGAAAGTTTTTTGGAATCGTGGATAATTCCAAAGAAATTATTGTACATTTTCGTTCGTGGTTATGTTAAATTTTCAAAAATTCAGAAACATTTGTCTTTACTAAACAGGCTATCAAAGCCTGAGAGCTAATGTGCCCGCAGATTCTGTATGTACGTAGTACCGTAATAGCTCTTGATCGAAAATTCCGATTTGCTTCAATTTTTTTTCTAAGTTCATTCTCATAAGGCGCTTCCCTGATTAGTTTTGGGGATTCATTGGTTAAGTATAAAGGGAGGTTATGTGGACTAATCCCCCACCTAAACTTAAATAAATGGGTTTTTCATGCAGAATTCTAAGATTTCCTTCAATTTTATTATACCGGTTAATTCTGATAAGGACTTTCCCTGATTAGATTTGGAGGTTCATTGTTTAAGTATGAAAGGGGGCGGGGGTAATACCCCCCCTTTATTTAGATAAACGGGTTTTGTATCCGATTTGCTTCAATTTGTATACCGGTTTATTATGATGAGGCCCTTCCCTTATTAGATTTAGAGGTTCATTCGTTAAGTATAAAGGGGGATCGGGGGGTAATACCCCCATAATTTAGATAAATGGGTTTTTCTATCCGATTTGCTTCACATTTGGTACACGGGTTTATTCTGATACGACGCTTCCCTGATGAGATTTGGAGGCTCATTGTTTAAGTATGTAGACGTGAAACAGGGGGAGGGGGGTAATCAATCCTTAATTTATTTTTTGAAGGGCATTATTCTTTGAAGTAGGAGTATAATATACAATTAATGTGAATAGACTGTGAGCTCAATGCCATCAGTTTTCTTTTTTATTTTACAGTATACTTTGTAACAATTTGGCAGTATAAATTTTAGTATCACACCACGATATTTTCTAACTGGGATATTATACCACACTATAAAAAAGGTAAATGTTTTGTTATTGTACGAAATTACAATATAACTACGAACTAAAATATACAGTATTTTCTTTCAAAGTATCCATGATTTCGAAATGCGTTCTTTATTTTTTAGAAATCACAGAAACGTATATAATTTCGAGCTTTAAAGAAACGTTTATAAACAAAGTTTTTTTTTCTGCTTTTCGGAAACATTTCGGAATAGTTTTTATAATGTTGTAATTGTTTTTATTTATTTATCATTATTTATCATTTAAAAGAGTTATTGTAAATTTTCTTTCGTAGTTATGTTATATTTCCGTAGATTAAAAAACATTTGTATTTTTTTACAGTGTATCGTTATTCAGTAAAATCATTTTGAAAAGAAAAAAGTATAGCTTGTAAAAATGTAAAATTTCCTATAAAAAAATTCGTTTTGTTGCAGAATGTATAACAGTTTCCAGACTGCGATAGTGTCAGTGCTTTTTGATGAAGTTTCATTATCCCTTTTACAATAAAGGGAACTTATACGATGAAATTGAAACAAAGATATTGATTATAACCACTGATGGTCTCATTTGTTATGCATTTGCCAATTTCCTTTTTCCTGAAATGAAAAATCTCATGTCAGTTTTAAATTATGAACCGTTTTATAACAGTCGGAGAAAATAATTTAAATTTATATCCCGCATTAGAATTCGGTCTCTCTTTGGCCCTGTATAAAAGTCATTGATGCTTCACTTTGATTCCTAGAATCAAATTGCTTATCTAGAATGCTAAATTTTCGCTCAGCTGAAAAATGTATAAAATCATAAATACGCATCTAAAGTTTCAACCACTCATACACAGTAAGTTTTTTTAACACTTTCCAACAAAGTGTTTATGATTTCGGTTTGTCTGTCTGTCTGTCCTTCAGTCCGTCTGTCCGCGCTCTAATTCTCGGAAATAGACTCAGATTGTTCTGAAAGTTTTGGATGTTATGGACATTTACCCTAGCACAATCCTTATTTCAAATGAAGTTTGTAGCATGTGTAGTTCATCTACAGCAGCCGCACTCTACCTTTTTTTCTCGCGGGACGCAAACTTAAGTTTTCGACGTTAGCCGGCCGCATCATATTTATAAAAAGCTATAAAGAAGAATAATTAAAATTGTAAGACAACATAAATAGTATAATAAAGCATTATAACAGTCAATATTATCAGTAGGGTTGAACGTTTATTGCGGAAGAAGTGTTAAAAAAATTAAGACCACAATTTCCAAAAAATCTTCGTGTTAGATTTCTATTGAAAACGTTGTAGAAATATGCTGAGAAGTTTTATTGTTTGGGAATAGATGTGGAAAACTTTTTTGGTGCCATTTTTTTAAGCGACAAACGTTCAATCTTAAAAAAAAATTAAAATATTACCTTTGTAATAAAAGTAAAACGCAATAATGTAACTTAGCAGAAATTCAAAGTTCTAAAAGAAAAATGTTCAAAAAGAGAGAGATTTCTTTTCTAATAAATCAGTCACTTTTGCTCATGGCGACTTTTGAAACTGTAGAAATAGATAGTGTAAATTTGAAAAAGAGCTTTTGACTAAGAAAACGGAATTTAGAACGTTTTAACATAAATTTAAATGTATACAGATATAAAAGAGTTCCTTCTGACTGACTCTTAATCAACACCGATCCTCAACCCTAACACCTTGGACAATGAAATTTGGAAGACATATTCCTTACATTGTGTAGGCACCGACTAAGAAAGGATTTTTTAAAATTCCCCTTTAAGGGAGTTAAAGGGGAGTAGAAAATTTTAGGATATTTCGCCCTATCTGAGCAGCAATTTTTGGTAGGAGCGTTAAATTCCAGAAAATAAATCTACTTAAAAAAAATAATAATTAAACACGTATTTCAGCGATTTCAGAAATCCACCATTTGAGGGTTAAAGGGGATCGAAAATTGTAGGACATTTCGCCATATCTCAGCAGCAGTTTTAGGTAGGAGTGAGAAATTCCACATAATAAATCTATTAAAAAATAATCAAATAAGAATTTCAGCGATCTTAGAAATTCCCCCTAAGGGGGTTAAAGAAAGGTTTAAACTTTTACGTCATTTCGCCATATCTGAGCAGTACTTTTAGGTAAAAGCGAGAAATTTAGGATAACAAATCAACTAAAAAAAATAATTAAATCCGTATTTCAGCTATTTTAGAAATCACCCTCCACCCGTGAGCGGTTAATTTTAGGGCATATCACCATATCTCAGCAGCAGTTTTAGGTAGGAGCGAGAAATTCAGGTTAAAAAATCTATTAAAAAATTTAGATATTTTCCCCTAAGGGGGTTAAAGTGGGGTTCGAAAATGTTAGACCATTTCGCCATATCTCAACAGCAATTTTAGGTGGGAGCGATAAATTCAGGAAACAAATATGTTA
Source organism: Maratus speciosus (assembly GCA_963932465.1). Classification (NCBI taxonomy): domain Eukaryota; kingdom Metazoa; phylum Arthropoda; class Arachnida; order Araneae; family Salticidae; genus Maratus; species Maratus speciosus. The sequence continues at coordinate 456,208,675 of OZ010787.1, read as the reverse complement.
ACAAATAATTATATGCGTATTTCAGCGTTTTTAGAAATTTCCCTCCTTAAGGGGGTTAAAGGGGTGGTGAAACTTTTTAAGTCATTTCGCCATATCTCAGCAGCAGTTTTAGGTAGGAGCGTGAAATTCAAGATAACAAACACACTAAAAAAATAGTTAAACACAGGTACTTCAGCGATTTTAGAGCTATTTTAGCTATTTTGTCACCAACATGGGCATCGAACTGGATACTATAAGATTATACGAATAAGACAACTGTTACCGATATTTGATTAGATATTTTGAAAACAGATATTAAGAAAAGTTTTTTTATAATTTCATGTTTGCTAGATATATTTCGTTCGATTCAAGATTCCTTTGGGTTGGGTTGGGTTGATTTTTTGACGGCCAATTATCTACACGAGGGATATAGGCCCGGGAGGAGTGCCCTCCGTCGGGGTCTTTCTAAGGGAACCTAATCCGTATTAACGCATGGAAGATCCACGGCTCGAAGAAAACCACGAAAACTCCGAACGATTAGGCCGACGGGCGCGATTGGGATCGAACCCAGCACTTCCCGTCTACCAGCTTTGAGAGCAGAACCTCTCGGCCACTGGTGGGGCCAGATTCCTTTGGAGACACCGACCAGCGTAGTGGGCAAAGGCTGCTAATTACTTATAAATGACAAGACAGATTTTGTTCTCCCATGAAAATATGTAGAACAACTGTGGAGCACTTAAATACTTTTTATGCACATCTCAAGTGTCTCGAACCGAAAATAAAAGGTCCCTGGGCCACACGCGGCCCGCTTGCCCCAAGCTGAGAATGGCTGATATACAGGGACAGTCAAAGGTATTCCGTTACATGACGGCCAATGGGAAAAAATCGTTTCAAATGAATTTTAAAGATGTTACATCCTTTCAAACATAATAAAATGGATATGCATTTGAGAAGGGAACTAAAATATGCATTCTGAAGAATAGGCGGTGCAAAAGATAGTTATTATTCATTTACAGGGCCACAGAAAAGTATTCCGTTACATAATGGTATAGGGGAAAGGTGGAATTGTTTCAGTGCTTTAAATATGTTAAATTATTTTATATATAATGAAATTGATATACATCTCTAAGGCTTACTATAAGTTATTTCATGTATAATACGAAGTGCATAGCATTTACAGGGACACACGAAAGATTTCAGATAGTATATTCTATCCGAAGTACTATATATTAGCGATGATGGCAGGAAGTGCATTTTTAATTATGATATATGCTTTGAAGTTTCACTATATTTATGCAACCTATATGGCGTATATAAATGCCATAGTTGACATACAGGGCTACACAAAAGAATTCGTAAAGATTACAGAGTATGAGGGTAAATTGCTTAATAGTGCTTTTTAAATGAGTTATGCATTTGTGCGGTGAACTGCATTTAGTTTACTAAGAAATGTTTGTAGAATATATATAAAATGATATACAGGGCCACGCTGAGAATTGGATAGATGGCCGTCTATGGATGATAATTTCTGGATATGTGACTTTAGTAGTTTTAAGAGTGTTTTAGTTTGAATTAAATTTTAGCTAAATGGTAACGTGTAATAAAGGTACTACGTAAATTACAGGGCTGAACAAAAGTATTCACGTATGTCTCCATCTATTAGTATAAATTGCTGAAAGAGAAATTTCAACCTGTTATGCGTTTTGTTGCTAAACTAAATTTTCGAATTATATAGTATATATATCAACCTACAGATGAAATACAGGTCTGTTCAAAAGAATAGGAATACATATTTTTTATGGACGGTAACCGCTTAAATCAGTTTTTCAAATGTTTTATCTGTTTTCTAAAATATTTACTTACTTATTTTATTTAACTTATTTATCTAAATAACGAAGTTTTATTAAAGATTTGAGGAAGTGTTGGAGTTTCATAATCTATTCTTGATTTTTCTTTCTTGTTTTTTTTTTTATGTGTCCCTGTATAAAAATTTTGTGTGCCATATAGACAGTGTGTCATAAGTCGTTCACATTCTGAAATTCATTAAAAATTAAGTCGTACTGGAAAGCAGTTTTAACCATAAGACCATTTGTCAAAGAGTCATATTTTTGTGGTAAAAGCACAAAAATAATTCGAAATTCCTTTGAGCTATTTTTTGTCAAAACATTTCGTTTATTTGACAAATCTTATTGTGAAATCCGCACTCTGATACAATAATTTATTAATTTTTATGCATTTCAAATATTAACGGATTTATTGGGATTTTTTAACTGTTTTTTTTCTTTCTTTGAATCGAAACTTCCGATAATTTTAAATTAATTCTTATGGTACAAACCGTGCTCTGATATGAATACCTTTTAATTTTTTATAAACATTTAAAATCGGAACTTACTTAAACGGCTCTTTAATTTTTTTTTCAAAGCAGAATTAGTTTTTCTAACCGCATGGCGTAAACTGGAGCCCCATGCGACAATTTTTTTCATTTTCTATGAATTTTTGAAATATTAATTGTCTTACATTAAACTCTTAAATCAGACAGCTCAAGAAAACAATATTGGGCAACCAGAAAACGTAAGAAAATAGTGTATTCAAAATTTTGTAGTTTCTGTATAAGAACACGTGCATTTTACAATGGTGTACATAGTGTTTTATATCAGATTTGCTAAGTTTATCATAATATCGCGCCGTTAAAATCAATTTATAACATTTATCGCACTTAGAGTGCAATCTAAATTATCTTGGGTGACGCTGGTAAGTAAATATTAAAGCTACACTGACCAATTGTATCAGAGAACATGAAGCAGTAATTCTCAATAATATTAATACATTTCCTGATAATCCAATTGTATTTACGAAAGTCAGAATGCAGAAATGCAGACAAACAAATAGACAAACCAACTACTTCATTTTAACACATTTATATATATTAAAATGTGTTAAAACTAACCTCTCGAATATATTGTCATCTCTTTCAACTATCTCCTAACGGAATGTGTTGTAATTGTTATTACACGTACTTTCATTTGCTATGATAAATGTAGAGATAAAATAAGTAACATGTTTTTAAGTAAACTCATCAATAATGTATAGAATAATGTTAAAAGCAGTTAAAAATTTTGTTAATAGATGGCCCTGCACTGTCTCAACTTGACAAATCGCTAAAGTAACCTGTAAATCTGGATCAAAAGTCATTCAGATTTCATTCTTCATTCTATCGAGCTGTTCAATCACAAAATATAAAGTTTTCCTTTTGAAGATTAGAAGTTAATTTGCGCATTCTGACAAGTTGAAACAGTGCAACGTCGTCTTTTAACTATAATTTCATTTAGTTTTTTTTTAATTTTTTATCTAAAATTTATGAGTTTTCTTATAAACATGTACCTTATTTCATCTTCTACTTATAATACTTTACTAATTATTAAATTTTAAATTGTGGTGTTTATTTTGGGAAACCCTGCTTCTAGATAATGAGTATCTCTTCAAAGTAAACAGAAAAACAACAACAGATTTTTTGCTTTTTCTTTGGAAGATTTGGTCACATTCATATATCAAGTTCCATTTCATATTTTAAAAAATGAAAACAAAGAAAAGCGTGCCATTACTTGTCTGTGGATCCTTTGACAATGAAATGCAAACACAATACAGCAATTTGCTACTTGACGCATTGATCCACACCATCACGTAGGCTTTGAACCCTATATCTTGGCATATATGAAAGGAAAAAAAATCAATATTTGTTACAATTGACTTTTTTTTATTTTTATTTTTTTTAATTCGAAATTTTGTTTTAATCGTACAAACGGGGTGCGATGTGGGAACACTAAACAGACTTAAAAGCATCATTGTAGGTTATTTATTGCCAAGAGGGGGCCGACCATAAACGATTGGCAATATTCACTGGCACTAGATTGACAATATTTACTATTCATAGATGAGTCGACACCAGAAAATCCGCAATATGAAAAAAGTACGATAATAAACCCTCTTGATTTAAATTTGTTAAAATGAAGTTATTACCATGCATGACGAAAGAGAAAGGACCGTCAAACACTCACACGTTACTTTGGGCCTGTTTCCCTGGTTCCACTAACATTTCCATTATTAAAAAATATTTTATATGATTTTTCAACGTTGAAATTGAGTTGTAAACAATTAACATGAAACAATGAAGCAAACTGTATTGTTTTAAAGAGGCAATGTTTTATTTTTTTATTTTTTAACTACCTTTAAAGATTTGGAACTAAGTAGCCCCTGCTAGGGGCTTATTTGGTCCATTCACTTAGTTTCAGATAAATTGAATACATTTCATATGTTGGACTATTGGAACCCTCTTGCAATAGGATCTGCTAATGAATTAACACTGCAAACTCGATAAACAAATGTTTTTTTTTTTTTTTTTCACTTAAACACAATAAACCAATTGCAAATATTAAAGACACGAGATACAGTTTTCGTCATGTTATCCTCAGCAACTGGAACAAAAACAATTAATGTAACATTTTGCTGCAGTAACATTTGAAAAAAATGTTACTTAAATCATTTTTTAAGAGATTTGGTTGTATAAAAAGCATTTCTAAGTAACTAGGGCTACTTCAGATCAAACAAAGCCTGGCACAAAGTAGCCCCGAAAAACTACCTTTCATGTTAGCTTTATGAAAACTTAAACATTTCCTGTCAAAATAAAAAGTTAAAAGAAATCTATGATCACACATGGGTTACATGTTACTAAAGGTAATATTTTGACACTTACCTTATTTGTAGCTCTTATCCAGATTGTTTCACTATAGAAAGTTTGGAGAGTTAAAATCTCTACACGAAAACAGTTGTTCAGAAACAAATCCAGTGTTGCCATTAACAAAATTAAAATTACCTCAAACTATTCAAATATCGTATAGTAAGGTATAAAATGCTTTTCAATGGCAAAAACTCCAAATTATCTTATTTTGTTTGTTCAATACAAAGAATAAACACTTTTTTATGTGATGGACTAAAGTATGAAAAGTATGGTAACCGCCGCGGCGAGCGGCCCCTCTTCGTCCGCAGCCCTTAATTCTTTCACTTATTCCGACTCTTTTTGCGAAAGCTAGATTTCTACGTCCCCGGCCACTCCCGAGTGAAAGACACACTAGCGAAAGCCAGATTGGGAAAAAAATCAAAAATTGAAACCGGACAAATTTAAAAGGGAAATTGCACAAAATAAAGACACCGAAAAGCGGTAAGGGAGGGCTCGGGGCGATGAAGCTACCGAACGACTTCGAGCCCATTATTAGTCTTGGTCGGCGCAAGGACCAAAGCAGCCCCAGTTGATGGTAAATGCAAAGCATTATTTTGAACAACTTACCACTTCCAAACATTCCAATGTACATTAAACAATACTTCTTTTACAGATGTTTGTCGAAGCTAGCTTTAGATTCTGTGTACATATTATATAACAAACAACAGTGCTGTTAAACAAAATGATGGCATTTAGAATTCCATGAAGTCCTTGTATGGGGAAAAAAGTAAAACAAATTCCCCACCAGATATAAATTTAATAATCTAATGTTGACAATAACCTACATATCGGGAAAACTTTACTGCAAAAACGGAACTTCAAAAGGTGTGTTCTCATTGTATGAGCTCTGTCTGTCGGCCACATATTAAAATCATAGAGTTAAAATGAGACCTACTAGAGTAGCTATCCTATTCCAATTAATATTAACACGTTCACTGCCAAAACTATAAAGTAAGAATTTTCAAATTTCTTGTTTAAAGTCGTTTGCTACCACAAATTCAGAAAGGTAAATTTCGCTTTACTAATACAGCGAAATTTCTGCCCATAAATAAGGCTTTTTTATTAATTTCAAAATAGTGGCGACGAAGTACTTAATAAATTAAAGACACGAGTATACACGTGGTTGGTAGCGAAAGGGACCCCTTGCGCTCGAAAACTGTTAGCGGATGGTATGTCACTAGCCACCAGTGTTGTCGCATTTGGCAGGACTTATTTTTTTAAGAAATTTTTAATTCATGCCATAAAAATTTAATTCATAATTTTCTTTACTTTATTTGTGCAAAATCAATCACCTTGTAAAGTAAAAATAAAAGATAAAACTTTCTGGTGAGAATTCGGAATGTCTAATTAGAAAAGGAGATATCATGACGTCATTGTCGGAAATGACCAAAATTGCATGACGTACTTTACAGAGCGCAAGAGGTTAAACAGTTCTTCTTTTCCAGTTGTGTGGCGATGCTAGCTTTAATTTATGTGTACCTATTAAATAACAAAATAAACTGTGGTTAAAAAAAGTGATGACATTTAGAGGTTCATTATGTCGTATGTGGAAAAGGTTAAAAATTTATTCACCAGGTATAAATGTAATAATCTAATGTTTGCAATAACTTACCTATAAGAGAAACTTTACTACAAAAAGCAAAAACAAAACTTCAAAAAATATATCTTCATTATTAAACATTTCGGGACGGGTGATGATTATATGCATCGTCAGAAGGTGCATGTGTAATTTGTTTTCGGCATCATTAAGAAATAAATGTAATACTTTTCTTTTTTAATTGGAGTATTTTTGGTATTTTACAAGTAAAGGGTACTGTTTTAAAAAAAAACGGTGCCGACCAAATAAAATTTGTGTAAGGAATGCCGACTCGAGAGGGTTAAAATCATAGACTCAGAATGAGACCGACTGGAGTAGCCTTCCTATGAATTTTATGTCTATTTTGCTCCACCGGCATTTATTTCCTCTCTTAAAACCCGTCCTAAAAACTTTCAAACGAGCCCTAACATTTTACCTGTTGGAAAAAAGTAGACACTATAAATTGCAAAAGTGTTAAAAAAATGTTAAGTATAACAGGGATGAGTGTTCCGACTTATTGCATACCAGAATAATCTTAGAGAAAACGCTGTTCTCTTAAATAGCAAAAATGTCCCGATTAAATGAAATAACATTTTCTCTGAGATTATACTAATGTACAGAAAGTCGAAAATCTCATCCCTGGTATAAGATTATGTTAATAAAATTGTCCTCCCAGTTACTTTAAAAAATATACACTTTTTAAATTGTTATGAGACTTTCTTAAAATACAAGAAAAAGTAACAGTGTTTTTAACTCTTGCTACATTTGAAACCTCTACTACATTTTTGCAACCATCGCTTTACGTGACGACAACTATGGAGACATACCCTATAACGGAACTTTAGCAAAGACCTTTCTAAAATAAATGGATAAAATTCAACTGTTATTGTCGTCATTTTCATCATGTGAAAGTTTTCGTATCCACGCCCTGACGGCAATGTTTTCCATTTTTTAACTATTTGTCAATGAAAAAAATAATCTGTCACAGAAATTTCACATTGAAATCATGGCATTGCAATCGTTTTAGGTTCATTGTGTTACAAATTTAAAAAGTCACATTATGGTTACTAATGTAAAGGTGGCACTTATCACCATTCGAAATTAATTTTTCCAACAAAGGGAAAAAATGCCAAACCAGGTTCGAACCGAAGACTTAAATTGCCAACGACTACCTATTGAGCTACCTGGACTCACAACTATTGGGAAAATTTTCTTTCAGATAAAATTTTAACAATAGCATCTTGTCTGTCATGTAGATAGCTCAAAGAATATACCGCAGGTAATGGAACTCCATTAAATGATGGAAACGTATATACACTTTATAATTTTAAACTCAATCATACTGCTTGGCAAAGATATCATATGAACTGTATTTTTCCGAATGAGTGAAAAAACCCCGGCCTTGGCATTTTTTTTTTTTTTTACTCAATTGGAAAAATTCAGTTCGCATGATATCTTTACCCATCAGCATGATTGAGTTAAAAATTGTAAACTTGAAACCATATCTGATGTCACAGTGGTGAAATGTAACATTATTCCTTTGCGCTCTATGACGTACGCAGCGTACGTAATGCTATTCTGGTCATTTCCAACAAGTACGTGCACAGCGTACGTCATGGTATTTTGAACCTTTCCAGCAATGACGTACAATCGATACGTCATGAAATAGGTGTGAAAATGTGTTCCCTTAGGCAGATCACACACTGAATAGACAAGCACACAATACCGTGCAACACGAGACAAATTGTAGCGTTCAAACCGGTTTCTTCTTTGTTATCAGTGTGAAATGTCTCTAGACTTACGCTTTTTCGTCGCTTGTCTGTTCAGTGTATAATATGCCTTACAGTCGTGTTGTCGCTTTCCTAAAAAACATAAATGAAAACAAGGCGGTACGTGTGGGGAGCCGTGTAGAGATATTCTGTTTATGTGTTCTGGTTGCGTATATTTTCCATGGCGGTGTAATCAAACCCATTTTTAATTCTGCCTTAAGATTATGAAACTATATTTTCATGGTAAAATGTTTATGGTATGCATTTGATGTTGCATTCGTATTTGCTTTATGTCATCATTTTGTATTATCATTAGTTATGCTAATTTCCAAACGTTAATTACAATAGTTTAATTAAATCTATTTAATTAATTGAACTTGATTAATTAAATTTGCTTTTATTCAAACTCATCAACACATATGACATATAGCTATCTTGCTCTAAACATTTGAACTAGCCGACACAGCTTTTGTCAGAAGCTCATATTATTATGAAGCCTTGTTCATATTATTATGGGCTATTTCCATGGGGTTTTGTAGTTTAAGTCACATAGCTGATAACTACTATGATTGTTGGCCGCCATTATTTTCGTAATGTTTGCTTGGCCTTAATCAATTAATGCGATATCTCCCATAAAATAAGTCACATTTTTCCGTTCTAAATTTCTGATAGCCAAAAATGGTACCATGTGACTTACACCACAAGTACTCATGGAAATAGCCTATGAAGCCCAGTCGCTAGCGACATACATCTGCTAGCAGCGCTAGAATGCAAGACGTTAAAGAACCCACGGTGGGTATATACAAGCATTTATAACTATTTTCACCTAATAAATTTAAACCCCATCAACTTCTAATATCATATTGCTAAACGAAGCACGTACAGTGTAGACTTTTTCTCATGAAAAAAGGTACTTCTTAATGAAACTATTAAGCCTTAAAAAATTTCATTTTACTTTTTAACGCATACATGATTCGGTCAAAAATATTTTAAACAAATTTAATTCTTATTATTGAACATTTTAAAATAAATGTAACACAAAGCAAAGAGAATGAAACTTCATACTTTTTCGTTACCTTTTTTTCTTCAGATAACTAATTTTTAGGAGAGCATTTAAAAAGTATTTCGTTTTTATCTTAATAGCATCATATTCGTGAAATTATATGTTTCTGATATTAGATATACATTCTTGAACAAAAGGTTATTAAAAATTCCTAATTATTATTAATAGGATGCATATACATTTTTTTTCATTTCTTAAAAATATAAAGTTTTAGGCAAAGTTATTAAATTTAAATAACTTTCAAGTTGAGAAATAAAAGCTCATATTTCAAAGGAATTTCAAATACTTCGTTAAATAGTTTGAATTTTTATAAAATATTTTTACTCTGTGATGTTTTGATTAGTGCAAAAAATAATTAATTAAGCTGTTGAAGTGAACGAAACATTTTTCACAAAACATTATCGGGAGCTAACTTTGCCAGTTCTTTGAATTAAGCAATAGGCTATTAGCTTTCATTAAAAATTATGTATCGAGTTTTATTTTTAATAGCGTTATAACTATATTCACAAAAATTGTGACTAAACAAACGTATTTTTGAAAACTTTATTGATATCTATAAACGGAATAAAAATTTTAATTTGGATTCTTAATTTAGTTGTGAAATTATATCGAGTTTAATGTATAAGTAAGTATTAAATTTAGTTCATTTTTTCCTCAAATTTACGTCACAACACTGTAAAAATAGGTACTTAAAAGGAGGAGTCGTTTGTAAACAACAACAAAAAAAAAAAGAAAGTGACTTCAAATAACTGTTTGTTAATCTACTATTTTAATCTACGGTGTTGACTGAAGAAAGTCTTAATAAATAAAAGATTGATTCAAACGCAGAGGATGAATGCACAGATTGGATTTTTTTGTCCAATCCGCATAAAGGATCTTGGCAATATTCACCTAGACAAATGGTACAAATCAACACATATTAACGTGGCAATAATGGCAGCCTCACCAAGTTATTGCCGAAAATCATTTCGTCTAATTAAATTTTATTAGTCATACAAAGCTGCCAACCTTTACGCTTTTTTGCTACCACTAAAATTTAATAGATATTTTCGTCTTCTCTAATCGTGAGATTTCGATGATTAAATAAGACAACATTTACTATAAAATTTTAGTGGTATGAAGAAAGCGTAAAAGTTGGCAGCTATGGTCATATGTAACTATTGTTTTATTTATAAAGACACTTCAACTGCCAATATCGCTCACGTTTGACATGCAGTACACAATTATATATTAAATTATTTAACGTGCCCCTGTAAAAAAATATACACATACGATGACTGTTTTTAGATTAAAACCTTTCCCAGTGTAATAAATAGAGCTGTGCTAGAAATGTGTAAAAAGTTTTTTTAATGTACCTTCGTACGTTTAGAGTTTGTTGAGAGAATTGCAGGGATGCATACTTACATAGATGTAGGGAAAGCAACTCATTTTTTTAAAAGCAATGTGTGAAGAATTTTTACTCCGTCTCGTGTAAGAGAGCAATAGGTTTGTTTCAGTTTTTGAGTTGTGTAAAGGGGAATCAACGTGTACGATGGCCCCCTGCTTTTGTTATTAAATAATTGTGTTTTGAAAAGTTTACCCGCATGTGCAACTTTAAAATACATTTGTCTTGTTAAAGAGTGGTTGAAGTTAATTCATACTCCTTGTAGAGATCTGAAAAGGCCCGGGCTTGGCCAGAGGTCCGTACACGGTCCGGACGTTTTTTTAAACGGGCCGGACCCGCAAAAAAATTGAACGAGCCTTCAGTGCCGGGCAGGGCCGATAAAAACATTAATTCGGCCTATCGGCCCGATATTATAATTTAAGCGAAGCAGATAAAATACGAACCATCTTCAATGAATAGGACTTTCTCCAGAAGTATAATTGTGCATCACGAGTCGATGCCAGTTTAGCAGCATCAATACAGAAATGTAACATATGTCCATAACAAATGTCCATCATAGAGATCAGCATCGTACAGTTACATGATGTCTGATCCCGGGTTTAATTTTTTCAGCAGACTTGTGCCGAGATGGAACTGGCCTTAATCGTTCTCAGGATGTGTAGGGAAGGCATTATGTTTTGTAAAAGTATGAATTGCGATAATGAACTTCTGTTAGCAATATCTTTGCAAATATAATTCAAGGTGGTTCTCATATTTACTGCTCAACAATGCGAAACTTTCAGACACATTTTCTGACCCATTTTTAACTATAAAGACATAACAGTGACAGGCCTGACTATTGAAGGCCTTTGGAATGAAATATCTTTTTCCATTTTTGATAAATTACTTACAGAGATAACAGAGATTCTTGTCACGTGACTGTACGTTTTTCTCCTTTCCTATCATATCGCTTCCGGAAATTCGATTCTAACTTTGGCAATATTTTCTGAAAGATATAATGCTTTTATCTAAGAAAAAAAAACGACATTAACATGGTTTCTGAATAAGAATGCCTGCCAATCTTACGCGTTTCCGAAAAGAAATGAATTCATAAATGTGTCGAAATGTAGCTCTTTGGATTTGAGAAAAGCCTTAAAAATGAGAGAAATATTTTCACAAATCTAATTTTTATTATACAGCTTCGAAAGTTATCATGTTTTTAACCCTTTATTCAAAATTACATTAATTTTTAAATAAATCCTTATTTGAATTTTGAAACGTCTGTAGAGACGATGACTAAAACACTGTAAGTAATCGTTAATGTTCACAATTGTGTGTTTTCTGTTTTGCGAACACATAGTAATCTAAAATATACTGTAAAATTTTCCCATAAATATGTATATAATATTCACTAAACGAATCTTAATTGAATGTCGAGAAAAAACGGAATTTTTTGCAGAAATTGAGTCGGGCGGGGCCGGGCTCAGACCGAACTTTTAATTTTTACACCGGGCTGGACCAAGGTAGCTTTCATTCGGCACGTGCAGACCTCTAACTTATGGACACCGACTGTACCCTATATCCGTATATACATAGCGGCAAAAAAGAAGCCTCTTTTTTTTAAGTCGTTTGAAAATAAGCAAACATTTGTTCATCTTTTAGTACGTTTTTATCGTATAATGTCTCTGAATATTAAAATGAAAATTTTGAACAGCACACGAGTAAGTGCAACTTTACAATTAAATTTGTTTTGTTTAATACTGGTTGACGTTAATACATAATCCTGGACACCAGTTATACTCTACATCCATATATACATAGCGACAAAAAAATAATTCTCTTTTTATAAGTCTTTTGAAAATAAGTAGGGGAGGTATGATGCACTTTTTTTTACTAATTTTTTACAACCTTTAGAAAGCTATTTTTAAACAAATTTTTCGTGTTTTCTGATAAAGTGACCTTTTATTCATTTATTAAAAATATTGTGAATTTTAAAAATAGTCATTCAAAAAATACATTCCATTTATTTTGAATGGTTACTACTGTATCAAATCTCCCCATTACTGGGGAGGATTGATACAGTAGCAAGGGAGGTTTGATACATTGTTATGTAAATTGAAAAAAAAAATGCAGACAATTCAATTTATGCGTCATACAATTTTTCATGATAAATACTGAAATATTTAAGTAAAATCTGAAACGAAATGACGTTGACATATTTTTGTTTCACAAATGTTTTTCACAAAAATATTTAAAATATTGCTATTATTTAAACAATCCTATTAACACACTTTTTAGAAAATAAATAATGAAGAAAACCCCTAGAAATCTAGCTGCAAAGAAAAATGAAGTGAACATTGCTGATTTGCAAACAATTTAACTTAAATTCACCACATTTAAGATACTTTTAATCCTTTCAGGGGAAAAGCATTTTCAATGCCAAAGTGTTGAATAAATGAATGGCACCGGAATTTACCAACAAATTTAATTCAAAAGAAGAAAAGGGATATATTTCACTTTCATAGTAAATGGAAAATATTTTACCAAAATGGTGGTGCCAATGTGGCGTTTGGGAATTAAAATTAAGTGTTTTCATAAACATACCACCACCCCTGAAAAGGTTAAAAGAAAAACTAATATCTCTATCATTTTGATAAGTAAAATTGGGTAGATTTAACGTTTTTTTTTCAATTTGCCCTTCGTAAATTATAGAAACATTTTTCCTTTCAGGCCATTTAAACTTTTTCCCTTCTACATGACGAGCAAAGCGAACTAACCATCTATCATCGCAATGCTTTTCTATGTAACCAACATAATGGCTATGAATAGTTTCTTTGTTCTTCCTTACCAATTTCCGTAGCTCTTGCTGTCAAACAGTAATGAATATTACAGTCCTATATTAGTTTGCAAACTTAAAAATCTATTAAATTTCAAATACCGAAGTGTATCATTTCTCCCCAGTACTAATGTATCATTTCTCCCTATTATGCTTTATTGGATTTTTAATCACTTTGTACAAATGCAGTTGAAAAATGGTAATCTACTTTCTAGTAAAACTAATCCTAACAATGTGCTTTGTAAATAAAAGAAATTACAAGATATTATCTTCACAATAATAAGAGTTGTGAAGAAAATCACTCAATGAAAAAATTTACATTCACATTCCAAAAACCTTCAAAATTAAAAGAAAAGAAAAGTTGTCAGTTCTTCACTGATTAGTCCAGCTAATGATGGCTTCAGCAAATAAAAGAAGGCTTCACATGTGTTAGAATGGCTGTTAATGCCATTTGTTGAGAAAAATTGTCAATGTATCAAACCTCCCCTACCTCCCCTAAACATTTGGTCATTTATTAGTACGTTTTTATCGCATAATGTATCTGAATACTAACCCCTTAACTATTTCTTTTTAACCATTTGGAAAAATGGTTATTGTCCTCTGTCAGGGTAGGAAATCGAAACATATCTGAAGCGTTTTATTACTTGAATCCGCATTTTACTCGTTTTTTGATTGGTCTATACAGTAATCTGTATTTTCCCTTTACTTTCAACAGAAAAGGATACTTCTGTTGCTACTAAGACAAAAAAGTAATAAAAACTACAAAAAAAATTAATAACTCAGAAACAAATTGAGATACAGCTTTCAAACAAATTGCATTTAAAAGTACATTTTTTTTCTCTATACGACGGTGTAAAAAGTAATATTGTGGGATGTTTGGAAGTTTAAGAATGAAATTTCATTTAAAATTGGCCCAGGAATATTAATGTTTAATCCATGGCGTACTTAAGGAATGACCAGCTCCGTAAAAGTTTAAAAATTTACAGTACCGAAAAATCTAATCCGCGGCGTACGTAATGTATGATCAACTCCGTGCGATTTTTTATGTCTTAAATTTTAGTCTTTGAAAAAATTATTTTCCAAATGGTCGTTGTAATTTGTTGAATTGCTTTTTTTGTATTTTTTTTTTGTTTGTTTGTTTGTTTTCGACACAATAAATTAAAAATACGGACCCGGCACCACTTTTTGTTTATCAAAATATCTGACTTTTTAATATCGAAAAAGGTATGCCATTTAACAAGCCAAAGATTACAGTTTAAATTAAATGGTATCCAAAAGCGTGTAGTATCGAAGAAAGCAAACTCTTCTTACCCGAGCGGCACTCGGGAAAAACAGTTAAGAAGTTAAAGGCACCTCCCCCTGAATACTAAGCCTGAGAGCTCACACAAAAATGCCGAAGGCGGATTTTTTTTTGTGTAGATACGGTCCCTTAAATGCTGACACCAGTATTTTAAAAAAGATTTCTCTACCTTGTTTATTTTCTGAAAAATGAAGCGGAAAAAACTTAAAAAAATTATTGGTAGGAATATTTAAGGGACTGCACACACGTTGAAAAAAATCCGCCTTCGGCAGACGCCATTTTTGTGTCAGCGCTCAGGCCTAGTATTCAGGGGGCGGTGGTTAAAGGTGTCTATGACATCATTTAATTTAAGTATTATATGTACTGCAGTGAAAACAGCTATAAGATGACCGTCATAGGTGCCAATTTTAACTTACTATTAAATTTTTATAGTACATTTTGGCATTTAGCAAGTTAACTGTTTTGTTTGCTTACGTTGACAATTTTAAACAGCCTACGATCAGGTGAAACTTCACGAATAAATTTGTTTTGTTGAAGAGTGGTTGACGTTAATTCATACACTGGTGGAAATTGATTTATGAAACCACAGTTTTTTAACAAGAACTTCTATAATATTCATTAAAAACGAATGAAATTTCATACCTTATATATGCTTTGTACAACAAATAATTTAGAAAAATAAAATTTCTTACATGTTAATTAACTAAAACATAAGGTCAAAAATTAGATTTTAGTAACATAAAAACATGGAAATTGATTTATGAGGTATCACATTTAATTGAAATTAATAGTTAGTAAAGCTGCTTTTATTCATCAGAGTTTCTTTTATTCTAGATGGCATTGATAAAACAAGATTTTGAATGTATTTCTGATAAATTAATTTCCATTTTTAACAGATTGAAGCTTTCAATTACATAAATGATATGTACTGAATCCTATTTGCATAAATCATTCGAACAAGCTGTCCCCAGACGTTTTCGATGGGGTTCAGGTCAGGACTAATAGGTGAATGATCTAAAAGAACAATATTCTGTTCGTCAAACCAATCTTTCATTGCATTTGAAATGTGAATACTTCCATTGTCTTGCATGAAGATGTAATCTAAACCGTAATATTGCCATGCAAATGGAAGAAGTGAATTTTCTAAAACAAACTGTAATCAAAAGAAGTCTGGCGACCGCTTAAAAATACAATTTCATTTTTGCCATTTTGCGATCGCTGCCCAAATCATCAAACTTCTGCCATCAAAATTTCTGTTGAATGTAGATTTTGACTCTTTTCGGAGATCCCTCCAATAGTATATCAAAACATCCGGGCCATACAAATTAAATCTTTTTTCGTCGAAGAAAATGACTTTCTTTCAATTGCCACCCATTGTCATGTACTTCTCGCAATACTGCAAACGCATCTGCTTGTGATGCAGAAGTAATTTGGACCAAACTTCATTTTCGATCGTCTCAAGCTTCTCAAAGAATGTGAAATTTGCATAACTCTTCTAGAAGTAACAGGAAGGGATATATCTGCACAAATCTTCTTTGAAGTGTGGTCGGCTTTCGAAGCAAATTTAAGAATCTCCCTTTTCTCTCTCTTACTTAAAGGTGGATTATATTTTTGTTAAACTTTTTGCCATAATTTGCTGGATCTTTTCTATACTTATGTATCACTCAAGAAGATCTTTTAATTAATATTTCTAATTTCCGGAACAGACTTTCCACATCCTATATATGCATTCATTTTAGCTCTTTTTTCCTCAGACAACATCTTTCGTTTACCCATCCTGTAAAGTATAACTGAAATGTATTGCTTCCAAAATATAACGCTTTTTATGTCTACTTTGTATGTCACGCTACCTTGTTTCATGCAAATTTTCGTCATGTTACTTCGGAATAGCCGATTAAATGTGATATTTCATAAATCAATTTCCACGTTTGCATATTATGAAAATCTAATTTTTGACTTTTTGTTTTTGTTTAATATTCTGTTTGAAATTTTATTTTTGTAACTCATTTGTAATACATACTATGAATATCCCATGAAATTTCATTCATTTTTAATGAATATTATAGAAGTTCTTGTTGAAAAACCGTGGTTTCATAAATCAGTTTCCAGCAATTACTCTTGGACACCTGCTGTACTCCAAATCCATGTATACATAACGGCAAAAAAGAGGCCTCTTTTTTTAAGTCGTTTCAAAATAAAAAAATATTTTCTCATTACTTTCTTATTGTATAACTAGGGGGCTCTGCCCCTGCAAGCTACGCTCGCCAACCCCCTTTCAGACACCGCAAAATCTTAAAACACGCTAATCTGATGGGTTTTAAAAATATTAGAGAAGATTGAATTATACTGAAAAAAGCTGTGCAGATCTCCCTGTAAACGGCTTTCCATTCAATTCCCTTTGATTTAAAAAATTTAAGGGCGAATCAGTTGCTGTTAAGACATCCAATGGTTGTTTTCGTTTTTGATTAAAGAGGATCAGATAAACATTTGAAAAGAAGCTAAAATAAAATAAGAATAAGAGTCTTTGTCTCCCGGTATTTTAAAACAATCTCTATAACAATAGCCTAAATCATGTGACTATCATCAACAGTTCCAGGCGGACCACTTCGCTTTTTATACTGTAGGTGCCATTTTCTTACTTTAATGTTAGTCAGGCAAAGGTGATAAATCGTCAAATATTATTCTATCGCCATGATTTCATCTATATTATAATAGTTAAAGTCATCAACTGCCATAAACAAATACGGCCTGATCCCTTCGCCGTTCATATGAAATTTTGGCAAAGATGTCATATACGTCCCATATTGGCGTGATTTTTTAACGACGCCAATTTGGGGAACGCATCAACAGCATAAACAGCAACATCCGGCTTACCATATGAAGCAAAATAACGATACTTTGGTACCAGTTATGCGCCCGTTCCGTATATGACATTGGCGTCAAAAAAAATCGCGCCAATATGGGACCGTAAGTTTTCCATTTTGATTAAAAAATCAAAATTTTTTTTTTCGAATAAAACTACATAAAAGTTGCCATGGTCGCAAAGAATTCTAGGTACTGTTACGCTAGCAAGATGCAAATCTCGCCAATAGCTTTTTTTTAACTCGCCAGTTAGCATTTTTTTTTTCGTGTTGTAATATTTGGCCAGATACGCACCACAGGTTTGGCGTGATTTTTATTTTTTTACGAAAATTTGGCGAAAACCTCGTTTTCAAATACCAGTTACATATGCATTTTTTGGTATTCCTTAGATATCCCGACGACCAAAAATCTATCGCCAAACTATAAGATTAAATGCCAATAATGGTTGATCGTAAATGTCACATTCACTTGACTTTAAGCAAGTTACACGAGTTTACGTCATCAAGTGATTTTTATTTCGACGTTTTATTCGTATATTTATTAATGTTATACTAATTTATTTGTTCTTTCGTTATTTAAAATAAAAATTATGTCAATTTGTATAATTTGGCGAGTGTTTTGGTGATTTATATAATTTGGCGAAATTGGTCGACGGAATAACTAAGTAGTACTGTATTTCTTAATTATTTTCTATTATTTTCTAAAGGAAATAATCAAAAAAGCAATTAATAATCATAGAACAAAATAATTTCTATAATTTGTAAAAAGAAATAAAAGTAAATAAACATTTATTATCAAATAAACAACAATAGCCGGGTTACAATGTCAAACTTTTCTGAAATATAAAAAAAAAATAATAATATCTGTTTGATTAAAATCTGAGTTGCCATCATTAGAAAAATGTATATAAAATTAGAAAAAAAATAATATTTCAAAAACTAATTCGAAATTTAAAATTCTAATACCAGTTTTGAAATCTGCGGATCAATACTGATTTTTGGTGTTAATTTCATTGCAAAGTATTCCATATTTTCGAGAAATCGCCGTGAAACATAATCAGTTGTTTGCACAACATAATCAACAAAAATTCTTATTGTAATTCTATTGGCTAATAAACTTTATCATTGAATCCGCTTCTCTTACATTGGCTGTTTGCTAAACTTTCCTGCAATTTTATTGGCTAATAAACTTTATCATTGAATCCGCTTCTCCTACATATATTTCAGCAATTTGCTTTTCTGGTCAATGATATTTTGCTCTGATGACGGTACGCTATGGCTACCGAAACTATTTTGAAACAAGAAATAAAGTATTTTAATGCTTTAAACGTTGTTTTTATTTATTTATAAATAAATAGTGATTGCTGAAATTGGGTTTTCAATGCGTAATGGGTTTTTCAAATTGCACACTTGGATATCTTTCACCTTATTTAGTGGAGATTTTTTTATAACAGTATTCTGAATGTGTGAATGCGTTGAAAATTATTTAATAATCTATGCTTGATGCTTAATTTTTCTTTCTTGTTTGCGTCTGATACCCTTTTCGAGCTCAATATAATCTTTACTTGTCTTTTATGTTACTGTACCCGAAAACTTGCCTTTTGTCTACTTCGTTATCACAAAAACATAAAGATATTACCGTATTTTTCAATATATAATCCACGTATCAAACAAATCTGTTTCGAACCAAGTTTTTGCTCAAAAAGTTATAGTTTATTTTGATCCTCGTAATTAAAAGTTATATTTCATTTATTAAAATTTTTGGGGCTAAAAGTATTGTTTGATGCGCCCTTATTCTCCAGAAATTACGGTAACATTCAGTTCAAAATGTTCCTCTGCTAAATAATAGATCTAGCTATTCATTGGATAAAAAAATCTAAAATTAACAGATTCGATATACATTTCAAATACATTCAAAATATATTTATTGTTTTATTTTAATAAGAGTAAGGTGGCAGCAAAGATTTGTTGATTGACACATATTTACCAAGTTCTACATTTTTCTTATAAATAATAATAATAAAATCTATTCTCTGTTCTTGTAGAAAAAAGCATTCACTTGAATACTCCGAAACATATATGAGGCATTCTCACAATGTTTTGACTTTTAAGTTCCTAAACAATAATTTTTATTTTAGTTTATATTCTTGTATTTTTTTTTTCATATACTGGGGAACATCCCATTGCATGACTGCATAACAATATTAACGAGATAAATAAGTTTTGGACGATGTTAGGGGTCCAAATATCCAGGAAACTCCTATACCGTCCCGTGTCCCTGATGGTGATTTTTAAGCTTGGAGCTGTCTGTATAAAATTGTTTCAGTAAAAGTAATTCGATATAATTTTTTTCCGAAACTGGGACTATTGTTTTATATAAATATGTAGCAAAAAATTACCTCCACATATTTTTACGATTGTTATTATTTTTTTTAACTCTGTCCCTGTGTTTTAGATTCCTTACCGTCCCACTTCTAAAATTATACAGAAAATCCCTTCAGATGCAGCCACATAATTTTTTTCAAGGTTTTTCTCATGCAGAAGTACGCTAGAGAAAGAATGTCTAAAATTCTTTGACAAGAAATTTACTGCAGAATTTAAATCAGCATTTAAATATTAATTTCAAGCATCGTGTATTATTGGTAGTCTTGCCGCCCCCAAGGTTTATTCCTGCACTTTTCCAGATAAATTATTTTTTTTTAATTTAATCCAATGTAAATAACTGTTTCTAAAAATCAGTGACCATTGTGGCTATCACTTAGTCTTAACATGATTTCCCTAAAAATAGGTGGTAATTTTCATTACCGTACCATCCTTACCATCCTTTTATTTCCCTTACCGTCCCTTTTTTCCTATACCTTCCCCTTTTTTCCCTTACCGTCCCTTCTTTAACACCCCTTTAAGACAATGTTATGCCAAAATTTTGTACTAAAAGTATTACATCGTCAATTTTTCTTATTTGAATGTCCTATGGGTACATGCAAATCCATTATAAGTCAAAATTTAGAAGAAAATTAAAAGTTTTAGTATTAAAATGGTAAGGAAAATTAAACCCGCAAGTTTAACTAAAATTTCAGTTTAAAAAAATTTCGTTGCTGACCATTTTTTCTTCGTTTTGAATCATTAACATGTTCTCTGCTAATAATTCCGCCGTCTGAGTTAAACGATTGAGAATTTTACGCACTAGCGGGTGGCTGGCAGCGAATGTGTTAAGGCATTCGTTTATGAGATTAAAATGTTATTTTAGCAAGTTAAATTTCACCAGATTTTTATTCCTGAAAGTCGAAAGATTGTGAGAATGACCCATATATATATTATTTAAAATAACGTAACATATCCGTTCTGTTATGTTAAATAAAATTTATAGAATACAATCCGTAACCATCTCTTGAATCATAAATTTTACTTCCTACATAAAAAAGTTCATATTTTCATCAAAAAACATACATATCTCACGTATCTCTCAGCCAGTTTATGACCCCATAAAATAGTTAGTCCCAAGTCCTATTTTAGTTAAATTCGTGTTCTGTGTTTGCTCGGGTTTTTTTTTTTTTTTTTTTTTTTTTTTACTTGATGTATATTTTACGACTTAAGATCTATTAGAACATTCACATTTGTTAAGATGTTTAAGATATTTTGATTATATCAAATTAAATATATATATATATTGGTAAATGTAAAAATTTAATTTTGGGACAAAAAATTTTCGACACTGTGTTCAAGAAACTGAAACTTTTAATATATTCTGTATGTCAGCGTGGAACATATACAGGGTTTTGCTCCAGCTTAGTTCAATATTTTGCGTCTAATGCTTATTACTTATAGAAAGTAACTTTGATTCTATAAGAAATAAAAGTCACATTCTCTTACAAAAGTTTCATAATGCAGTCCTAAAAAATTGTATTTTTTTAATATTATTATGCGCCGTTTAGGGTGTTTCTAATTTTCTTTTCGGCACGATGAGTTAAAAAATACCACATTTTTTCTGAATCACGTGAGGTTTTCACAATAAAAAATCTATGATATAAGAAAGTCACAAAGACGATGTAAAAAATCAGAATTCTTTATAGAAAAATCTGTTACAAGTAAGCAGAATAATATATTTTACTTATTTATTAAGATATTTCTTATGTTAAGGAATTGATATAATCTATAAATCTGTGAAGACTGCATTTAAAACTATCAGGTAGCTTAAGAGAATTCTTGCGCGCAAATTATTACTTTGAAAGTCCCGGTGGTATAATACTTTTACCACTTAATTTTGATTTCTCTGCTAAATGGCACACTGAATTTTTCATAGAATTTTCCTTTTCTATTGTACGGGAAGAAAAAAAATTATCTATTTTCAAATTAATTTCTTTGTAAATTTTGTTTATAATTCATTCATTTATTTTTCAAACAACAAAATCATTTCGCCCTTGAAAGTGAAAAAAAGCAAGATTTAAACATTTTGAGATAAACCACTTTAAAATGTTTTTTAATGATTGCTTTCACTGAAAACGACTAAAAATGTTTAGTCATAACCGGGGCTGCAGAGACGGAGTCGGGGTCCGAATCGGACCCATTTTTGGGCAAGAGAGCAGGAAAACAAGCCGACTTCGACTCCGACACCAGATTTTTTGTGAGACATTTTAAAGTGAAATTAAATTAAATATATGTAATTTTAAATCGATAAAATGAATTTTTATAGTTATTTATGTACTATATCAGGGTACTCAAGTTAAAGATATCCAATTTACTCCACTGTACAAAGTAGATACAAGTGTGGGTACAGAGTAAGTACAGGGTACTACCCGTGTACAGAATAGATGAAACCTCTTTTAATTCATAACTTTAGCAGATATTTTACATTTAGTTTATAAGTAGGGGAAACCGGGGCAAGATGACCATGTTAAAATTTTTGTTGTTTATTAATTTATTTTTAAGTATAGTAAAATTAATTTCGCATGAACTGTTAGAGTATACCTTTGTAGTATTAAATGTATTACCATTTAATTTTTCAAATAAAAAAATAAAGGATAATTTTATTTTTTCATAGCATTAACAAATCGTCATCTTGCCCCAGTACTGGGGCAAAGTGACTTTATCCTTCGGGCAAGATGACAACATTGAAAAAGGTTGAACATATTTACCTTTGGAATATGTTACATGGTTTAGCAAATGATAACTGTGTTTTTACAACTTACAATGTATCAAACTAAGCATAAAGCATTGCACCGTAACGTTGAAGTGTTTAGTTGTGCAGCTAACAATAGTCACAAATAAAAATGCCATTTTCATAATTGGAACATTCCTCATGCCAGCACTCTTGGCATTTAAAGCACTGGATCCATTCTTCTGTTGGTGGGTCACAATATTCCTCGTCACATGCAGGACATCTGAAAACGCCATCCTTTGAAGTTGATGTAACTGGACTGTTTGGCCTGGATTTAATAGACTTAGGCCTGCAAGAACTTAGTTTGCGTTTTTTTTATTCCCTTTTTTCCCTTTTTATCTTCACGAGCTTCTTTTCTCTGTTTTTTAAACGTTCCTGTTCCTCCTTCTGCTTTTCCCCTTGTTCTATCATTTCTTTGATGGGTGTGCTTGTAAGAATGGTTCAGCTCAGTGTCTTGCTTTTGCTTTTTTCCTCACATTGTGTTGCTTTATGCAATGGTTTGAAATCAAAAACACTAACAGGCTTCTTTGGTGCATCGGAGTCAGCATTTGCCATAGGTTCTGGTTCTTCTGGAGGGTTTATACGTTGGTTTTCTACTACCAGGGTCTGAGTCGTCATCTTGCCCCGGACAGCTTGTTCAAAAATATTCGCTTTCATTGCCATGAAGGAAGGCGATTCATTGACATTTTTTCATGGTAATAGGTAGTATTTAAACTAAGTTACTCATAAATATTAAAGAGAAGCGACATATGTTACCTGTATTTGTAGCAGAGCTTATTTACAAATTCATAAAAGTTATAACTTGGCAGCGGTAAACAATCAAAGCTTCACAACTAACACGAAAATGGTAATTTCATATGATCAATTTTAATGTCAATCTCTATACTATTATTTAACGAATGGCAGATAGGACAGCCAGTAGTGTCCGGTTGATGCTGCCACCTAGTGGAAAACGGAAAAATTAAGGCATTCGTCATCTTGCCCCGGTCTCCCCTACTGCCTTTCGTATTTTTCTGGTTTGCGGATAGTACCCAAGGTACAAAGGTCTGAAAGGACCGAAGGACCGGAAAATGAAGGCAACTTTTCAAACAGGCAGTGTAAGTAGAATTAAGAAAATTTATATTAATGGATAAGACTGATTAAAAAATTGAACAGGAACAATTTACAATGAGTATCATTGGGATGAGAATAAATACAAAGGCACGGCCGAACTTTTTAGGGAACGGGCCTTAAAATTTCGGCTCTTACCGGAGGTTATGCGATATTTTTTGGAGACAAAAGAACTAAGGTGTAGCATTATAATAAAAGCCTTTTTCCCTTTTTTCTCACCAGTTTCAGAGAGGTTCTGCTCTCGTAGCTGGTAGACGGGAGCTGGTGGACTCTGGGTTCGAACCCAATCGCGTCAGTCGGCCTAACCGTTTTCGGAGTGTTCGTGGTTTTTTTAACCTTGAGAAACCCTGCGTAAATACGGGTTAGGTTCTCTTAGAAATACCCCCACAGAGAGTACTCCCCCTATGACCTATATCCCTAGTGCAGATAATCAGTCGTCATAAAACACATCAACACCAACACACCCTTTCACCCCCCCCCCCCCCCTAAAAACAATTTCCGATCTGTATGACCAAAAATCAAAATTCTAAAATACCCTTCATTTATTTACTTATTTTTGTGCACAGGAGTAAAAAAAAAAAAAAATGAAATTGTAATCCTTTTGGGGTTTCGTTCGTCTGACGAAACATTATTCGTCTCACTCCTCTGTCTGTCTGTCACTGAGCCCGTTCTCAGAAACTATGCATTTTGGAGACTTGGAAATTTGCATACTTATAGCTGAACACCTCAGATCAAATGAAAAAACATAAAATTTTGAAAAGTCTTATATTTACCCCTCTCGGCTCTAACTTGTGTATTTTAAGCATTTTTTTTTCTAACTGAGCCCCTAATTATGTTGGAGACCTGAAATTTTGCATACTTATATCTGAACACTTGCGAGCGCACGATAAATCATAAAAATTTCAAAAAAATATATTATTTACCCCTCCGAGCTCTAACTGGTGTATTTAAAGCAATTTTTCTAACTCAGCTCATGGAGACTTGAAATTTTGCATACCTATAGCAGAACACTTGCGATCATACGAAAAATAATAAAATTTTCAAAAAGTCTTATATTATTTACCTCTCCAGGCTCTAACTTGTGTATTTTAAACAATTTTTTCTAACGTCTCCGCTTATTAGCCGGGGGGCACTTTTCTAACTTTTGCCGACATCCCTCACGTGATATATCATTGCACAGCCCTTTAACCATTCTTTCATATTATACACCATAGCCTTACATATTAGTGCCAGGTACGGTATGCTATTTCGTTTTCCCAGCTTATTTTGTGTAATCTCCAAAAAATAACGTTATCTTGTATAAGCCAGCCGTAAAACAAAGCAGTACGATTAAATACTCTATAGCAAGTTTTTAAACTTCTAAGCATCGCACATCTGCAATTTTTATACCGTCTTATTGGGGAAAAATGTGCTTTTTAATGCAATTTGCTTGAAAACGGCATCTCCAATTATTTTTGAGATATTAATTTTCTTTTGTAGTTTTTAGAGCCATTTTCTTAATATTGGCAACGGAAGAACTCCATTTCTGTTGAAAGTGAAAGAAAAATTGCTATTACATCTTTTTGTTGCCATTTTCCCATAAAAACTGAAAAAAAAGTAATTAAAATATGTGCTATTTTGAAAAAATATAAATGAAGGATTTCTGATAAAACAGGGAGATATTAGAAACTAAATTTAATTTTAAATATCTATATTAATAAGACAATCAAATTAAGGCCTGTGAATCTCTAGATACCCGATTTTTTTGTCGAGTTTTTTGGATGACGAAACCTCTTTTTTTTTTTGGATTTGTGTATTATTCAGTCGTAGTGACGTCCTAAGCTTACTTTACTGTAGATGTTGTTTAACACTGGATTGCAAATGATGGATTCTTCAGCGGATGTGGATGACGTCACTTTATGTAAAATAAAATTGCGTGTTATAAGTCTTAAAACTGAACTACAATAGAGTCCCGATTATCGGAGTTTCCACTTTCACCGAGTTATTTTCTTCTGATGGACTGATGGCTTCCATTATTATGAAACAGTTATTATAAAGGAAGTCTTAGGTGAAGATGAAAGAGCAGTCGTAAAAAGTTAGAACTCTGATTTTCTGGTCAGAATGGGAGGAAAAAAGGCCATTTTTTTCCCATTCTGGCCAGAAAATCAAAGTTCTAACTATTTACGGCTGCTCTTTCATCTTCACCTAACACTTCATTTGTAATAGACTGTTTCATAATAATGGAAGCCACCAGTCCATCAGAAGAAAAGGATCCATTCCAAAGGTATAAGCTCGATTAACTCGGATAATCGGGACTCTACTGTATCTATATTTATATACATATATTTTTTAGTCATTGGGGGTGACACTAAATTGTGAAAAGCAGAATTCATGATTTCTAGTTTTATTTCTACTTTTTACCGTCAGGGGGCGCCTACTTAACTCGGGTGCTATGGGTCCGATTCCCTCGAATAATATATCTACGGGTAGGTTGTAAAACGGAGTTTCGTTCGGATAGAGGTCTGTTTAGAATAGAGTGCGCCCGCTGGTTGCGAAATGTGGAACTAACAGATTTTTCAAAAGGATAAAGTGTTTTGAAAGTAATATTAAACGAAAACCTCTGTGCGATCTGTGATCACACTTACCCACTTGTTTTCTGAATCGGCGAAACCGTAAATAGCGATAAAATAGTGAAATTTCGTTATCTTTCACCTTTTGAACTTCGGAATTTTTAGGTCTGAAGAACTCAAAATAAAGCCAAAAGTGTAAAATTAATTCAAAAAATGTATTTTTTTTTTAATTTTCTCATTAGAATCTACAGAAACCAAATTATTTCCAAAATAATAAAATTTTCATCTTTTCTTTTGTCCTTTCCATAGACATTTTTTCCAGTATGCAGGACACAGCAAAATGAACAACTAAATTGTAACGATTTCGCTTCTTCTTCTCACTCCGCAAATCCAAAGTAGTAAAATTTCCATTTTGTGTTCTTTAGACTTCGATAATTGTATTTTTCAAGTTTCCGGGCGTGAAATTGTAAAATTAATAAAGCGGAAAATATAATTTTTTTATTTTTTTATTTTTGAAGCCCTAAAAAGAGAATCAATGCCGAAATAGTAAGGTTTTAGCTTTATTTTAGTTATATTCCATTATTATTTAAACCAACGGGCAATGCTATTAGCCAGCCTGGAGTCGAAATAGGAGTTGGAGCCGGAGTCTTTAACTCTTTAAGTCCTGACACGCACAATTGTGCGGGTGGTACTAAAGTAAAAGAGAATGAATATTTCCTGTTTATGTGAGATTTAAAACCAAACTGCACATTTATATGATTTAACTGGCTTCAGATGTTTTGATAAGACATAACTAGGGGGCACCAACTACAATACAGGGTGAAGATTCTGCTTTTAAAAAGACTATATCATCTGACAGCAATAGGCAAAAATTATGTACTGTCGTAATTACTTTTAAATATGATTTTTAGTGTTTGCTTGTATTTAATTTTTCTTTTCATATACTTTATTCATGATTTTTATTGATTTTGTCTTTGATAAATTTAATTAGGCTTTACTAAAGTTCAAAAACAAGTGACCGGCACAATTGTGCGGGTCCGGCATTTACCACTTCTAAAATGGGTACAATTCATAATATATAAATTTTTTATTTTTTACTGATTTTTTTAAACTTATGTTTTTAGCAATTTATTTTTTATTAATTACATTTTTAAATTAATAGGTTTGTACTATTCATTATTTCTATTTAAAATTGATAGTATTAGATGTATAATATGCACCTGTAACGAACTGTATGTTTCTGCTCTGAGTTATAGATGCCATATAAGATTTATAAGTTTTATATGAGTTATATGCATATCACGAGATAGATTTTTAAGTTTGATAAATTCATTCCATTTTGTCGACACAGCAAGTAAACCACCAGGAATAAATAATAAATTAGGGAAAGTTCAGCAAATGCTCGACAGATTCCGTAGTGTCTGCTTGAATTTACCAGGAGATCAGGGAAAATTTTCCATAGATGAGCAGACGATTCCTTTTTTAGGATGTTCGTCAGTAAAGTAGTACATAAAAAACAAACCACACTCTGTTGTAACAATATAACCTGGGATAGTTTTAAATTTTGTAGTATACCAGTGGGAAAGTACAGACGTGGTTCACAAGGATCTGGGCTTAGGGCCTTCTGTAGTCCTTACTCTGGTTCAGACTTAGTTTTATGTACTTCGATCGGTATTTCAACAAAATACCGTTGCTTGAAAAACTAAAATGAAGAAATTTGAAGGATCAGGCACAATCCAAAAGGAGTGAAGGGCATACCATTTGTCAACGGCTGTTAAGAGGGGTGTGAGCATTGAGCACGTCTCAAAAAATGAAATTGTAGTGGTCTGTCCAAAAACAAAAATTGTTTCAAACATTTTCCTTGTGGCTGATGAAAATTGTCTCAATAAACAACAACTTTTTTTTTGCTTAACCTTTTATCTTTTGATATTTGCACACATAATCTCAAACTACGCAATTGTGTAGATTTAGCCCAAAAACGGCTGCATTAAGACCGGACCCGCACAATTGCACGTGTCCTCCCTTGGCATAACCTGACATCGAGAATTTTTTTTATTTTTTTTTCAATAAAATACCTATCGATAAAGTGAAACCACCCAAACTTTCAATTTCTACAAAGAAAAAACTCTCTGTCTTAAAGGGTTAAAATATCCCGGAGTCGGAGTCGACCATTTTTCCCACCAACTCCGCAGCCCTGGTCATAACCAGCGTAATTAGAGGAGTTTTTTGTGTAGTTTATTTTAAAATGTTTAGCAAAAATGCTCTCTCTATATCTACCAGACGCTACGATTTTTTCACAGTATTAATTTGAAATAGAAACCTTCAGTTTACTTAACAGCAAATTTCTGTGATTATAGCACAACGTGAAAATTATTTTCTGGAACAATGGTCCACAAAAATATTGTAGCACATTGCAGTTATGTCATATACACTTACTTTTTACGAAAAATCGATCTTTTTTTTTTACATTAAAAGTCGTATACACTCTTAGCAGTATAATGCCGTCCTACACTTTGATTAAATTAAATTCTTATTCGATCCCTTCCACTGACAGTAAGTAAGCCGTCTGGGATTTAGAAATACTTCGGCGCTGAGGAACTTTTGACAAAAGCATCATTTGCGAATTTCTGTCTAAAGAAATATTTTTTCATCTGCTGCTGCTTCGAAGGGAACCTAAAGAGAGAATACCTCCCGCTTTACTGGGAAAGATACGGATCCCCCAGTGTTTTGGGCAGAAACCGACACAAGAAATTTAGCTTTTATCATTCTATGTATTGTAAAATAGCCTTTAAAAGCTTATTCTCGAAAAGAGAATGAATAAAGAGATTTTCTTCTTCTTTGTCAAATCTGCTCATGACAGGTAGGTGTAGATAAATATATACACACTGAGCTTGAAGCGAGTGGGAGTAGATAATACTTATTCGTCTTGGATTTCTTTATATATTATTTAGTTAGAAAATGTCGAAAGAAAATTTGAAATAGGTAACGGAGTCTTTATTTAATCGTAAAGTACAAAACGTGCTTAGATTTAATATCCAAAACTTATATTTATACCATTTTCTTATGTCTCTTATACATTTGCACGTTATTCTGTAAGTGAGATTTTATTAAAAAAAGATACGTATAATTTTATCGATTGCAGGAAAACAAGCACTCTGTTAAAAGAAAAACTGAGATAAATGACACGAATGATTATTTCACAAAATAAAAAGTACAAGTACCAGGCGTATATAATGTAAATGTACAGGCGCACTAGCATTGTTTTCTTTTTTGCATGCCTATATTCCTATCGCAGATATATAAACAATTAACAATATCTCATAAGTCAAATGGACCTTTCAATAAGTCATTTGAACCTTTTGTTGTTACAGCAGTTACACTAAAGGCTATTTCCATGAGTACTTGTAGTGTAAGTCACACACTACGATATTTGGGTAGTAGTATTTTAGAACAGAAAATGTGCCTTATTTTATTGTATTTATCTCATTTAAAAATAACAGTGGCGGTCATTTATAAATAACAGTCTCAAAATAACGGTGGCCAACAAGCATAGCAGTTATCAGCTATGGAACTTACACTACACAAACCCGTGGAATTAGCCCGAAAAAGTCTTATTACATTGCATGTATAAATACTAAGGTCTTTGGTTACATAGATCTGTAAGCATTCGCACCAGGATTTTTCTAACATAAATTGTGAAGTATATTTCCCTTGCAAATGTTGTCAAAGTATGCGTTAAGGATTTCTGTGTAGAAAAAATGGTGCCAGTTAGAATTAAAAAATAGTTGCCTGTGGCAGCCCTGTGTAAGCGAATTTACTATCCATCCCTATTTTCGTAACAATTTTAAGCACATGTAATTGATAAAACAAGTTGTGGCTTTCCAAATAAACACATTTATCCTCAAATTAAGATTTAAAACATCCTTTTTTAGACCATTGTCAGACGGGCGTCTTTTTTGCTGCTTTTTTACTTAGGTATTATCCATTCACAATGTTATAGCATTGTGAATGGATAATACCTAAGCAAAAAAGCAGCAAAAATGACTTCCGTCTGACATTGGTCTTAATACTAAAAAAAATCGTATTTTGATGCAAAATTTCAAAATAGCCAGGAATATTATTCAGCTTGACATTGACGTAAACTGCTTTGGGGACTATAGCAACTACGACTTTCACCTCGAATGAACCTTATTATACACAGAAACAACAACAAGCCCAACAACAATTTTATTTCGTTTTCATTACATATTTATATAACTACAAATGGACACCCACAATTACCATATCTTATCCACGGATTGGAACCCGACCCCCCGCCGTGGCAGCAGCTGACGCTACCAACCACGCCACAAGGCGACCTTATTCAGCTTAAATAAATACATATTTAAACGGAACCCTTAATCCAGGGTTGCCAGAAAAATACTCAAGTTTTATTTTTAATACTATTTTTTTCGCCTAACATCATGTGCGTGATTTAATTGCAAACTTTCGGTAATTAAAAGCCGACTTATTTTCTATAAAAATAGTGGTATTCCAAGGTGTTCCTGGTGTTCCTCGATGTCCCTGGTAACCGTGCCTTTACCCCTTGACCGTTTTGCATGTACGACGTACGGGCAATCTTATTCCCATGTTACTTTCCTTATTTCCAAAGCATTTCCATTTTTAATGTCAAATTAACCCTCTAAATCACCGTAATTGCCCTCTGAATGCTAAATTGAGGAGTTTGTTTAGGCGACTTCAAAATAAGAAGCTTCTGTTTTTGATCGCTATGTGTGTTTGTAAGTATGCGTCTATGTTTTCAATTTTCTCAATAATACTGAAGTGATATAAATGTAACTATAATATTTAGTATACCAAGAAGTGTTTTAAGCTAAAACGACTGGATCGTGTATAGATTTTTTTTACATGTCAAATATTTTAATATATGATTGTGTATTGCGTTTGAAACATGAACGGTAAAGAACAGATAGCCTTTATAAATGTCAGAGAGACAGCTGTCTAGAAATAAAATTTGGTTGTTGAAATAATTATGGACAAAATATTCCTTCATGAGCAGCTAGAATTCATTTATAAATAAGAAAGTAGTGATATACGAGCATTATAATTTGTTTCACAGGGAGGATTTTGAACAAAATCGTGAGCAATTAACACGTAGAATCCAGTTATATATAATATACTGAAGACCTATTAGCAATAAAATTTGAATGGTTCAGAAGATTTTTGAAAAACCCTTGCGATAATGCTATTATCGCCAAAGTAATGTTTGTTGACATGTCTTACTCTTAATAGAATTTGTCCAAGTATTACCAAGTTCAGCAATGTGGGTTGCAACAGCTTGGATAAAACGTTTAATTTGAGCTTTCGAAGTGTGAGTTTGTCTCTACTTTTTTATTTATAAAGACACTTGAACGGCAACAATGTAGATGAAATTGACTGTGGTTCTCACAAAAATACCATCTTGTGCCAAACCACTTTCGTTAAAATTGGGCAATTAACATTCAGTACTTAATATAAAAAATGTTCAAAGGCGATATTAATAACATGAGTTTTTTGCATAATTAACTTCTATCTTTCAGTGCTTATCTCCTTGCGTACACAGGGTTCGCACGCTATTAAGCCACGCCCCATTTTGTAAGGACCCCGCCACCAGTATTATTATAAAGGTCATTTTCTTCACGATTCATTAGCTAGAAGGCAGTTTTATGAGATTACTGGTTGTAGAGTCCTTACAAAATGGGGCGTGGCGAACCCTGATACAGTTTACTCATTAAAATACGTTTATTCTCACGTCTTACGTTTAAAACTCATTAAATGCGTTTAATAAATCCCCTTTCAAAACAAAAAAAGGCAAGTAAAAGTATTAGTAATTTATAAAATCGGAAACAATTGTGAAGGAATCGTATTATTTTATATGCAGATTCTAATTTTTCTCTTAAGATCTTGAGTAGGAAAAAAGACAATTCCCATGAAAATATACCATTATTTGATTTTTAAGAAATGGTGTTCTAAATTCTTCTCATTATTAGAAATGTTAATTTTACTAACATATTAGTTATTATAAATAAAAAATGAAACAAAAATGCAATAAAAATATTTTTTTTAATCGAATTTGTGAAAAAAATGAAAATGCTAAATTTAGACGTTTCCGTTTAATAAAAGTTAAACTGATAGCAACTTTCAAAACTATGCGCTAGTTTTAATATGGTTTGAGACTGAAGTTAAATCAAGCAAACTAAAGCTGAGTACACAAAATGAGATTACTTGTAAATTACTTTCACTAAAATGAACTTATACTGCTTACAGAGAAGCACAGTAGAAGTAATCTAATTTTCTTAGATGAATCTTACGTCACGGTGCATTTACATCAAGTTCTTTTCCTTACGTAATAAATGTATCATCATTTCTTACATTTTAGCTCTTACAATTTGCTTAAATGTATGAACTGTTGCTCTTAATAGATTATGAATAGTATTATTTTCATCTACATTTCAAATGTTACTACTGTGTTTTCGAGGACAATAAAAGTAAATTTTTTTAACGGACGCATGCAGTGCTAGAAAAACTCATAAATCTACTGCGAGGAAACTACATAAATTTATATACTACAATAGCGGCTCCCAACATATTGGACGGGACCCACTAGTGAGTCGTAGCGGGTTTTTTGGTGAGTCGCGGAACAATAGAGGTTTGCCAAAAAAATATATCTTTTTTTTCATCTGTTAAAAATATAAGAAATACCATATTTTACAGCCGCAGTAATCATGAAAGCTATTGGCTTAACCCTTAAATGCACGATTTTTTATTTTGTTTCGAAAAAATTATATATGGTCCTCTAAAAGGTTTATCACACAGGAAAAATAATGAGAAAAAGTCAGAGATACATTTTTCATATAATAAATGCGTCAATCTTTTCTTCTGTTGCACATCTGCAATATAAGTAAAAACTGCTGTCGTGTGTCTGTTTTACGCTAAAATAATGCAAATTAGTAAATATTTTAATAAGTATGTCTCAATACCTTATTTTTTAAAATTATTTATTTTATAAAACTTAATCTTTAACCCTTTAATTCCCATGATAGAATACTTTCTAGAATTTAAGTTGTTCAGTGAATCTGACTTTACACCAGAAAGTTTAAGTGGTTAATTTCGCTTTATTTAAAACTGGAATGTCTGTTATTAATTAAAGAAAATTTTGCTATTTTAATTTTGTGGTGTGACTTAGGTATATACGAATAAAAAAATCTATTAAATTCAAAACACTGCTGTTTGCATACATGCAAAGCTGCGCACTAAAGTGTTAACCCCTTAACGGTCGCATTAAATCGCAGTTTAAAAATTGAAATTGCTTATTGGCACCACTTTTTTGAACTAGAAATATTAACCTTTTTTAATGACAGGTAAAATAATACCATAATAAAGCCAATTACACTTTTTATAAAACTGGTGGAAATCAAAAAATTCGAATAAAAGACAACTCCATGAAATCACGGGAGCGAGAATTAAGGGGTTAAACTAAAAATCCGTGAGAAGACAGTGTTTTTTCCAATGGTCAGTCGTATTATGAATGGTGTTATAAATAAAGAGGATGAGACATACAGTGTACTGTCTACCAGTTGCGAGTGAAGTAACTGTGGAGGTTGTCACAATATGGCGGCTGCTTTTTTTTAATCGTATCTTCAGTTTCTGATTACCGCCGGCACAAACATCTCAACAGTAAAATTGAATAGAAAATTTCGTCTTGTTTAAGCGTTTTTTCATGGAATGTTTTTCTCACAAATGTGGCCAAAATTTCTATTTGTTTTTACTGGTGTCAGTTTGCCAGTTTGGTGCCAGTCAGTGGCGTAAGACTGTCAGTTTGTTTCCCTGGGTTGTCACAATATGGCAGACAGTGTTACCAGTAGACTACTTTTTAAAATTCAGATTTCTTGATTGGCACCACTTTTCTGAAATTGTAAAATACCCCTTGTTTTCGCCTTCATTAATATGGCATTAAATAAGGAAAATTTTACTATTTCAAAAAAGTAGTGCCAATCAAGAAATCTGGAATTTAAAAAAAGTAGCCCACTGGCAACACTGATGGCAGAAACGCAGAGCGTGACTACCGCCAAATTAAATTTCTACCAGTAAAAATGAAAATCTGTTTCGACCAATATTTATGACTGAAATTGTGCAATAGTAAGGCATTTAAATAATATAAATTTACTGGTGGAAGTCTCCACCGGCGGTAAACAACCCCTGCGATAGCGGTTACAGTTGAAGCTTCGTTATTTTAAGGGCATGTCAGTTCTTTTTTAGTAATTGTTCCATGGTGTTATGTGGTGGCATTATCTGGTGTTTCTACCAGATGGGTGATGCCTAGGTTGCAATAACCGTTTTTAATTACGATGAGAGAGGCGACAGAATATCTGGAATTGTTTATATTACAGAGCGGCATTCGCTTAAATGACTGTTACTTAAATTTGCACAATGCAGACTGCTGCATGGGAAAAATGCCGAGAGGAAAGGGCATCTGGTTTATAGCTCGACCATTATTCACGATAACGTACATGATTCCCATAAAACACTTTCTTTTACTTTTGTTGTTAATACATTTTCAACGGTCAAATATTAGCAGAGATTAAGAATTGCTTATCTGTGACGTGGGCGAAAGTCGATGCAATTAAATGAAGACATAATGTTTCCAGCAGAGCTGCCTTTAGAATTTTTTTATTTACTTTTTGCAAGTAAGTGAATAAGTGAATTTTAAAAGTAAGTGAATATTTAAGCGCACTGAATTAAAGATGTTTTAGAAAGGAGAAAAACACTTTAATAAAAATCCGTATGGTTTTAAGAAATGAATTTAATGACATATTTCAGTATGAAAAAAAAAAAGGGGGGGGGTATAACATGTTTTAAAAGTAATAAAGTTATGTTTTAAATTAATTTTGAATAAAAAGAGAAATATGTGACAGAAAATCTGTCACAAGTACTTCTTTTTATAATTTTATAAGACCACAAATATTCCTTTAAAATGTGAGAAAGTTTAAATTAGTTACATTGAATACTTCTGTTTTTATATGGACTCGAAGCAAGAGCTCTGTTCACATGTTTCTCGGTATCGATGAAGCCCTGTGCCCCCTTAAGGGTGTTCTTCGCGCACTTGAAAACACCCGCTTCGTAATGTTAATCCTATGGGAATGTTATTTTTGAATTTCTCATTTCAATTTGAATATTTTTAAACAATTTTTTTGCATAGGATAGCTGAGTTCAATCTTTAATATGACACTTTTTTACTTTTTCGAATTTGGTTGAAGATGTTTTTTAAAAAGGTACTTTCAGTTTCGAAACCTGTTTAGAAACTGAAAGTACCTTTTTTAAAAAAAAAATCTGC
Organism: Maratus speciosus; assembly: GCA_963932465.1. Lineage (NCBI taxonomy): Eukaryota > Metazoa > Arthropoda > Arachnida > Araneae > Salticidae > Maratus > Maratus speciosus. The sequence goes on along the minus strand of OZ010787.1, from coordinate 456,172,970 downwards.
CACCAAAATCGAAAAAGTAAAAAAGAATCATATTAATGATCGACCTCATCTCGTTATGCAAAAGAAAGCATTTAAAAATATTCAAATTGAAATGAGAAAATCGAAAATAACCTGCCCATAGGATTAACGTTACGGGGCGGGTGTTTTCATGTGCGCGAAGAATCCCCTTAAGCAAGAATACAGTGATTAATTGGAACAGTTATCTCCGAGAAATTTGTACATCTAACGTTCTAAAAATATATTCTAGAAAATATGAGAGCCAAAAAAGATTGCAGAAATTGAAGAGACAAAGGGAAAAAATCAATCTAGTATATCTTAAGTTTTTGGAAGGGTACATCATGTCAATCTTCCGTATTAGGAATACACCGATGACGAATTCGTCGTTGGCTATTAGACAGAAATAGTGAACTTGTAAAGAATGTGACGTCAAGTGAATGTGACTCATCATTTATGCATGATTGGCGTTAAATCTTATTGTTTGGCGAGAGTTACTTTTTTTGTAGCAAGTGATCAATGGGATAATAGACAAGTACCAGACTTTCAAATGATGCAGAACAACATTTTAAACATTTTTTAAAAAATATTCTGAAATGGATGCATATTTGCGCCAATGATACACATGGGTTAATAATAATAAATTTATTAATATTGTAATAGTTTTACTGAAAGTTCTGTACAATTTTCACAAAATGTTTTCTGTGCACATAACGTAAGAGTAAAACTAGTTTATTTTAACAAGTAATTTTTAACCCTTTAAAACCAAACCTACACAACTGTGTAGGTGATACTAATGAAAAAGAAAATCATTTCCTCTTTTTGTGCAAGTTAAAGTCGTGCCTGCACCCACAGAATTACGTAGATCTTCCCTTAATATAACCTGATATCGAGTACTTTTTAAATATTTTTTTCAATAAAATATTATCCTATTAATTAGGAAAAACCAACAAAACTTTTCATTTATACAAAACATATTCCATTCCTAAAAAGTTAATAAAATTTATAACAGAATTCAAAGCTTGCAAATAATTTTAAAAGCACCAATGCATTACCAGTGTCATTTGTAACAAAAATTCAGTTTTTGTTGATTGTGAAAACTTCATGAACATAAAAGTCACACCATCAGTTCCGTGGATAAGATAAAAGTCGATACATTTTATAAAATAATAAAACTAAATAGAATAAGATGTAAAATTGAAGCAACCTCATTCCATCCGGTGTAACATTTACTGTGTTTCAAATTATTTATGAAAAAATATCAGAAATCTGTGCATAATTTTCGTGGACATCGTGGTTACGAACGTAAAATCTACATAATGTAAAAAGTCGATTTTAATAAAATATTTACCATGATTGGAAAAATACTGCGTGATGTTGGATAAGTTTAAAGCAATGTAAAAACATTTTTCCTACACTTAATTGGAAGTTTTTCTCCAAAATTTTAGCACTGAAACCGCACGTTTCTGTGAGAATGACCAATACGGCATATAATCTGTAAAACAATTAAGTACATATTAATTGCTCATTAAGTTTGTAACTTCACGGGTAATTCAAGGCAATATATAAAAAAACTTTTAATTTAAATAAACGTGCATTAGAAAAGGTAGCGCTAAAAGCATGAGTTTCCGGGATGAAGACTCATATATTGAAATAAACAGAAATAATTAAATTTGTTTTTTTTTTCAAGAAAATCTAGAATAATTTATAATTTAAAGTAATATTAAACATAACTCACGCACGCTTTGAAAAAAAAGCACAAAATATTTCATAATCTATGCAGTCTTATTTCTTCTTTTATGGTATTCAATTATTAACAAAGCCACGTACTGAGAACACGCAGAAGTATGTGACTTCTCCTTTCCGAGATGTAGAAATAGAGATTCTTAAAATGGGATTCCGTTTAAAATTTCATTTCTTGACTTCTCAGTAATTCTATTTTTTTTTTTTTTTTTTTTGTCTGCATTTTGCGATATGATGATTTAACATTTCAGATGTTATTGCCTACAAAATAGTATTTTGTATATATCTCTGGACGTTTACCCAATTGAAACACTAAAATTAAAACATTTGGTATATTTGAAGCTCGAAAGATGAAAATATCAAAGTTACTCGTGAAATGCATTTTGTTAATCTTTATTCCATTACACAATGTGATTAAAAAAATATTTTACAAATTATACGAGGTCGTAGAGCTCACTACCACAAAATATTTTGCATTGGGTATCAGGGACACAATCCAACTTTTTCAATCAAAAATGCAAGGTATCTCAAAACAAGCCGAACACGGATTTTCGTTCATAACTTAAAAAAATATTAAAGATATTCTAGCGATATTTTATACAGACTAGCTTTACCTTCTGTGAATGTGTTTAAATACGAGAGAAGCGCTGTAAATAATCACTATGCATGTTTAAAAGACACTGAGGAAGCATAACGTAATTGATATTTATGTGGCTGTAGACACTGTATCGCTAAATAAACTGCAGCGCAATGCACTTCTAGCACTTGTCATGATGTCACAACATTTCACGCAACGTTAAATTTAATTACGATTAAATAACATCATTATTGTTAAATTTATAAAGGAAAATCTGGAGTGTTGCAGCTTGCATATTTCATTGAGAAAGTGTACTATGATTTTGATTTCCTATACAATGTCAGAAAAATTCGTCTTTATGCACTAAATTATTCGTCATTTTTAGCCCTTGATCTACTGACGGTACTTATAAGTATCATTAAAATAACTTTTTATAAAATTCATTTAATACATCGATTAGTTGTAATAAAGTTTAGAATGAGTTATAGATGCTTTATTTTATCTTTTTCCAAAAGCATAATTGGTTACACAAAACAAAAATATTTTTAAAAGAATGATGTCTTTTGCTTTTGCATCTTTTCAGTTTTCTTGGCGTTGGGAGAGGGGGGATTTTTCAATTCGGATATATTTCTATAGTTCTATTGTAAGAACATTATATTTATACATTTTCTAATTCTACAAGATACTAAGAAAAATGTTTAAAATAAAAGATTTGAGTGTTATTATAAATATTGTACAAAATCCCTATAAATTCAAATTTCATTAATCCTTCTAAATCCTTCAATCATTCTTAAACTTATTAAATGATTATGTAAATCTTCTAATGTAGTTTAAACAATTCACAAAAAATACTTTATAAGATACATTTTTCATGAATTCATAATTGGGCACATAAAGGGTTACGTAAATATCCGTACTCCTAGAAAATATGCTTTTTTCCCGTTAAATCTTCCCCGAATTCTGAAAAAGAAGGGGAAATTCCGTTTATTACCTGCACGCATGCGTATTGGCTAAATTAATAGCAAAGTTCGAATTTATTTTTAAAATGAAAAACCGAAAATTCAGTAAATTAAAATTCGTTATTTATTTAAAAACAAGCAAACAAAAATGGTGCTTTCGAATTTAATAAAGGAGCATTTTTCTTATTCATCTAAACTTATTCGCAATTTAAGTATTTAAAAAAATATTCGCATGTAAAATATAGTCTTAACGGACACATTAAAAAAATATATAGTAGTTTAATCAAGTTAAAAAAAAATAGATTTTATTCAAAAAAGCAAATATTTCTTCTCGAATTTAATTCAAAATATAATATTTTATTTTAAGTCTAACAGTGAAATTACGTCTTATTAAAAATGTATCTAATATGTAATAATTTTTATCCTATATTATTTATAAGTGATAAAACACCAACCATTATTTCATAACGACGAAATTTCCCAGCAATTCCGAGCTTTCTGAAGAAAAAATTTAACAAGCCTTACCAATCCCCCATTTGAAGAAACCCGTATCTTTATTTTAAACTCGAACTCTACCAAGTGCTCACTGACCGAGTGGTTAAGATGCTCGATTGGAAACGCGCGGTCACATGTTTAAAACCAAGTGGATGCACGGAAGAATGCGGAACTTTTTTTTTAACTTCCTTTTTCAGATTACGGACATTTTCTGTCCTATAACGAAAAATAAAGAACGTAAATTTCTTCACTTGTCGGATCATGGAACTATTAACACGTTCACGCCGTCGCGGTAGGTCACACTCGACTGTCTCAGAGTTGTCAAGTCTCCGGCTTTTTGCACACCACTATTATTTTAGAGAAAATGTTGTTCCTTTAAACCGCCCAACTGTCCTAATTAAATAAAACAACATTTTCTGTTTTAAAATACTGGTATCCAAAAAGCCGGAGACTTGGCAGCTCCGAGACAGTCGAGTGTGACCCACCGCGCGGCGTGAACGTGTTAATAAAGAGGAACTGACATATCCATAAAATAATGAAGCTTCAATTGTAACCGCTATCGCAGAAGTTGTTTACCGCCGGTGGAAACTTCCATCAGTAAATTTATATAGAAATTTCCTGTGTATTTAAACGCCTTACTATTGCACAATTTCAGTCATAAATATTGGTAGAAACAGATTTTCATTTTCACTGGTAAGAGTTTGCTTTGGCAATGTTCACGCCCTGCGATTCCGTCATAATGTGACAACCAGGGAGACAAACTGACAGTCTTACAAGGCAAACTGACACCAATAAGAACAAATAGAAATCTTGGCCACATTTGTGAAAAAAACATTCCATGAATAAGATGCTTAAATAAGACTAAATTTTCTATTAAATTTTACTGGTGGGATGTTTGTGCCGGCGGAAATCAGAAACTGAAGATAGGATTTTTTAAAAAAGCAGCCGCCATATTGTGACAATCACCTCAGTTACTGCAACTGATAGACAGTACATTATATGTTTCCTCCTCTATATTCGTAACTCCATTTCTCGGATATGTACCGGTAGTACTGCTGCAATGAATATTTCCGTGAATTGAAGAAAGTGTTTCTGAGAGTGTAGAAAAATTTTTTGTTGTAACGTAAACATGCTTTAGCATCTCTTAAAATGCTCCAATTCTTTTAATCACCAAAACTCAGTAAAACTTGGTATAAAGAATTAGATTAATGGAGACATTATTTTAAATTAAAAGCTGTTCTAATTTTCATCATCAGGAGGCAAAAATGGTATCTCAATTTTTAATGTAATAAAGATACAAAGAACAACAAATAGCATTAGGCATTTTTATATTGACAATATTTTTTATGTGTGCATTTTATGTTAGAATTTTCGCTTTTTCGGCAGTAAAAATTTACTAGCAAAGTGTGATTAATAAAATCTAAGCTTTGAATCTAAAATATCGAGACCCTTTACAGGGATAGATTGGATATTGTCGCACTCTGAAGCTTTGGAATAAAAAACAAGTGGGTAAGTGTGATCGCAGTTTGCACATTGGGTTTCGTTTAATATCTCTTTTAAAACACTTTATCCTCAAATTAATAAATCAAAATTTTTAATTTATAATTATTAAATCTTTCATAAATGGCAGCAAGATTACATTTAATTTTAAAATAATTCAAAAAACTTTTTTAAATCAGATAAAATATATTCAAGTAAAATTATCTAAATAAAATTAAAAAATCTAAATACTTTTTAATTCAACAAATTCAAAAACTTAGCGAAAGTATAAATAAAATGTAAAATGTTTAAAAGCAAAAACTCCAAACTAAATTAATATTTACTTAAAGTGATAAAATAATCTTAACTAGGCAGAAAATTACCTTTATTTATTCATATTAGACATATGTTTTATTGATCCGACGGCAACATTCTCAATAATAAATATGATACAAATATTTTCGCAAAATTATTTTAATTTGAAACAGATAAATAAAAATCACGTGAACTCAATCATAACGAAATTAACTGCAATATTAAAAATGGATATTTGTGAAAGTGAATTATTTAATTCATACTATTGTCTCATTTTTCTGTAGAGCATCTCTTTCCAAATTTTAGGAATTTCCATGGAGGCTGAATAATTGCATATATTCTCACTCCGTATGAAGATTTCTATTGGTTCACGGATAATGGTTGGCAAATTAAATTTTGATGGACAAATTATTCTACTATTTTTAAAATTAATCTGTAAAGACTCTTTATTATACAGTCTAGCTAAAGCTGTATTTTCTTGTTGTATTTGATGTTTAATATGTGTTCTATGTGTGATTTGCATATAGTTTTATAGAAAAAACTTGTTTAAAATATATTTAAAATGTTGAAATAATTCAGAAAAAATAGATATTAATTCTTTCACTTTCCAAATACTCACTAGATGGCGCCAGAAAAGGATGTTAACATTTATAAAAATTCGAAATAATAAAGAAAAAACACCCCTTCAATTCCCGAATAATGCTTGTAATGGTAACTTGAAAAAAATTGCCCACTATTATTTAAAAAAAAAGACAGTAACAGCCAAGTCTCCGGCTTTTTCCACAGCACTATTATGTTAGAGAAAATGTTGTCCTTTAAAATCACCCAAATGTTCCGATTAAATAAAAGAACATTTTCTGCATTAAAATACTGGTATCCAAAAAGACGGAGACTTAGCATCTCTGTAGTAGATGGCAGCAGCAATAAAAAATATTTAATCCAGATGTCAATACCTGTATCCAATTAATCATTAATAATCAGGAATTTTTTTTTTATATTAAATATAGATTTGATTATATCATCTGAAATTTTAAATATTAATTCTTAATAATTTAGCTTAAATATGAGTTAATAATTATCCAGATTTTTTTTCCTTTAAATTCCAGATTTTCCATATTTTCTCTGTCTGAAAAAAAAAAAAAAAAAAAAAAAAAAAAAAAAAAAGAGAGATTTTAAAAATTACCGCTCCGCAAAAAAATAAAATAAGCCTTTAATATGGCAATCTGAAAATGAAGTGTAATAAAGTTCTGCCTGACAGATACGAATCCACAATCTTCCGCATGGAAAACGAAAGCTTTACCACTGTGCTATCGTTCCTCTACTGAAGATGCTGGAAATAAGATTATGCTCTGAAATAAAAAAGAACGAATTTATTTATTAAAATAAAATAATATAACTTTCTCAAATTTTCATGATTGTGGGTATGTCAGGGATATTCAACTTTATGCAAAAAAAGAAAAAAAATCAAGTACCTTAAATAGATTCCGAGTACGAGCTCTGTGACGGACAGACAGAGAAGCGAGACAATAAGGATTTCGTGAGATGAACCAAACCCTAAAAATGAAGTGTTTCTAATAAAAAATGTCTAATTCTTTACAGTAAGACACTTGGCATTTATTTACAAATTGTTGACCATTTTAGATTCACACATGTTAGACAACTTTTATAAAGAGAGACTAATAATTAACAAAATATCGGTCATCTTATAAAGAAAAACTACTAACTGACAAATTATCGGTCATTTTATATCAAAATGTCCAGTGTCTCTTTGAGAAGGCTCTCTGTTACAATATGCCATGTTGATTTAATTTTGTACCAGAAATTCCTAAGAAAAAAAAACTTTTAGAAATCTATTCCCAATATTCAAAATAGTTCTCCATAGCACAATGTAAGCTCAAATTTGGCAAAACAGATATTTTACAACTGAAAATACATATATTTTTACTTTTCAGTCAATCATTTTTATTAGATATAGGGGATAGTGGGGTATCTTAGAACAAGACCCACCTAGAGAAATCTTATATTTAAAGGTTTGATGTGCAAATTATTAGTTGTACTCATAGGTAGAGATAGATGATAGAGCAATCTACTCCTGTGTGTAATATAAAATCATGTGATGAGATTGCATGGTGAGATGAACAGATTATCCCTTAAATGCCTGATTTTTCATTATCAATATCATTGTAATAATGTTTTTCGGCTTTCATTTTTTAAATAAATCATGGGGAAAATACTTAAAAAAACCATATTTTGTTTTAAGTACGGTTTATGGCTAAAAAACAGTTTGTTACTAATCGGAAATACTGGTTTTTAATTGAAAAAATAATTTTCCTTGACAAAATTCCATAATATTAAACTCACAAGAATTTTAGGAACTACAATAAGAAATAAATTTTACTTGCTCACTGCAAAACAAAATAGGGTATTTCGCAAGCATTCAAACAAAACAAAAAGAACACGTAGCAACAATTGAAAATATAAATCTATCTTTATTCTTAAACAGCACAAGTGTTGCAGTCGACGTGTTGAAAATCGATTTAATAATATTTTCAGAATGTATTTTATTGGCAACATTAGGCATTATAGCTTCAATGTTATTCTAATAGTATTTTAGAAGCCTAAATTGGGTATGTTGCCGAAAAGCAACACCCGGCATTTAAGGGTTAAAATTTATAACACTTTCTTTTTTAGGACAACATTGCAGTAACTTTATTGATTTATAAGTATTTTTCAATAGAAAGAGTAAAAATGTCTATAAAAAAAAAGTAAGAAGTTTAAAATACCCAATGTTATCATGTATTAAGTATTAAAAATTTCATTATAGTCCTAAGTTTAACCCCTTGTAGGATGATTGTAGATTTATGTAGCACTTAATTTTAATTCCAAAATGTCACAATAGTACCAGATGTTTAGAATAAAATTTCCCTTTTATTATGTAGGTGAGGGAAAGCTTTTACTTATTTTCCAACAAATTTGTTCGTAAATTTCATTGTCAGTCAATTAATTCAACATTTTAGCAATAGAACTACTTTGCCTCTAAAAGGTTTGCAATCAGAAGTTGTATAAAGATAATCAGGGATGAGAGCGCTCCGACCCAAATGACCGATTGCTACCACTAAATTTTACTAGTATTTCTCGCCTTATTTAATTAAAGAATTTCTGAGATTTAATAAAGCAAAGAATATTATTGAAATTTAGTGATAGCAATCGGTCATTTGGGTCGGAGCGCTTTCGTCCCTGGATAAGACAGGAAGTTGGGCAGACTAGGTTGGTTGTGTTTATGACGGCCAATTATCAACACTTGGGATATAGGCCCGGGCAGACTAGGATAACTACACTATATTGCCATTAATGACCGTCAACTTTCAATTTTAGATATTTTGTCGAATATTTAGAAATATACTTGACAGATTCTTCTGGAATTTCAGGATTAAAAAAGAACAGGTATGACCTCATATTTAGCCATGTCGATTTGATAAGGGGGGGCAATTAGGGGGCCAATAAAAAATTAAAGAAAAAAATAATACTTGGGATCACCCTGTAAAATAAAATGCACGAAATGATCTATCGCTACCGAATATAAATAAACAAACATTGTGCAATATGTGTAGAAACAATATAGTGTAATCGGAATATAAATATATTAAATATTTTAGGAAATATGAGCAGTTGCATGAAATAATTTTTATCTGCGCATGCGCGAACAATAACAAGGATCATTTTACATAATTTAATAGTCAACTCTATGGAGCAACTTATTAAAAAAAAATCTAGTCAAATATCGTAAAAATTCAGAAAGATATCGGCGTTATAGTGAGCAAATTTTTAGTAGTTCTTTATAAGCAGCTGAATGATAAGGGATTTTCCACAAATTGTCATTTATAATTTTTAATTTTTTTTTAATTTTAATTTTTTATTGATGCTTTAGTTCTTCTTGGATAACCACCAGAACGAGCCTATACCATAATCAAAAGAAGTATCAAAATCGAAGCATTTTTTCCAAATCTACTCTTTGATACTCACTAAATACTAACTTTTTTCTGAAAGTCAGTTAATATAAAATGACAATTTGTGTAAAATCCCTTATCATACAGCTGCTTTTAGAGAACAACTAAAAATTTGCTCACTTTAACGCCGATATCTTTCTGAATTTTTACGATATTTGACTAGATTTTTTTAAATATGTTGCTTCATAGAGTTGACTATTAAATTATGTAAAATGATCCTTGTTATCGTTCGCGCATGTGCAGATAAAAATTATTTCATACAACTGCTCATATTTTCTAAAATATTTAATATATTTATATTCCAATTACACTATATTGTTTCTACTATATTTTGTCCATTTTTCTGAAACCGGCGTTAAATTTGGTTGAAAACCTTGTATGCTAAAAGCAAAAAACATGCAAGAATTTTTAAATTTTTTTAAATAAATCGCTATATCTCTATTAATATACGTGCTATTCTTACACAAACGAATATACATATTGCACAATGTCTGTTTATTTATATTCGGTAGCGGTAGAGCATTTCGTGGATTTTATTTTACAGGGTGATCCCAAGTATTTTTTTCTTTGATTTTTTGTTGGCCCCCTAATTGCCCCCTTATCATATCGACATTGCTAAATATGAAGCCATACCTGTTCTTTTCAATCCTGAAATTCGAGAAGAATCTGTCAAGTATATTTCTAAATATTCGACAAAATGTTTAAAATTGAAAGTTGCCGGTCATTAATGGCAATATAGTGTATAACGGGGCACGTTCTACAGAGCTTAAGGTTCTAAACATTAAAAATAATAATAATTTTAGTACTTAAAAAGCAATAGATTGTAAGTAACAACCTAGAGAAACCTTATATTTAAGGGTTTGTTGTGCAGATAATTAGTAGCACTCATAGGTAGAGATAGATGATAGAGCAATCTACTCCTGTGTGTAATATAAAATCATGCGCTGCGATTACATGATGAGATGAACAGATTAAAATTTATAACACTTTCTTTTTTAGGACAACATTGCAGTAACTTTATTGATTTATATGTGTTTTCTAATAGAAAGAGTTAAAAATTCTATAAAGAAAAGTCAGAAGTTGAAAATAGCCATCGTTATCATGTATTAAGTATTAAAAATATCATTATAGTCCTAAGTTTAACCCTTTGTACGACGATTGTAGATTTATGTACTACTAAATTTTAATTCCCAAATGTCACAATAGCACCAGACGTTTAGAATAAAATTTTCCATTTATTATGTACGTGAAGAAAAGCTTTTACTTATTTTCCAACAAATTTGTTCGTAAATTTCGTTGTCAGTCAATTAGTTCAACATTTTAGCAATAGAAGTACTTTGCCCCTAAAAGGTTTGCAATCAGAAGTTATGTAAAGAGAAGACAGGAAGTAGGGCAGACTAGGATACATATAATGGAGCACGTTCTAGAGAGCGTAAGGTTCTAAAGATTTAAAAAAAAATTGTACTTAAAAAGCAATGAATTGTACTTAAAAAAATAGATAACACCCGTCAAAATTTGACGGTAAATAACTTGAATGTTTTATTAGAAAAACTCTTTAATTTTTAATTAGTTGTTTTTAATTAATCATTAAAATTATGACAAATTTCTATATTGCATTATTGATTCCTATTTCTTTAAGACGATAGACGATATTGTCATCCAAACCTATTCAATGAAGTCAAAGAATTTTAAGTTTATAATTTACAGCTAATTTCGCTTGTTTTTTAACAGAAATTTAACTAAAAATTTTCGATACAGCACTTATTTTTACATATTATGGTCTTATTTTTTTTTTCAAATTAAAAACAACAATTATTATTTATTTTTTTAACTACATGACCATTAAAAGCTGTTATGAATTTTATTTTTATCAGTCTCATTCTCTGAAACCCTAAATTTGAAACTTGATACAGCTAACAATGTATAATATATATTTTATTATTTGAATTTTATTTTAGATTTTTATATATATTTAAATATTAACCCTCTCGCTGCCAACCCGAGATTTTCTCGGGCATGCATTTTTCCGTTTAATTAATCCTCCTTGATTATTCCCATCAGTTATTATTTTTTCTAAATTTTGCCTTATGTGATCGGAGTAATTTCCCGATTAAATTAGACAAAAATTTTTGTTTAGAAAAACCGGTGGCAAAAGAAGTTTTTTAGTTATTTTGAAGCTATTTTAATAAAACAATTACGCAGAGAGAGAGTTAAACCATGGATATCAAGGTAATTTCTTTTACAGTTCTTATATGAATATTTTTCTTTCTTTCACTTTTGTTTTTTACGTAAAAGAAAGGCAAACTTTTCTTTATGACACACACACGTCTATATAGTCTTGATAATGGCATAGCTGCTAACCTTCATCTAATCTTCCGTAATATCTAGATTAATTTAATCCAGGTAAACCACTTTCGAACCAGAAAATTTATTTCATGAATTTTTATTTATTTAATTCAATATTTCCACGTGGAACGCTATTAATTTCATTTTCTAAAAAAATTTCTGGTCCGAAAGGTATTAAATCGGGGTCAAATTAACGCACGTATTACGGAAGATTAGTTTGAGGTTAGCACCTATGTAATGGGCAGAAAATATAACAAAAATTGTAGATTAGCTCGATTTATTTAATTGATAATTACATGCAAAACATTTTAGCTTAAATATTTTAAATATTAAATTATCTTTATTATTTCTTTTAATATTGTTCAGTGTTAAATGTTATTAATTATAAAGCATTCAAATAATACTAATAATAAAATAAAAATCACATAACTTCTCCTCCTAATAAAAGATGTCATTCTTGAAATAAATTACCGCCAAAAATATCACAGAAGTTCTTTCTTGGGCGTTGGATTCGAACCTGCGTCTTCTACAAAAATTGGACCCTTTAAACTGGTGCCTCAGACCTCTCCACCACCAGTAGCTCATTCTGCTTTCTTCTAAATTGAAGAAATCCGAAAAAGAGTTTTGGCGCATGCGCATATACCCGAAAAATCGGTACTTACAAAAATACCTTTGTGTTTTAATATATGTGATATTTTAAAGACAATCTTTTATTATAAAAGGAAAACAACATTCAATGTCATTTGATTGAAATAAATATCTTTTTTTAGCAGAAATAAATTAAATTGAGAAGTATTTTTTATCAGTTTGTATTAAAAACTAAAATCAATCTACAATGTTAAATACAGCTTCCTGCCAAGAAAAAAATCGATAAACGTCCTCGTGAGGAACGAACTCATCCATTCACGCCCTACACGGAACTGAAAGATAGCTCACATACTAACCATGCCGCGGTTGAACTGAAAAATGTCACCTTATTTCTCAAGCAATGAAATATATTTACGTTATCACAAACGTGACGACATTTACGTATCATTATTGGACAAATTTGTTTACCCCCTGAGGGGTGACGGAGCTAGTTTAAAATATTTCTTTTTTAGAGAATACTGTATTATTACATGTAATACGTCACATTACAAAAAAATAAGTTAGTTGTAGTACAGGAAGTGCGTTAAAATTGGATTTCAAGATTTGAAACACAAGGCAAGTTAAATAAAAGTTAGTAATTATTAATAAATAAGACAAGTAACGATTTACAAATAAAAATAACACAGTTCGAAATTACCATCGTTTTCGTAAATATTTTATATAAATAATTTCTTCTTTTATGATTTGATTTTTTTATTTAATGATGGGTGGGATTTATTATCACATATCATTGCATAAAACACTACTTTATTTAATAATGCCATATAAATAACCCGCAAAGCAATATATTCCGAAATGGCCCACGTGGTTTAGCAGGTTCACACAGTTGAATGGGCGGACATTCCTTTTATGCAAACTCTTTTTTAGGCGCTTCGTTTCCTTCACTTATTTATTTATTTTTTACTAAGCCAAAGGATAAAAAAACGTGCAGCATTCATTGTCGAAAAATTGAGCAAAAATGAGATTTAGAAAAGTCGTTAATCAAAATGTGCCCCAAGGTGCCCCGCATTTTAACTTTTAACTGTTTGCATTATTGCTACAATGAACATTTTACAGTATATTTAAGACAAAAATAACATTATTGTATTTGAATTTTTCCCGCCTGTTAAAACAATTAAATAGATTGTACTTCAGAATTCTAATTTCAGAGAAATAAAAATCTTTCTTCAGAATTCTCTAGTTTGTAAACGAAGTGATAAAATTTCAGACTCTAGCCGTGATAATATATTCACGGAGATGATCAAAATTGTGGATGCTAAAAATAACTAAAAATATCACTCGACTTCAACGTAATGAAATTTGGCGAGGGAAATAAAGGGAAAATTAAGTTAAACGGATCACCTTTAAGTAAATGCGGTGTTAAATTTTTTGGAGAATCAAAGATTGCTAATGCTGGGTACATCAAATAGGATTAACTTTATATTGCTTTTTCAAAATAAATTACGCCTTATAAGAGTGGAAAAAAGACAATCCAATTTTTTAAAGAGTCTTTTGTTTAGAAATACTGTGATAATTAGTTTATACACTTTGATTTTATTATGCTTCTCAAGATGCAGGAGAAAATGAAATTTAAATCCGATTGTGATTATTTTGGAAACTAATGAGATCAAATATTTATCATAACATGATAAGAATATTAGCATGATTGAATAAAACAACTCTGTTTTGATAAAACATTTGTAAATTATAGAAATGACTTCGCATTTTGTAACAAATTATATTCCCATGAAATTAAAATTTATGAACATAATAATTAACACACTCTGGTGCTTTTAGATTATAAAGACGAGTTTAATCTGTAACTATTATATAAATAAAAATGGCGACCAATGAATTAATAACGCCGATCAAGTAAGACGATGCACGGTTGATCAGAGATTAGCGCAATGCACTGCCACACTACAGGTCCAAGATTTGATTCTGGATTTCTCCAAAGTTCACTAAACCTTTCATGCTTTCTGAGTATATATAATTTGTAGGAACAGTGCTTGGGAACAAAATTCTGATGTTTCCGTGTCAGGCTGACCACTTAACCGGTACATATCCTATATATAGCTGCTCAAGAAAGTGGAATTGGCTACCGCATAACACGATCGTACATTGAAGTACCACTTTAGAGTTTAGTACAATGTAGCTAAAGTTTGTTTTAGTAGAATCACCTTTTTCAATAGAATCATTTATAGAGTAATTGACAAGTGCTAAGTTTACAATATGTGTTCATAATTGCGTGAATCAGTCGTAATACATGTCTGGCAGAGTCTATGAAGCGATTGGCGTACAGACAGAGCCCGATCAAGCTGAGGTTGCCCCCCCCCCTACCTTTCCATTCCCGGCGACACTTTCAGAAAAAAGTAGGTTTATTTGATGAGTTGACAAAGTTGTTTGGGTGAAAGTTTCAAGATTACAAAAAAAAAAAAAAAAAAAAAAAAAAAAAATCAAGAAAATGAATCACCGTCCACTTTCTCAAATAGGCATTTGTATAATTCACAAACATGTATGATCCACAGTTTATGTTGCAGAATAAATAAGGACGTCTTTTCAAAACTCGCCTTATCCAAAATCATAAAAATTGTGTTTTCCCTAACAGTCTAGTAATCATTTTAAACTATAATTCTGAAATTGTAAAATCCTCCATTCTACTGAAACCAATGGACACAGTATACAGTTTTTGGCATTTTCCCCAAATTTGAATTTCTGGATACGGCAAGTTTTGAAAATTATAGATACTCTAAAATTGAAAAGGACTTTTACAGATAAATTGAATATGGAGATCTTTTATTACAGTAAAACGTCAGGGACCAAAATATAAAATGCAAACATTGGAAAAACTTAAATTGTGAGAAAATACACACAAATTTCTGGGCCCCTGAAATTAGTGGGCCCAGGGCCGAGACCCCGGAAACCCATGCATTAATCAGGCCCTGCGTACAGATTCAGAGATGCCAGGTATTTCGCGCACATGTGCAGTAGCAACCAGTTATGTAGTCGTAAAAAAAACAGAGGGTATACGCTCTAAGCAGAGGGTATACACTCAAGACAGAGGTAAACGCTCTAAGCTGAGGGTATACGTTCAAGACAGAGGGTATACCTTAGAGTGTATATACAATAGCTTTTTTGAGAAACAGGGTGTATACGGTGTTTCTGAAAAAAATCCAGAAGGTTTACGGCGTATGCCTCCGCATACCCTCCATTACATCCCTGGTAGCAACGGATATTCGAGCAACGAGATCCTCCTTGAGTCAAGGTTACTATATCTAAAGGTTGCGCCATTTCACCCCGTAACCAATAGGGAGCGACTCGCTGCTTGACGTCACTGCGCGTGCTAAGATGAGTTTCCCAATTGACTTTGCATTAGAAAGGCGCTATTTTTAATTAAAAAATATCAGTAGAAATTTTTGCGTGAAAAGAAGTTTAACGATTAAAATATATTCTTTATACATAGGACAAACATCACATCTAAATTTTAAGCTATTATCTCTTTTTAGCTCTTCGAAATTTAATTGTTAAATTTGCTGTCTTTTTCATTAAGTTTCGTTTACGATTCAATATGAAAAAGTTCATTTACATAAAAAAAAGTGTAAAATAATATTTTTTATAAATAAAATCTTAAAGACCTACAAAAGCAGGAAATTTCATCGTTACACGACTGCAGATAATATTTTGTTAACAATTTTTAATATAGTATATTTATAATATTCGATTGGTATTCAATTTGAAATCTAAGATAATTCTAATATTATTATAATTTCGATATGTCTTTGATAAAAACCCATAAAAAAGGTTTAAAAAATAATAAGTTAAGTTTCAACTTCATAGCAAGATTTCACAAGATTGAGTTTTGAATAATTAGATTTAAAAGACAAATAAAATAGAAACTTTAATAAGTAAACATATGAATATTGAATATTTTTAAACGGAAATATTTATACGGTGTAATTATATGGTTTGTTGGAAATAATTTTTGAAATTCAGATTAATATAATTTATAAATACACTAAAAAGTTTATTTAAAATAATAATTTAATGCTATATAATAATAATAATAAATATAAATCTACATACATAATTAAAAGAAATTAAGGCAAATTATTGCGTTAAAGTGAATTTAACGTTTAACCCTTTAACCGCCAAAACTATAAGGTTGAAATTTTCAACTTTTTACCTGAACGGCGTTTGCCACCACAAACTCTGAAAGATAATTTTCGCTTTATATGGTCTTAAAATGTTATGTCTTTAAGTAAGGCCAATTTTTTAATTGAAAAATAGCGGTGGGTATGTAAATAACTTAAATAAGTGTATTTATTTTGACTGTTGCGTGAACGCAACACCAGCGGGTAATGGGTTAAACTAAATTTTTACATCCAAATAAAGTGCCATATTTAAAATTTAAAATTACATCAATTCAGCTTTTTAAAACTTAATTTTAAATGTACTATTGTTTTCTTCAGATGCAGCTAATGTGATTAAATATTAAAATGATTTATTTTTTTATATAATAAAAATGAGGACAGCAGTATTTATAAAGGAGATTTAGAATACAAATAACAGAAATTTTAATTTTTAAATTGCCAAATATTTAAAACTGAAACATTTATGCGATATAGAAAAGTTAAAATTTGAAATTCAGAGCACTATACGTTTATAAATACCTTCCAAAAGAGTTATATAAAATTATATTTTAATGCTGTATGGGGATAAAATTATATAAAATTATTTTAATAAATAATATATTTTAGGTTTTTACCCTCAGAATATGCTTTCATTTCCAGCACTTGATTTCATCACAGGGTGCATTTTGAAGATGTATTTTAATGTGTGCTCCTTTATTTGCTATTTCTCGTACTGTTTTATCATGCAATCAAATTTGACTTACTCCACATTTTTGATTTTCTGGCAACGTATCTCTTTTTTATTTCTAATGAATATATTTGATTAAAATGCCTCAATCGAATAAAAGTCCTGGTTTTCACAAATGTTTTTATTATGGATGTAGTAACCTTGTTTTAGAGAAGCAATTAAAGCTTCGTGTGAGGGCAAACTGCCCTAGGTGTCAAAGAAAATAACAATAAATGTTTACTTCACGCCTCCATCCCTTTTTAAAGATCGACTGAAGATAAGAAGCAATAAAAACTGATCTTAGAAAAGAAAAAATACACGGCTATTTGAAGAAAAAAAATCCCTTCTAAATCGTTTTATTCCTAGAAAAAAAATACTTCTGTTAAAAAAAAATGTTTTATTTTGAAGAAACATGCTCTCCTCTGACCAAAGATACAAATCTTTTTAGCATAAATTCTATTTTAAATAAGAAAATAGGTTATTTTCTGTTGCAAGACTCCTCCTTAGCACGCGCAGTGACGTCATGCGCACCGAAACCTTGATACCAGAAGTAAAGGGAAATGGCACCCCCCTGCCTTGAGTCACATAAATTCTCACCCCCAATCCACCCTCCAATCATCCAATCCCCCAATCGTGCCTCAAAAATGGCATCCGGGAAATTGCGCACAGGAGTGCTGAAATGGGCTGCCACTCCATCATGCTGAAACAAGCAGTCGCTAACGAATGACGATCGGAACATCTTGAACTAGGTCTGGTAAAACTTCTTTCACATTCAACAATTCAGCTAAACAATTCAGCTAAAATTTGATATTTTATAGCGTGTACCCTATGTACATAATTGGGGCTTTAAAATATCGTATTGCTGTATTTTACAACTAAATGAGTTTAAATTAATTAATTTTATCTGCTCAACACTCTGCAACTTTTTTTTTATATTAATATTTTAAAGTATTCAGTAAAAATAATGTAAGTGAATTTTACCTTAATAGCTTGATCGAATTTTTGTTGTTGTTGTTTCCGAAGAACAAATTTCATCAGTTTCATCACTTCTTTTAGTCTGATCCTGTATATAAATACTACATTGATGAAAAATTATGAGCTTTTTGCCATAAAATCTTAAAGTCTGTTTTCAAATCAGCATGAAACATCTGATAACATCAAGAATTCTTAAAAGATTGTTCTTCTTGGCCAAGAAAGGAATCTAATGTTGGTAGGGTATTTTCAACAATGTATTCACAACACTTCAGGACAGAAGGCAAAAATATCAATGGAGCAGTCAGCAATCGAAAAATTGGAATCCTTATGTGGAATTAGATCATTAGTAGATCATAATTAGATCCTGTATTCCATTCAATATTTTCAATATCTGTTATAATTTGCGCGATTTCTATTATTCATCTTATCAAACACTTTTTAACCTGTATTTTTTTTTTATAAAAACTTAAATTTTATTTTAATATCACACTGTAAGAAATTTTCTTTTGGAAGAATAGTTTTTTTTATACTCATATTTAGTGCTAGATAACACAAATAAAGTAAATTTTCGTCTTATTTAACAGTGCTGTGTTTTCTTAAGGCGTATATATTTATTCAAATATAGTGGTAGCCAAGAGCTCGATTTATCTATTAAAGATTAAATTTTAATTGATTCACATATGCATCACTGCGCAGAGTAGTGTTAATTCCATTTTTTATTTTTTTAAAAACATAAAATTTAATCGCATTCCAAATAAATAACCATGTTTTAGAAATATACCGAGAAAAATATACAGCAGTTAAACCTAATGTTACAAACATGGAAACTAAAGACTAAATAGATTTAAGATGTTTTTTTCATTTTCTCCGTACTTTGGGTTTACGTAATTAATTATTCTAGCATTTGAAATTGTTGAAGACTGGAACTATTACCCATTTTTATTGATACACTTCGTCTCAAAATTGCTATTTCGAAGATTTAGGGAAGATAAAACGCAGGTTTACAAGTACAAGTCACAATACGATGCATGACAGTAAATCATGCGATAAATTTCGAGAGGACGCTTTTTGATAATTGAAAAGGACGTGCCCTGTAAAAAAATATCCGTCAATATACGCAAATTTTTCCGTAATATTTTACGAAATAGTTACATTTTTCTAAGAAAACAGTACAATTTCCGTAATTGACATTATGAGATTATAAATCTGTATAAATCCAGTAAGTTTTCCATAAATTTTTCGGACTGTTTCTGTATTGCTTTCAAAACAGTACAAATTCCGTAAATGATGTTGTTCAGAAATAATTGACATGTTAGGAAAGCGAAGTAATTAATTGTTGTATGTACTTGTCTTACAGTGAAATTATTTTCAACGGAACTTCAATATTGGCCAAACGTGGCTCTAGATTGAAAATATATCCAATGATTCCCCAATGTTGTTGGTTTTACGTGGGTTTTCAAGTAAAACCGATAAAAGTCATGACGCCATATATGCATGCATATTTAAACTATAAAGTATTTTAACGCCATAGTATTTTTCTTTCTTTCTTTTTTTTTTTTAAATAAAAAGCTTTAAAATTGTTTTTAAAATTCTTTACGATATTATAAAAAAATAAAATCATATTAATTCTTTTTAAGTTTGAGACAGTTGAAAAGGAAGTATCACAGTTTATTTTCATAATGGTTTTAAAATAATGTTTCACTTATTTATAGCAAACTATATTTATATTTTTAATGAAAAAATCTATTTTTAATTTTAATATTTTTTAATCTATTCACTTTAACAGATTCTCACATAAAACTTAAAACATATCTGACATATAATAACTAAATTATTATAAAATTGACGTTTATGTAAGCTATAATAAGCATGAAAGGAAATTTATTTTAATACCATGAAGTAATTTACTCTGAGTTTACAGTAGATCATCACACAAATAATTTGAAAAAGTACATGTTTGAAAAAAAATATGTTGGTATTCATGGAAAAATAAATGAATATATTAAGAAATAAATAAAAATAATATTACAAGAAAATTTTTAAAATCTTGCAAAAAAGAAGCAATTAGTACTTATAATACATTCTTTCATGCATGTAATATTTTAAAGACTAAAAATTTTCTTTTATAAAGCATGAAATTAAAAAGCTAAATATTCAAAATTATGGAAACATTCAGAATTGTACGCTCAATTGAAAAATATTATCTCCACGAAAATATGTTTTTTGTTTAACATCTTGCCCTTACTTCATAAAAAGCATCTGAAATAAGTAACGATATTTGAAAACGCAACTCGTGTTCCCGTGGCATAGTGGTTAAGAGTGTTAATCTGGAAGAGGACAGGTCCGTAGTTCAAACCCCACTGTAGATAAATGTTGTTTCATTACTGTTATTTGAATTAAATAGAGATGTTCTGACCTTGATAAAAGTGTCCCTAAAAATTGAAATTTATAAAGATGTAAATTTCTCGAAAAGTTCTAGATATATATATTTTTTTGTCTTTGAAACAAAAATTTTAAATGCGGAAATATAAAAAGAAACGGAAAATTTTTGTGAAAAACGGAAATTTTTTCCGTTAAAATACGGAAATAGTACCGGCGTCTGGATTGCCAGTACAGTTTCCGTTTTTTAACTGAAATTTTTTTTATAGTGTGTTTACGTCATAAAGTCTATTTAATGATTGCTATAATTTCTTTTATGTAATACTATTACAGAGAGCGTGATTAAATAAAAAAGTACAGTGCAATATGAAACTCAAATGGTAACACAAAAAATATTTGTCACTCGAAGAAGTGAGTAAAATACAACCTCTCTTTGAAAATCTTCCACAATAATGAGAATATGTGTCACTTCCAGGGGCGGATCCAGAGACTCGGTTTTTTTTTTTTTTTGGGGGGGGGGGGGCGATGCCGGATGATATATAATCAACACAGTCATAGTTTCTATTTGCTAAATCATTCCTTACAGTTAATTATTATATGAATATGAAATAATTAATGCTATTTAAATTTACTATAGACTCTTGATTATCCGACGTTCGATTAACCGACACACTGGGTTAACCAACCCTCTTATTATATAACAGGGTGGGGGCAAAAAAAACTTTTTTTTCGAGATCCGATTATGGGTAGTGCGGAAAAGTTGCCACTGGTGACACTAAGTGTACACAAAAAATTTGAGATTTTTCGGAGAATTCCTTCATTCGCCGTAAATGGCTTGAAGTTTTGCTGAAATTTTTGAACTTTTTTAGCAAAAATTTTTAAAATGGTAAATTAAATTTGTTTTCGCAGAATTTACTTGAAATGTCATGTTTAGTGTACGAAATGATTAAATAAGCTCTGACTAACTATTATTTATTAGTTATGTGTATTTTGAATTAGGCGATTTTTATAGCCTTTTCCCGTATAACTGAACAAAAATTGTAAGTATTGTTTGGTTCGTTCGTCGGTTTCTCTCTTTTGTGTTTATTATCTTCCTCGCTCTTCCTTCGGTTATTTTTATGAGTTCAGAGTCACATATTTGAATGCCAGATCACAGCGTGTCTTGACAGCAATTCTGGAAGAAGAGGAGATATGGAGTAGAAACTAATGAAAACGCAATCAGTCATCACGAGGATGAGGGGGGAAATTGGAGATGGGATTAACTGCGAGATGGGATTTTAATTATTTTTCTGCCGTAAAATACAGCTATTTGTCAGAAGATTAAAAAAGTGGGCACTTTGAAGCAGGCAGTTCGTCTGAATCAGAATTTGAACCAGGGCCTTCGAAAGCAGACATTCCCAAACGCATGTCCCTTTCTCACACAGCGTTCATCAGATTTAGAACTGGTATATCATATAGGTAAACTGCGTTAAGAGCTTCATTTGTGCTTCAGGATGCAGGAATTGTGACAACCAGGAATAAAAATCTCGTCATCGATAAAGACTTGGCCAGGAGACAGAAAAAGAAACTTGAAAAAAAGATACAGGAGGAGAAATATCTTGGAAAATGAAAAATTACAATATTTTTCAATAGTGGAAATAATAACACGATCTTTATAGAAAAAAGGGAACAAGCGGCACAGTCGAGAGAAATACGAAGCATATAATCCCTAATGGCGTGCGAAAATGTACTTGTTCATTTCTACGAGCCTATCTATTCCTGTTTCATGGACATCAAAAATGCGAAAGGCCATCTAGATTCTACCATCTAGATTAGACAGTTGATGTCGCTGTCAGAGTGGGAGCTCGTTCGTATGAAGAATACATATCAAATGCTGCAGTTCTCTTCTTGATTTTTTCCAAAGCAGGCTTTATTCTGGCTTAGAAAATTATGTAATGATTTTGAAATTTCTCCGCAGTGGTCAGAAGGAGGTGTCAAGTGACCCAAATATTCCAAACCACGTTCAGACAGCATGGCGATATTTGTTTCGCCTTTGTCAACGGCGCTGCTTGCTCTACCCCCCCCCCCCCTTCTTTTATGAGGATCGTTTTATTTTTTTCTACTATCAAAAAAGATGCTTGCAATTTTTCTACCTCTAAAATCTTGCTCCTCCTATATCTCCTTTCCAAGTTTTTTTTTTTCTGCCTCCTGACCAAGTCTTTACCGATGACGAGATCATTATTCGCTGTTGTCACAATTCCTGCAATTTTTGCTCACTTATACGCGAAAAAGCTATAAAAGTCATTTAATTCAAAATGCACATAACTATTAAATAATACATAATTAGAGCTTATTTAAGCATTTCTAACTCTAAACATGACATTTCAAGTAAATTCAGCTAAAAAAACTTAAATTTAACATTTTTTAAACTTTTGCTAAAAAAGTTCAAAAATCAGCATTTGAGCCAAACTTCAAGCCATTTGTGGCAATTGAAGCAATTTCCCGAAAAATCTCAAATTTTTTGTGTGAACTTAGTGCCACCAGTGGCAACTTTTCCACACTACCCATCATCGAAAATCGAAAAAGGTTTTTTCGGCCCACCCTGTTATATAACCCTCCTCTCCTCAAAATATGACTTATTTGAAATGCAGTAAACCAACGTTTAAAATGCACAAATAATGCGTGAAAAAGCAGTAAACAGCTGTTTCGAATCTACAACGAGATTCTTCTTCAGTGCAAGAGAGGGAAAAAAGGAACAGCGTGCTAGGAAAAGGAAGGCTGAGCAAAATGATAGACAGAGACGCGCTGCCTTATATACCCTATGCGGGTAGCGAAAGCGCCAGAAACAACCAATGAGAGAAAAGCAGTGGAAACGACTGGGTGGACAATTAGCGACATCTACCGGAAAAGGAGAGAAAATGAAACCAAAAAAGAGGAAATTAAATTAATGCTTTCCAAATACTTGGAAAATCTGGAGTACTAGATAAGTCATTGGCTAAAGAGTGAGAATTTTTAATGATGCGGTAAGCTTCCCAAAAATCAAGATCAAGGTTAGAAGAACAATTTTGGATAATGGTGGCTGAGGAAAAATCGAACCTATGTTGAGAAGACCAAGAATGTTGAGCAATAGAAGAACGTTTGAGCTCCTGATTTTTAACATAAGCTTCATGCTCTTTTAAACGAAATCTAAGAGCACGTTTAGTCTGGCCAATATAAGAAAGGCCGCATTGGCAAGAGATTTGGTAAATACCCCAGTTATCTAGGCGATCAATGGGTTGTTTCAGATTTGAAAAAGTGATTTTATTAACAGGAGAAAAAATAACATTAAAATCAAACGTTCTTAAGATTTTAGCAACTTGCTGACTGATTTTAGGAAAAAATGGTAACACAACTGAAGTATTAGAGTTGGAATTAGAATGCTTTTCAGAATGGACGGATTTCGTCACTTTCTTATAAATAGAATCAATAATATTAGAGGAATAACCACGATCAACAGCAATAGCTTTGAGGTAATTAAGTTCAGCACTAAGTAACTGAAGAGTGGAACAAAAATTGGTAGCCCGAAAAACAAAAGTATTGAAAGCAGCGAATTTCTGGTTAGGGGGATGAGAAGAATGCCTGTGAGGTGGAAGACTGACAGCAAAAGGTTTACGAAAGACGGTAGTCTGAAAGCCATTATCACAACGAATAACAAGGACATCAAGGAAAGAAAGACAGTTATTGGTCTCAATTTCAGAGGTAAATTGAATGCATGGATAAATGGAATTCGTAATAGAGAGAATATGATTAATATCCGAATTTATTTCAACCACGACATAAACATCATCAACATAACGAACATAGAACGGAATTTTAAAATTTCAAAAAGTTTGACCTCAAAATATTGCATATAAATATCGCATAAAATTGGACTAAGAGGATTACCCATAGCCAAACCATAAATCATGCGGAAGAAATTACCATTGAAAACAAAAGTATTTTGTGACAAGCAAGCGCGAGTGAGAAGGATAAGTTCTTCGATTTCAAAATAAGAGGAATGGAATTCACAAAGCTTGTTCTTGAGGCAATCCAAAGCCCCCTCCACCGGAACGTTTGTAAATAATGATTTAACATCAAAAGAAACCATCATGTGACCCTGCGGCTTAAAATTATGGAGTTTTTTTAACAAAATCAAAAGAATTCTTAACAGTGAAACAGTTACTGCTCAAAAGTGGGGAAAAAACAGAAACTAAATATTTGGCAAGCTTATAAGAAGCTGTACCGATACTAGAGACAATAGGTCTAAAAGGAATGTCAGGTTTATGGACCTTAGGTAAAGCATAAAACCTGGCACAATGCGCAATAGATGGAATAAGAGACTTCTTAAAGTTAGTAGGAATAATGGAAGAAGACTTGATGGCAGACTTAATAGAATTAATTTCACTAGTGGAAGGATCTTTGCGGATGTCCACATAAGGACCATCTTTAATTAATTTATGGGATTTTTCCAAATACGAAGATTTGTCGAGAAGAACAATCTCACCACCTTTGTCAGCTTTAGTAATGATTAAGTTTGGATCAGAACGCAAATTTTTCAGACATTGTTTAACTGGAATTTTAAGATTGGGCTTATAAACATTAGAATTGAAATCAACAGTATTGGAAATGAGATGCCTGATGGACTCTTTTTGAGAAGAAGATAGAGCGCTATGCTTAAAAGCCCTTTCAATAGGAGCAATTAGATTAGGTAAAGAAGGAATAGCAGAGACAGAAAAATTGTTATTCAATTTGAGAGCATCGAGCTGATTGTCACTTAAAGAAACACTAGAAAGATTGACAACAACATTTTGGTTAACAACAGGCAAATTGCTGGGGTTATTAACGACAGGACTTTTACAAAGTTCATTAAATTTCTTCTTTAAAACCGAACAATGAACAGAAGAAGCTGTGAGAACTCTACTCCATGACCTTCTGTCTATAGACTCAAAATCAGGTGTAGAATTAGCGAGGCTGATATGTAAGGAATATAACTCGCGCTCTATATGAGCAATTTTATGGCGAGTCTCTTGAATCAAAGCTCTTAAAAGAGATAATTTAGAACGAAATAAGACCTTGTCAATTCTGTTAGAAGAAGATAAATTACAACGTATAGAAATGAAATTAGGAATAACCTTCTTACGCCAACAGTCACATGGCCGCAGGGTCACATGATGGTTTCTTTTGATGTTAAATCATTATTTACAAACGTTCCGGTTGAGGGGGCTTTGGATTGCCTCAAGAACAGGCTTTGTGAATTCCATTTCTCTTATTTTGAAATCGAGGAACTTATCCTTCTCACTCGCGCTTGCTTGTCACAAAATACTTTTGTTTTCAATGGTAATTTCTTCCGCATG
Organism: Maratus speciosus; assembly: GCA_963932465.1. Lineage (NCBI taxonomy): Eukaryota > Metazoa > Arthropoda > Arachnida > Araneae > Salticidae > Maratus > Maratus speciosus. The sequence goes on along the minus strand of OZ010787.1, from coordinate 456,146,866 downwards.
ATTGATGGTTTGGCTATGGGTAATCCTCTTAGTCCAATTTTATGCGATATTTATATGCACTATTTTGAGGTCAAACTTTTTGAAATTTTAAAATTTCCATTCTATGTTCGTTATGTTGATGATGTTTATGTCTTGGTTGAAATAAATTCGGATATTAATCATATTCTCTCTATTATGAATTCCATTGATCCATGCATTCAATTTACCTCTGAAATTGAGACCAATAACTGTCTTTCTTTCCTTGATGTCCTTGTTATTCGTTGTGATAATGGCTTTCAGACTACCGTCTTTCGTAAACCTTTTGCTGTCAGTCTTCCACCTCACAGGCATTCTTCTCATCCCCCTAACCAGAAATTCGCTGCTTTCAATACTTTTGTTTTTCGGGCTACCAATGTTTGTTCCACTAATCAGTTACTTAGTGCTATACTTAATTACTTCAAAGCTATTGCTGTTGATCGTGGTTATTCCTCTAATATTATTGATTCTATTTATAAGAAAGTGACGAAATCCGTCCATTCTGAAAAGCATTCTAATTCCAACTCTAATACTTCAGTTGTGTTACCATTTTTTCCTAAAATCAGTCAGCAAGTTGCTAAAATCTTAAGAAGGTTTGATTTTAATGTTATTTTTTCTCCTGTTAATAAAATCACTTTTTCAAATCTGAAACACCCCATTGATCGCCTAGATAACTGGGGTATTTACCAAATCTCTTGCCAATGTGGCCTTTCTTATACTGGCCAGACTAAATGTGCTCTTAGATTTCGTTTAAAAGAGCATGAAGGTTATGTTAAAAATCAGGAGCTCAAACGTTCTTCTATTGCTCAACATTCTTGGTCTTCTCAACATAGGTTCGATTTTTCCTCAGCCACCATTATCCAAAATTGTTCTTCTAACCTTGATCTTGATTTTTGGGAAGCTTACCACATCATTAAAAATTCTCGCTCTTTAGTCAATGACTTATCTAGTACTCCAGATTTTCCAAGTATTTGGAAAGCACTAATTTAATTTCCTCTTTTTTGGTTTAATTTTCTCTCCTTTTCCGGTAGATGTCGCTACTTGTCCACCCAGTCGTTTCCACTGCTTTTCGCTCATTGGTTGTTTCTGGCGCTTTCGCTACCCGCATAGGGTATATAAGGCAGCGCGTCTCTGTCTATCATTTTGCTCAGCCTTGCTTTTCCTAGCACGCTGATCCTTTTTTCCCTCTCTTGCACTGAAGAAGAATCTCGCTGTAGATTCGAAACAGCTGTTTGCTGCTTTTTCACGCATTATTTGTGCATTTTAAACGTTGGTTTACTGCATTTCAATATTCCTGCACAAAGGCTTTAATTGCTATTTTAATATGACTTATTGTTACTAATTGTGCCGAAAAATTAAAAATGTTACCATAGAATTTATTTATTAAATGTCTTAGTTTTATTCTTTTCATTTTTACTCTGGTAATTATTTATCTTATCGGTTTATTCAAAAAAGGGATTGAATAAAAATCTCAAGGGGTCTTAACATCCTTGAAAAGTCAAAATGTGTCATCTAAACGGTGCATATACTTCTTCATAATCTACTCAATATTAGTCCATCAAGGTTAACATTTGTTACTGAGACCTAGGCTGTTTCCATAGCTTCTCTACAAGAGGTAGAAAGACAGCAAAAAATGGTAAACCAAACAATGAAAGGTCGATGACAGTAGAGCAGCATTTTCTATTCAACTCACCTAGAAGGCCTTTCATTAAGTAAATACATAAAGGAAGAATTGTTTTACCAAGTTCGCTTTAAAAAATTAACACACCATATGCATTTTAGCTTTTAACTGACTAAGACAACCCTTTTTTGTTCATTCATCAAATACCCCTTGAAATTCACCATTTTGGGTGGCAATAGCAGTACATTTTTTAAAAACATTAGTGGCTTTTTTTCAGAAGATATTAATATGCTTGAAGTTTTAAAAGGTCTTTTCTTTTTCTTGTTTCTTTCTTTCTTTGAAAATTGCTACGAATCCTATTCTTTTCTTAAACAAAAGAGCTCTGTGCGAAAATATTATACAGAAATTAGAAGTGCAGCTTCTTTGAAAAGATGAAAACGTTTCTACATTTTAAAGGGATCCTCATAACGGTGTCAATTTTCTGTAGTAGAAATTCAACAAAAGGTACACGAAGTGGCATCGTCCCCCACCTCAACCCATAGTGTCAAAAATTATGGCGCCATATGCCTTTGGACAGGACATAATCTTTTTTTGTTCATTAATTGGCGAAACGTCAGTGAGGTTTACCATTGACACCTGAAAAGTGTTTGGTTTTCTTTTGTTTGTCTGCCTGTTCCGCGAAAACTGCCGTTAATAGCGTTGGATTTATATCTTGGGGGCGACCGCCCCGATCGCCCCCCCCCCCCCCCCTGGAACCGTGCCTCGGGGAATCTCCTCCTGGGGCTAAATATGCATTTTTTCGCGATCCGTTCACGAAATTCGCATTTTTTCCGAGATCTCTTGACGAAATTTGCGTTTTTTCCGCGATTCTTTGGCGAAATTCGCGTTTTTTTCTGCAATCCTTTGACAATTTTTTTTCTGCGGTCCTTTGACAAAATTTTCGTTTTTTTCCCGGTCTTTTGACGAAATGCGTAATTTTTTGACGAAATTCGCGTTTTCCGCGATTTTTTGATGAAATTGGCGCTTTTTGCGCAATGCTTTGACGAATTTGGTGATCTGGGAACGAAAGACGAAATTGAATTTTTTTCAGCGACCATTTGTTGGAATTCGCGATAATCGGTGGATTTTTACTTTTTATTTGGGGGGGGCGACCGCCCCCCCCCCCCCGTGGATCCGCGCCTGGTCACTTCTGTTTTGAAAAGTCATACCGAAGGTTTAACATAATACGAATCAACAGGTTGAAAACTAATTTATTGAATCTCCTCCTTTTTCTGATCATATAATGCCGTGATATAAATAAGTCCTCACTCTGCAATTTTTTTATTGTAAGTGTCATTCATAGTAGCATTCGGACTCATAAAATTAGTATACTTAAATTCAGAAATCATTTTCTTGATATTGTGTAATAAATAAGTATCTTTCTACTACAACAAAACGTTTAGCGCTTTATCTCTTGTTTTACTATCATGCACTCTACGGTAATTCCTTATAGACCAGGAGCCAGAAGTACAGATAATCACCTCATCGAGTTCACGGATGACATTCTAGGATTAGTTAAATCTTGTTTCGCATATTAAAACACAATCGGTCTGTCAAGTCATATCTTGGCGGAAAGCACCTGAAAACCCAATTTTAGCGGCTGACTCGCAGGTTTAAAACTGTGTTTTCCTGCAACAAGGAGTACACTTTTAAAAATCTGCAGCATTTGCTGTATATTCACTCCGCCTCTATTATAGAATATCTCTATTCTGACCTACGAGAATGCTCCATAATATAGTCAAGTAACCGTTTTCTATAAAAGCGGCTGAGTGACTATGCAGCAAATGCTGCAAATTTTTAACAGTGTGTGAAAACGTGGAGGACTGGGAGCAGAAAAACACAATGGTAAACCTACGAATCTGCTGCTAAAATCGGGTTTTTAGGCGTTTTCCACCAAGATATGACTTGGCAGAGCGATTGCGTTTTAATATGCGAATCAAGATTTAACTAATCCAAGAATTTTATCAGTGAACTCGATGAGGTGATTGGCTGTGCTGCCGGCTCCCGATCTATTATTGTATAGGTATGTGTATGGTCTACCTTCCCTAAACGTTTGTGTTAATAATTTTGAAACACCAGGTATTGTTTAAAATTCATATAATTAAATAATACTCCCTGCCATACCAGACTCAAACGTCATTACCTTAGTACAATTTAGATGCTTTAATGTTATATAATTAACTAATATGTAACATAATACCTTTATATCTCTTTTCTCGTACATCAAAAAGTATATTTTTACACTTTTCATACATGAAATCTTCTTAAATTTGTAACAAACTGGATTTCTAACCTAATCTTCTGACGTAAAATTTAAAGAAAATATCTTTCTCTCGCCGACTAGAACAGTTTTCATTTTTTTGCCCGCTGAATTACGAAATAACCAACAAACGTGAAAAACTATATATTTTAATTTTTTATGTGACACGCTTAAAACAAAACCAACTTTTCCTCAACGGTTTATTTAGAGTAAACAATTTTCTTTGTAAATGAAAAATGCATCTTACGTTTGAGAAACATCCTTTCAAACAAGATCAACGTATCAGATGCTCAAAATAACCAAAGGGATCATTTAACTTCAGCGTAATTTAATTTAGCATTAAGAAGTGACATGCAAATCGAGTTAAAATGATAACTTTCTCATGAACTTGATGTTATTGCTGCTTATGATTAATTGAGGCAACTAAGGACAGCCATAACAAATAGGATTAACAATGCATTACTTTCCTAAATTTTCTCCTGACTCCCAGAGTAAAAAATTTCCATTATCCTAAAGGTGCACTTCGCGTTTTCACCTTTAGAGATTAAATTTGTTTATATTTAATGATTTTTTTGCTCTCCAATTATTTTAATCTACGATTCCAAAATGAATCCTTAAAACTAAATTAAAACACACTACCGTATAATGCAATATAATTAACTCTAAACTTCACAAAAATTATGTATTTTAAAACTTAACGTGTTTTATTAAGAACATTTTTTTTCTCTGTAGTATAAAATGGCTAATAGGCTTGAAGTACTAAATGCATTGTTTTATATATGAAAAATAAAGACGAAAATATTTCCTGAGATTTTAATTTTAAAGGTTGCATTAAGAAATAAAATAATAAGATTGTGTTTTAGATTTGAAAATTTATTTTCTGTGATGAAAAAGATAATTCCCTGTAAAAAATTATCTAAAATCTGCTAAGTGGATCCAAATGGTTAACACTTTTAGGTGTTCGGCCAATTAACCTAATAATTCAAGTTTTTTTCGTGTTTATATTAAGGTAGGCCGCAAAATTACAGATGCTTTAAAATTATTAAAGGAAATTTGTTTGAATAATACTTCTGACTGTGAACTTACTAAGCTAACGATTTTTAAAATTCATTCAGAGATGATTAACTGGAATCTTTTCCTATCATGATAATTATATCCTTAACACATTAAAACACATACCTGCGCTGGCCCTATCCTCTTCGTTACTGAGCACTAATGCAGTATTATTGATTATAACTGAATTATTTCTTATCCCATTTGACTTCAGATCGAGATTTTTAATCTATTTGCATTAGTTCGAACCATAGACTTCAAAACATATTGTGATATCGAAATTGTAATTATGTTCGAGTATCATTAATAAAACGGTGCAAAACGGAGGTCCACATATGTGGACCCAGGGAACGAAGAGGTTAAGTGGCGCAAAATATGCACACGTCCCGTGTCCGAGTGTACCTCGGGATCCGTTAAGACAGGTCGGTTGACCTGCAGCCCATGTGGAATCCTTTATTTCTTACAAAATTTTCGTCTTATTTAATGGTACAATTTATTAGATAAGGAGAATTTTTTTTCAAGAAATTAGTGTTTTCACAGGGACCGTAATTGGATCACACTGCGTTACCTACCTTCAGAATATAACACGTGTTTTTATCTGTAGTTTTACATTCATGGGAAAAATCATTAAAAAATGCCTCTAAGCCATGAAATCTAGACCAAATTAGGGAATAAAGAAATTCAGTCACTGCTTTTCTGGAATCTTTAATGCTGTAACGCATATTTTGTGACGTAACGATAGACGTTCTACAGCGAGGGGGAAAGAAAACGGCAAACCTAACATTTCCTCTAAAATAATAGTGGTGTGCAAAGAGCCGGAGATATGGCAACTTCGGAAAAGCAATACACTTCTGGAGGCTAAAGAAAAAGACAGGCTACCGCGGTACATCTCACGTCTCTTTTTTTACAAACCATTAAAGTGACATGATGCTCTTTTCGCACACCTTCATTGGTGCATTCGAGCATCACGTGACTCCAGCGGTCTGTAAAAAAAGATACGTGGAATGCACCGCGGTATCGTGTCTTTCTCGTTAGCCTCGTACACCCCTACTGTGATGTCACTACTTCCAGTGCCTTAGTCTTCCTGAAGATAGCCGTGGTTAAGCACGAAGTGCTTATTATAAATTTATAATCCCAACTAAGTTTACTATTTTTCATAAGCAATTTCTAATAATGTCATTAATTGGAAAGTCATTTAGTGTAGAAATAAGTTTTATAATATTTTGCCATTTTATGCGCAAAAAAAAAAGATTTTTCATTACCTAATTGAAAAATACTTAAATAATACCTAATACCTATACTATAATACCTAATTGAAAAATGTGTAAGCATGGGCGTATGCAGGATTTTAGTTAGGAATGAAAGGAGAGAGGGCAATGATAACTTGGTACATTCTGTTAGCATAAGCACCGGAAGGAGGAAGAGCCGTTGCCCCTCCCTCTATCTTGAAATTTAACTAATTGAATTTTATTTACCTAAATAATGAAAATAAAAAAAGACAATTTTTAATTTTGTTTTCTTTATAAAGTACCCATATTTCAAATTTATTTTAAATAGGAGTTCAGGAAAGGAAAACAACTTGATAAGAAAAAAGTAATAAAATACTGTTTCAGCATATTTTGAAAAAGGTTTTAAATCCATTACTTTTTATGTTTATATAGTTAAAAATTATTTTGCAGGATGAGATTTGATAAAAACTCTTAGTTTAGCATATTACATAAAAAGTTTAGTAACATAGGCACATCTTTTCCAAATCTTACCCTCCCTTTATTTCTTTCTGCAGACACTGATGTCTCTTAGTATTCCAAGCTATCGAAATTTGGGTGGGTAGGCCCTTTCCTTCTTCTCCCTTTCACTCTCTCCTGCTTACGCCCATGAAAGGATGCAATTTTTGGTGAACTTTATATTTTGGTGAAAGCAATTCTTGAGTTATTTAATGTAACAAAAATAATTTAGTTCCAAATCTTGGTAAATAGGCTTGTACAATTTTTACACGCGGCTTATGGCATAACCCAGTTACTTCTTTTATAATATAACTAGTAGGCTATGCCCGCTGCGCTGGTCAATTTTTCCAAATGAACATTGGTGAATTTGAATTTGCATTTTAAACAATATGGACCTTCAGGTGGATCTTACTCATTGCTGAAAACGATACGAACGCCATTGTGATATAATATTACCTAAAGCGTTGGTCAAAATTTAGCTATTAAGAAGTAATTCTTTTTGTTGATTACTAACAATGCACTTTTGGCAGGGTAATGAGACCGTTAATACAACAGGAATTAATAGTTCTATAACTAATCAACATATAATGAAATGTTATATACTAACAGCATTCCTGAAACGTTATGTAACAGTGCCACTTATATCAAAATACGTTCTGTAGATTTAAAAAAAAGGCTAAACTTTCATAATCAGGTTCACTTAATTTTTTAACTTTTTTTTTGCTCTATGACTAAGTAGCGTTGAACAATACGTATACACTAAAACCTTTCCAAAATTATTACCTAACCACTTGGGCACAGATGTCATACATGCCCCATATAGGCGCGATTTTTTTCTGACGCCAATGTCAGAAACATTGCAATACGCAACAATACGTAACTGGCGTCAAAGTGTCGTTATTTTGCTTGATATGGTAACCCGGAAGTTGTTGTTAATGCTGTTTATGTTTTCGCCAAATTGGCGTCGGTAAAAAATCGCGACAATATGGGGCGTATATGACATCTGTATCACCTAATATCATATAGGCAACAGGTACTTAACTTGCGCCAAAGTGTCGTTATTTTGCTTGATGTGGTAACCCGGATTATGTTGTTTATGCTGTTGATGTTTTCGCCAAATTGGCAACCGAAAAAAATCGCGCCAATATGTGGCGAATATGACATCTGTAAAAAGTGAATATGTGGCTTTTGTGATACTTTTATGTTAGCCGGCCGCAGGTAATAAATCAACAAAGATTGTGTTCATATACCATATTCTCATATTTATTATTTTCATATAAGATACAAACCTTTCACTCATTTCATTTAAAATGCATGTCTTACACTAATTTCATTTAAAAAACTGAAATAACAGGAAATAATTCCATAATTAAAAACAAAGAATTATTTTTAATTTACATACGCAAAATGTAACTACTGCTACTGGGAATTTTAAAAATGCTACTGGCAAGATCTGCTCACGGCTGTTATAAATGTACCCATTTTTTCTTCTTATCGAGGAGCAAATTATAAATCGCCAAATATTATTCCAATTCCAATTTCTTTCTTTGAAAATAATTTTTAAGTCGTTACAAAGATTGCTTTCATATTTAAATATTTTCGATGGTACTACTTAGTTATCCCGTCGACCAATTTCGTCAAATTATACAAATTGACATAATTTTTATTTTAAATAACGAAAGAACAAATAAATTATTATAACATTAATAAAAATGCAAATAAAACGTCGAAATAAAAATCACTTTGTGACGTAAACACGTGTAACTTGCTTAAAGCCAGGTGAATTTGACATTTACGATCAACCATTATTGGCATTTAATCTTATAGTTTGGCGATAGATTTTTGGTCGACGGAATATCTAAGTAGTACCCTTTCGTTCTATAACGCTAATTGCTTAGTAAAATTGTTCCTTTTATTTTGCATAAAATCACTAATTTTTTTATTTTGGTACTTTACTTAGTTATCCCGTCGACCAAAAATCTATCGCCAAATTATAAGATTAAATGTCAATAACGTTGATCGTAAATGTCACATTCACTTGACTTCAAGGAAGTTACACGCGCTTACGTCATCAAGTTATTTTTATTTCGACGTTTTATTTGTATTTTTATTAATGTTATACTAATTTATTTGTTCTTTCATTATTAAAATACAACTAATGTCAATTAATGTAATTTGGCGATTTATATAATTTGGCGAAATTGGTCAACGGGATAACTAAGTAGTACCATTTTTTTTTTATTAAGATGTTCGTATTTTTTTTTTTTTTTCAAACTCATAGAGCCGTTTTTATTCTTTATCCAAAAGAGTTAATTTGATTTTTTTTCGCTGCTACAGTAACGGATGTAATGTTAGATATTTTGAGGTTTAGACGCCAAAGACACCGCCAAATTAGAAAAATATGAAAAATGTCATGAACTGTTGGACTTATAAGAATTTACTTGGCACCAATCGATTCAGCATACAAAAATACATTAAATTATGCTATCATCTGACGCATAATTATAATATCCGATTTTTAAGGAATTTTTTCCCTCCCCTTGCAAAAACGCCGTTAGGGGTGATATTTTAGAAAATCCTTTCTTAGCGATACTATATAGATATGCCATTTGGCGGTGACTCGATGATCGAAAATTAGTCCAATATCATTTGCATAGCTGCCAACTTGTACGGATTTTTGGTACCACTAAAATTTAATAGAAAATTTTGCTTAATTCAATCACCGAATTGCCGTGACTTTTGATAATTAAATAAGGCAGAAATTTCTGTTAAATTTTAGTGGTAGCAAAAATCCGTACAAGTTGGCAGCTGTGCATTTGAAATATTACATAACAGAGGAGAAATTACGAAAAAAGACGAAGAAGAAATGACGAATTACAAAATACTTGCATTTTTTTTTTTTTCAAAATGTTAAAATTTTCGATAATAATAACGCATGATTGTATAAATTTCCTTAAAAACTATCTTCATTTCCTAGATTTCGAAGGTGTGAATTTTCCTATAAATTATATTGGCGATATGTCTTAAGAAAAAAATGAAATAAACAATAGATAATATTTGCTTAAAAAAATGGATAATAGTCATTGATCTGAGTTCGAGTTTATAAATATCACATGATTTCGGAATTACGGTGAAAAACATTTTAAAAAATATGAAATTATTTTACAATATGTATGTGTGGCAGAAATTCACACTAAAATTTAAGTATTTGATTCCATTTTTAAAATATTAACTGATATCTATATAAGTTACAATTGAATATAAAAATGTACTCAAAAAAAGATCTCGTTCACTTGAAAAAACACCATTTATGAGAATATCCTCAAGCTAGTGTCACACTTATGCATTTTTGACTTAAAATCACATTGTTTGGCGACCAAAAGTAAAATAAAAATCGTAAAGAAATAAATAATAATTACACATGTGACTCACAATTACATCTGCTTTTTTTCTATAAGTTACGTGATGGAGCAATTAGATAAAAATAAAAAGAAAAGAACAAAAAGAAAAAAAATTCATTAAAAATTCATCTAATCAAATTTTCAGATTCATTTCTATAATCTAACGCAAGCGATAATGAGCCAAATATTGCGTATCAATTGTAATCTTTCTCCTTAAATTAATTTTTAAGCATTATAAATATTTCTTTCAGGTTTAAATTAAATTAAAAATATTTCTTTTATGTTTAAATTAAATATATTCGTTTTTTAACATAATCCCTCATTTAAATGGATTTTTCTTTCTTTTTTTACAATTAAATATCAGTAATTATTTTTTCATTTATTTTCTAACGGATACAGCGATTTCAATTCATTTGTCGCCAAAAAATAACCTCTGGCAACCATTTCGTTCAAAATAACAATAAAATGCGAAATTTATTACCAAAAATCATAGTTATCCCTGTATATTTTACTCATAAACCACCACGTGAATATTCTCTATCGAATGACACTATTTGCAAAAAAATCCACTAGGTAGTTTTTGAAAACATTCGGGCGGAACTTTTAGATCTTACTGCTTTATAATATATATGATACCAAATTGCGAGGAAGGAAAAATATTTTAAACACCATTCATCTATCCGAAAACACTCTCTAGTGGTGCTAATAACATACATAGTAATACAACAGTCATCAAAATATGATACAATTGTAAAATATTCCGGCACTTGAGTATCTGAATTTCTAAATGGTTTAATTTCAGAAATTTCATAATTTTTGCGACATTTTCCTCACTACTTTTATGCCATGTGTAACGGTGTTCAGTGGGATGGTTCACTTAAAATGCAAAAAACTCCAACCATATTACAGGAACTATGAAAATTTATTTACCATTTTTAACTTTAAAGTTACAAAAAGAGATCATACTCATAATTAATTAAGAGTGAGAGAGAGAGTCCATATTTTACAAGGTACGCCTGGGCGTGACCCACAGACCGTGAAGGTCTTACATCGTTTTTTTGTCGAGATCAAAAGTTGAGTGCTCGTGATTTCACAAGAATCATATAACACTAGTCGCTACACTTCGCCAAATTCAAACGTTGGCACCCTGAACGAACTGTGGACAAAGGTTTTATTCGCGAGCCAAATTATTATCCCAAAAAATCCAGCAACCACGATGAGAACAATGAAACGCGTCATGGAAAATGGTTGCCAGTCCACAAATCCTGGGAATCATTATCTAACCGAAATGATTACGTTAAAAATTGCCCGCAACATACAATCGCGAAATGCCAAAAAAGGCATCTGGTAAAACCAACTGAGAAAAAGATTTAACCTCCATGAAACGTGATTTTAAAAACCGCATCTCATTTCGATGTGAGAGACGGCAGAAACATCTGGGAGGTGTTTATATTACAGACTGGCATTCGCTTAAACAAGTGTTACCTAAAATTACATACTGCAGACCGATGAAAGGAAAAGATGTAGTGACTCGCACAAAATACATTCCTTTCACATTCATTGTTAAAAGATTTTCAACGGTTCCATCTTAGCAGTGATAAGGAAGCTTTTCTCTGCCTGAAATTAAATGAAGAGATATTGTTACTAGTAGCCGCAGCGGAACAGACAGATAAGGAAAAAAAAAAGAGAAAAAAGAAATGAATCTCTGAGCGGCCTGAAATAAAAATGTTTTTAGAAAGAAGAAAGAAAACACATTAATAAAAATCTAGATGGTTTTGAGAAATGAATTTAATCACATATTTCATTATAGGAAAGAGGGGGGGGGAGGATAATATGATCTAAAAGTAAGAAAGTTATGTTTTAAATTAATTTTGAATAAAAATGATAGCTATGGGACAGAAACGCTGTCACACCATGCTCTTAAAGTGTCTTAAATGCAGACATCTATGATATCTGAAGTTTCTCATTAGTGTCTGAATTACTTTCTCAGGCAAGTATGTGTGTGAATTTAAGACTTCTCGATTTGCAGTGTGAATATAATTTATAACTAAGAATTAAAAATGTATACATGAATTTACAAAAATAGGTTGATTTAAAACTTTTTAAAATGAAATTGATTTTAAAATTGATTGATAAATATTTTACACATATCTTGCAGTTAAACTACTAAGTTAAACTACTGCCAAACAATGAGAAAATGCTTTTCTCAACTTCTTCAGCTTAGCACAGGGTTGAGATTTCTGACTTTTTGCATACCAGTATAATATTAGTGAAAATGTCATTTTATTACATCGGAACATTTTTGCGATTTAAGAGAGCAACATTTTCTCTAAGATTATACTGGTATACAAAATGTCGAAAATCTCATCCCTGGCTTAGCAGCATCATCATATATCAAAATTGTTAGAAAACAATCATAATGGTCGTAAAGATAATTAATATAAAAAATACGCGCTTGCTACAACGGAAGCCACTTAGAGAAAAACTAAAAGTAACATGAAAATTATTCACTTTCCATCAGATTTTAAGTATGTATTTCGGAAGATAATTACTTTTGTGGTAAATTTATGGGTATAGAACTTAATTATACGAGATATTCGTATTCCGCAGTACACTGTTAACATTTTAGCTCTCAGTTGAATCAACTTTTTGAGTTGCATTAGCAACAGCCATAAGAAATTGAAAACTTGTTCCAACATTTCCTACTATAAATTAACTATAAATTTGTGTAGGCTCAAACATGGACTGGTATAATGTTGGATCGAGAACTGGTAAATTGTGGAGTAATAAACTGGTAAAATGTTGAACAATGAACAGGTTATATACTGAAGTCATTATGGCTTTATATTGAAAACGAGGGCTAATCCTTCCGGGACAGACAGCAATATGACAAACATTGAACATTAAAAAAATTACGGGACATTTGGTTTGTAGCCAGAGAACAAAACATCTGACAAGTAGACAGATATCTTCAGGCTCTAGAGCAGCATACTAGGATTATGTTCAAATATTTGTTATGATTGACTGTTGAATAGCTCCAATTTTTATTGAAATTTAAATTAATTGGCAAGATTGAACCTAGTAAAATGTTCAACAATAAACAGGTCAAATGCTGAAGATTACTACAGTTTCATTTAGCATAAAATGGCTAATATTTCCAGGGTAGAGTGGAATCTAAATCATATTGAGCATTCAAGCGATATCGTGATCCAAACAAGACACCTTTTCGTAGCTAGTGAACAAAACACCTAACAAGTTCACGCTCTAAGAAGGATGCTGGGATTGAAATATTTTTTCTGCTTGTCTGTTGGAAAGCTCCAGGTTTGTGGAAAGTTAATTATTTTTCAAAGTTGAACTTACAAGGAAGGTCTCCATACAGGGCATACTCAGAATATGTTGAAAAAAATGCTAGTGAAACTACTCATGTATGTAATAAGGGATCAGTCAAATTTAACGGCGGAATTTCAGTAGAAAGTCTGTAAAAAAATAAATACTTTCGAATATTTGGATCGAAAATACGAAAGTGACACGCGATTTGGCGAGCAGGATTTTTCCTAGCCAAAAGCAAACGATTTTAATGCATCTGAAAATTTATTAATTGTTTTTTAGAATGCACGGTTTTTAATGAATTCAAACTTAATCAATTAAAGAGGTTATTATATTGTTTTTATATTACATATATATGTTGCTTGCTCCTGTAGTTATTTAATTTCATCACTGTAAAATTATTTTCTATGCTTTGCAAGTTGAAAATATCTATTTTAAGTTATAGTCAGCTGACATTTGATTTAACATTTCCATATCGAAGACGAAGTCGTTTCCATAGCAACAAAATCAAGTCGACAGTGTTCTATATGCCTTATTTTTGAGCTTGAAATAATTTAAATCAATTTAAATTTCGTTTGAAATCGTAAAATATGATATTTAAATTTTATTATAAATATATATCACAAACAATAGTTAAAACAAACTAAAAATGACAAAACTATTGTTAAAACAAATTAAAGATGACAAAACTAAAGTTATTTAAATTAAACTTGTATAAACAAATTCAAAATAAAAAGTTTTTCCTACATAAAACCGTATTTTTTTTTTCATCGCCAACCGGTGATAAATCGCCAAATAAACGAAAATTTCGTTATTTTTTTACGGACGCTGTATCGGGGTTCCGTCAAAAAAAATTTTTATAAATATATATATCCATATGAGAAGAACATTCTGTAATTTTTTCAGATTTTTCAGAGTATGCCCGTATGGAGACCTCCCTTGTTAGTAAAATGTGCAACAATAAACAAGTAAAATACTGACGCTTTAACTCACTGCGGTTTTATTTTGCAAACAAGAGATAATAAATCTAGGACCGAGTGGGATACGATACGCATTGAACATTCAAGACATGGGAATCAAATCGAAACCTGAATTGTAGACAGCTACCGTAATTTCATGGCGTATAATCCGCGGATCAAATAATTCTGGTTGGAACCAGAAATTTTATTTAAGAATTGAAGTCAAGTATTTACCGCGATTTAAGAAATTACATTTTATCAAATAAAATTCCTGGGTCCAAAGCTAATTGTTTGACCCGCGGATTATACGCCGGAAATTACGGCGACTAAACACCAGAGAAGCAGGTGGATATCTTCATGCTCTAAAGTAGCATACTTGATTCTATTGAAATATTTCTTCTGATTTGGTAGTTATATAACTCTAATTTGTATTGAAACATCAATTAATTTCCCATGTTTTTCCATGAAGTTAAGGATGTTACTAACAAGTACATATAAAGTTCTTGAAAGTAAAAAAAAAAAAATTAGTTCATCTAACTACTTTACGGTCTACTTCTTCAGCTTAGCAGCATCATCATATATCAAAATTGTTATAAAACAATCATAATCGTCGTAAAGATAATAAAAATAAACAACACGCGCTTACTACAACGGAAGCCACTTATAGCAAAACTAAAAGGAACGTGAAAACTATTCATTTTCCACGAACTTTTAAGTACTTATTTCAGAAGATAATTAATTTTGTGGTACATTTT
This sequence comes from Maratus speciosus, assembly GCA_963932465.1. Lineage (NCBI taxonomy): Eukaryota > Metazoa > Arthropoda > Arachnida > Araneae > Salticidae > Maratus > Maratus speciosus. Next base: position 456,131,712 of record OZ010787.1, on the reverse strand, counting down.
TGGGTATAGGGTATCATTAATTGGGTTCATTTTATCAAAGCGCATACTTCCCTATTTTTATTATATTGCATTAATGATTTCTATAGCTTCCATGGATATAGGTTAACTGTAAACTGTGAGCAATGCAGTGATTCTAAAGCGACATTTCTAATTCCACTAGACTTCTGTTCTAGAGTCCTTCAGAACAGTCCTAATTGGTTGGCACGCTCCAGATAAAGTGGCCAGACGCCCGAGCATCGTTTGCACATATTCGGATATTTGTTTTCAGCTATTTCGTTTCTTGAATAAGTTGTTTTCCATTTTTAGATGATGAAACTGCTATTTTCTACTTGAAAGTATTCAAAAATACCTGTATAAAACAAACCTCTGTCATTTCCATACTAAAAGTGTTTTTTTTTTCAAATCTGTTAAGGTAAAGTTATAAAGACTGTTTCATAAATTTTAAATGTTATTTGTATTAAAAATTATTAAAAAATATATAATTTATATTAAAACGCATTTTCACTTATAAAACGCGGCAGTTGCAGGTAGAATTTGCATACCTACATCATGGAAAAATATAAAATCAGAAACTTTTTTTCTATTTTTTTTTGTGGGGGGGGGGGAGGGTGAAAACCTTCTAACTGGCCCCTGAATTTGCAACTGAATCCTCCTATACCTCCATGAAACATTTTTAAAAATTCAATATTCAGTGGTAAAAAAAGAATACTTTTCAGGGTTATTTTTATTATCAGTGTTATAAGGTTTGCAAAAATAAATACATCAAATATAACATGGTTTTATATATTTTTTTTCATGGTTTAGATATGCAAATTCCCCCTGCAGCGTGAGACAGCGTTTTATAAGTGACAATGCGTTTTTAATATGAATTATATAATTCTTTATGATTTTTAATATAAATAACATTTAAAATTTATGAAACGGTCTAACTTAAAATGTTTGGGAAAAAAAAACAGTTTTAGTATGAAAATGATGGAGGTTTCTTTTATACAGGTATTTTGAATATTTTCAAGTAGAAAATAGCAGTTTCATCATCTAAAAATAGAAAATAATTTATTCAAATCAAACTTATGTAGCATCAGAAACGAAACAGCTGAAAACAAACATCGGAATATGTGCAAACGGTGCTCGGACGTCTAGCCACTTCATCTGAATCGGACCAGCCAATCAGAACGGCTCTAAGGACGCTAGAACAGAAGTCTAGTGGAAATAGAAATATCGCGATTCTAAATGCTTTCGCATATTTTTGCTTAACAAAATTATTTACTGTGTGGTGATATAAATGGTACTTTAGAAATTCCCATTAGAATACAAGGTGATTTGGTAAAATTTATGCGAAATTCTAGGAGTGATAATACATTTCACGACATACAACCTTTCTATAGGAAAACAGGATCACAATGAACTTAGTCAAAATTTTGTGGTGTCTCATTCCTAGCCAAGCACAGATATTTGTTCATAGTTTTACCAATGATAAAGTTATTATAAAGACGTTTTCAATAGATAGACATTTTCAATAGATTTAATATGTCTATCGTTCAATGTGATTACATCCTAAAAAATGCTGAAATGGTCATCATTTGCATTAAAACAACACGCAGCTACTTTAATTCCGATCGTAGCTGACAATACAAGCCAGTATCACTCACCGAATTTCAATGCTCTTTGAGCATTTCTCGTGATTTCAACAAATTTTGAAAAAAGCGATTTTTGATTATTACAAATTTTCATAAAATATCTTCATTATTATTAAAGGTCTCCTGGGTTCATATTAGAGTAAAACGCCTTGTATTGTTGACAAAATAAGTGAATTATGACCATGGAATTCCTGTATAAAAGCTAATTTTCGTGATGTATAATAAAAACTAAAAAAAAAAATAAACCTGTGGCTCTACGATACAAGAAGAATCAGGGCCTACAGTGCCCAACTCTGTTTACTTGACCCTGGGAACGGAGATGCTATGCAGCACGTGCCCTGCCGGGTGGCCAACCCAACGCGGGCCCTCGATGTTTAGTCCCAAGCAAGTTTGGTACTCATTTTATAGACTCCGAAGGGATGAAATGTTGAGTGAACCATGCCCAGCCGAGAGCCGAACTCGCGACCTGTAACGTGGCAGACAGGCGTGCTGACCACTACGCTACTGGGCTTCCGTGATGCATAATGCCAGACATAAATCTATCTCTAAAGTGTTTCGATTCATATTTTATCTCCTTATATTTTATTTCAGAATTTTTTAATTCAATATTCAGATTATGCATATTTTTAATGATGGTGCATCAAAAATTACAAATTAAATAAAATTACATGTAATACCTGAAGAAAAAAAAATCTTAAAGGAAAAAATAATTCCACTTCTGAGTATCTGCCCATAATTTTTCCTACAGAAACATAGAATAAAATAAAAGTATCTCAAGCAAAAAACTACTTTAATGGGTTTTTTTTTTTTAATCTCCCCAACTTTTGTTCTCTAAATGTAAGAAACATTACATCAACATTATGTCAAAAGAATACAAAATATTTTTATGCTCAAGTTACAAGAGGATTTTTTTTTCTTTAGGAATTCAAGTCTTTCATTTTTTTTCCTCAGTGTTTGTCTACTGAATGATTTTATGCAAAGTTAAGCGTTTTTTGATAATATTGCATTTTTATGCAGTTAATCCCGAGATGAAGTAATCAATTTCAGAAACTTTCAACGAGAGGCAAAAAAATGTCTTCCAGAGGCCTTTTTTTAGTAATATGTTACTTTTTGGCTTTTGGCGCTGTAAATATATTTGGCGATGTGTTATATCATCTATTTCAATGTCCGTCGCATTAATTATTTGATAGACATGAATACTATTTTATGTACTGCATGTAAAGGGTCAAAAAATTTAATCTAATGAAAAATGCTTTTTTGAATTTATGAAAAGACATTTCAATAGTGTGAAGTTGCTGTATTATTACCATCATCCTTAAGATAGTCTCAAAACTTTGATAGATTTTAAAGATAAATTTATTTTTATGATTATTCAAGTTTTTATGCGGTTTTTTTTAATACTTTTTATCCGATTTAAGAGGACGTTGAATCTTCAAAAGAGCGAAAACGCGAATTTTTGTTTTAAAATTTTATAAATTTTTTTGTGATAATTTGTTGTTTATTTTTTTAATATCAATATATTGCCATATAAGGGAAGTTTGGGTATTATGAAATGATCGAACAATATGGAATACTGCAATATCTGGCGCATACGATGTTGCAGCCAAGCGTAAATCTGCTATACAACTTCCAAGTACTCCAATGAGGATCTGTGTTCAGTTCTGTTCGGATACCTGTTGCTGGAGCGACGCGGTGAAATAAAATCTAATTCTCAATTTTTGCAGTTTTTGCTGGTTAATTTTATAAAATTCGTATTAATTCGTATTTATACAATCTGATCATCAGTGATGTTAATGAAGTTCAGTATAAAGTTGAACGGTTACATTTATTACTATGTTAGTAATTTTTTCTCTATTGTAACTTGTTGACAGGTGAAGACGTTATGTTTTTCAAGACGGTGTGTTTCGGGTACTATGGAATATCAGCTAGACAACTGTTTCAAAACGAGTCTAAAAATTAAAACAATTTTTCAATGAATGTGAAAATTTATAGATGATGTACTGAGGTTTACTCTTTAAATAATTTTTGTTATTCTTTTAAATCGAGCTTTTTCTTTCTATTTTAATATTCCTTATAACCCTAGTTCATATTTCCCGACTATTTGCCATTACCCGAAACTTTTTTAAACAAGCTAAATATTGATATGTATTTTTCCTCCCACTTTAAAAGCATTAAAAATATGTTAATAAACGGTCATAGTTTGTTCATTATCAACATTTAATGGTATCTCAATTTTTTGTCTTGACTTACAAATAAAAATGCAAGCGTTATTCCATACTACCCGAACTTCGGCTATGTACTTGACTGAAAATTTATTTTCGTACTTCTTATAAAGGTACGTTATTAAAAAAAAAAACTTAACATAATGTGTTTCAAATTCATTTGTCAAAAAACAAAGTTTAAGCAACTGATATATATTTATCCTTAAATGCGCGATTTTTTATTTTGTTTCTAAAATATGATGTATGATTCTATGAAAGGTTTATAAAAGAAGAAAATTAATGGAAAAAATCAGAGATATATTTTTCATATAATGCGTCAATCTTTTCTTCTGTTGCACATCTGCAATATAAGTGAAAACTACTGTCGTGTGGCTGTTTTACGCTAAAATGATATAAATTAGTAAATACTTTAATAAGTATGTCTCCAAATACCTTATTCTATATAATTATTTATTTTATAAAAATTAACCTTTAATCCTTTAATTCCCATAATAGAATACGTTCTAGAAATTACGTAGTTCAGAGAATCTGACTTTACACCAGAAAGTTTCAGTGGTTAATTTCGCTTTATTTAAATACGGAATGTCTGTTTTTTAATTATTGTTATTTTAATTTTCTGGTGTGAATTAGGTATAGGCAAATAAAAAAATCTATTAAATTCGATACAGATGCTTTGCATAGATGCAAATCTGCGCACTAAAGGGTTAAAACATTCCAAAATATTTAATTTTTGTTTAAAACTACCAATATCGCTAAAACACAATCTTGATACATACTTTAGGAAGCTTATGCATCCATTTTATAATCCAAATGACAGTTATTTCAAACAAAAACGAAACATTATGCATCATGGATAGATTATGAAATATTTTCCAATACTAATGGAATATTATTAAGAAAATTCATATATTTCATATAATTAAATGAGATATCTAAATAAGTAATTTAAATAAACTCATAGCAGCATACAAATAATAACACGTAAATGCAAATCACAGCAGAAAATTCTCTTCCAGCAATAATCGATCATAGTCAGTCATTTAACCCTTTATCTACTGATGGTACTTATAAGTACTATTAAAATAACTTGTTATAAAATTCATTTACTACATTGATTAGTAGTAATACAGTTTAGAATGAGTTATAGATGCATTAATTTATCTTGTTCCAAAAGCATTATTATAGTTACACAAAGCAAAAATATTTTTCAAAAGATGATTACTTTTGCCTTCGCATCTTTTCAGCTTTCTTGGCGTTGGCGGGGCGGGATTTTTCAATTCGGAAATATTTGTGTATTTCTATTGTAAGAACATTATATTTGTACGTTTCCTAATTCTACAAAATACTAAAAAGAATATTTAAAATAAAAGATTTGAGTGAAGTTATTAATATTACAAAAAATCCCTATAAATTCAAATTTGATTAATCCTTCTAAATCCTTCACACCTTCTAAAATCCTTCTAAAAATTATTAAATGAATATGTAAATCTTCTAATGTAGTTTCAAATATTCACGAAAGATGCTTTAGAGGATAAAATTTTCATGAATTCATAATTCAGTACCTGAAGCGTTAACTCAATTATTTTGTGCGTCATGACGTAAATGAAACGATAATCACTGTGCACTCCGTAATCCATAGAAAAAAATTTTGTATTGCAATTAAATGATCCATTTTAATTTAAATATTTCTGAAATAACATAACATCATTAAAATGCACCGCAAAAGATTTTCTCCCGTAGAAAGTAATGTGTCGGAATTCTTTTGTGCGCCCCTGTAAACGAACTATAAATGCTACACACTTCGTTTTCTAAACCGAACATTTCCATAGTGAACGTCAATATCATAACGAGTATATTTACGAGTGTTACAGCATGACCAAACACACAGACAGGCAAGCCGAATTCATAAACATATTTCATTTTCGTAAACTTTTCACACTCTATTGGAAACTATCACCTACAAAAAACTGTTTCGAAATTTAATTTTTATTAAAATTCCAAATATTGATATATTTTATTGATAATTTTTGTGACTTAATAAGCAAACATTCCAAAACGAACGTGGAGATTTTTTGTAGTATGGCCCAATTTTGTTCCTTAAATATATATATAGAATTTTGAATAAAACTTAAAACACATAGAACATCACACAATACACAATATGAACTTTAAAATACTCATCATTTTACTTAAAAGGGGGAAAAATAATAATAATATAGATATTAGAAGTTAAAAAATATACATTTTATTTAAAATTTCTTGGTATTTTCAGCCTGCAATTCCCGCGGCCATCGCCAGAAAATATTTTTATTATTAATTGTGTATTGTGTGATTGAATCGAGGTGGAATATTGCATTTTGTATTAGGATTTTATTTATTCACATAGAACATTTAACCACGTATACAGGGTGTATCTCAAAAGCTTCAACAAACTTAGAGGGATGAGAGTACACATGAAGACGAACAAGAAATGCAATGGAATATGGTTTCGCAAATGACGTTTAAAGGATGAAAATCGAGAAAATGCGTCCAGAAATGAACAAACTGAGACAAGAAATAAACACTCCAAAAAATAACTTATTGCACAGAATAGGTAAAACACACCTCGCGATGCCCAGAGAAAACAAATATTTTACAACAACTGTTCAAAGTGTCGACCGCTAACATTATTACACAGAGTACATCTACGGAGGAACGACTGGCGGACACGCTCAAATTTGCATACGTGGATTCCTGCTCACAGATTTGTTTGGCTTTCTTCCAAGTTTTGTTGTCTCTTTCTGACCGGATATGCACAAAGTGAAAGGAAAACCAGCTTTGTGCTACTAACCAGTTCTGCAGAAAAGCAGCATGCGAGATTTCGATATTTTTATTAGTTTTGCGATTTTCACGCTTTAAACGTCATTTGCGACACCATGTTCCATTGCATTTTTTGTTCGTCTTGATGAGTACTATCATCCCCCTAAGTTTGTTCAAGCATTTCAGATACACCCTGTATAGTGGAGAAAATTTGTTTTGAGAATTCATTCGAAATACATTATGGTATATTATTTCCATTTCCCTGCTTTATAAGAAAATACAAAAATATATTTTCTGTCAAGTATTTAACAGCATATTATTATTATTATTTCAATTTTAAGAATAAACTTGAACAAAAAAACACAAATGGGTATTTTTGATCTGTTTAACGTCCATCGTCCCCTTAAAAATATTTAATTTAATATCAGTGACGTTATCATTCGTTACATAAGTATTTTTTATCCTATTTGACCCGCTTGCACCCTCTTTTCGGTCGCCATTGAGGGAACGCTTCAGCAAAGCAAGTTGTACCTTCCCAGATGGGGAAATCACCTGCATTCTAAGAAATGAATGTGTAAATTAGTAACTTTTACACACACATATCTATATGTGTATAAATTTGTAAAATTACACCTTAATTATAAAATTTACACTCTTATCATCAGAATTTACCAGTAGTTATGCGTGTTTATTAGCTTAATGGAAGTGTGTGATTTGTTATCCCTTTAAAAACCCAAAAGAGTGTGTAAATGGTTTCACCCGAAATGGTGTGTTGATGTAATTTACAAATTTTCCATATTATGCAAATATCTGTGTATTTTGCATATTACACCGAAATATATGTAAGAATATTACACAGAAATATGTGTATCAATTTTACACAGCTATATGTGTAAAAACGGAAAGTTACACAGGATAATGTGTAACAATATTACGCAGAAATATGTGTAAGAACATAACGTTACACATAAATGCGTGTACTTATACTTATGTGAACGCAATAAATATAGAGACCTGAAAACTTGGCTTGTATAATAGCAGCTGAATTGTCAAGTTAATGGGTTAGAATGTAGCACGTCCTGAGTTCAAATCCCGTTTCGGTAAGTATTGCTTGTTTACTGCAGATTGAATTAAATAAGGAATTTCTCCTTTTGATGTAGATGTATCTTTTAGAACTTGTGACTGAAATTTGTAGAAAAAAAAATAATCCGACAAAATACGGAAATTGAACCAGAGTCACAATTTCCGGATTTTTCAAAATTATATTATGTAGTATATTTATTCAGATTATACAGATTCGATTCGTAAATTATGACTATAATATTTTAGGGATTCAAAACAATTTTAATAGAGAATGGCATGCAGTAAATATAATTTCATAGGATCCTGTTTTTTGTAAATTAAGGCTACACTGTTTTATGGTCTAAAAACAAATCTTCTGGAAAGAGAAAAACACACCAAGCATACATGTTTGCTCTTCATGCAGATTTGTTTTGAAAATATAAAAATACTTAGTTCAAAATTTACATCCCAGACTATAAACCATGTACCCAAAATCCATCGATTTTGTATATTATACTGATATATGTCTACTCATGTGCACTTTACATGTTAAACTGTGCATTTTTTAGTTATCTGATAGCATTTTACACTCTTAAGCCGCTTAATGTGCTATTAAAATACACAGGAAAATGTGTATTTTGAAAGGGACACACCAGGGCGCGCATTTGGCAATTTACACACTATTTACATATATAGACAAAAGGTTTTTGTATCATCAGTATACCTGTTTTAATGTGTAAATTTACACATTAATTTTTTACAGTGTGGGGCTTGAAATCACAGATTAACCTTTGAGAAAATAAGTATTCATTTATTGAAATTTCCTCGTATATTATCCCAAGAAACCCGAATAACGCCGGGTGGCACTGCTAGTTTTTTTATATTTACATGAAAATGTACACCAACAATAATCTAATGCAAAAATATACTATGGCTAAATTTATTAATACGAAAATAAATTATTGATGCGCTTTCGAAAATTACCGTTTTGTTCATTAAGATGAAATATAGTGGTATGATAGAAGTTAATAATTAAATTATTTATTTAAAGACTCGGGATAGATAAATAGTTTACGTTAATTAATTGATAAATAATTTATTCTTAACTACAACATTACAAAATTTGCAAAATAATGATAAAATGTAATATAAGGAATATTTAATCACAGTAAAGTCTTTTATTATAAATTAATTTATCTGAAAACAATGATATAATTAAATATTCAATATTTGGTTATATATTTTTGTACATTTTCTTACAACGCAAGATCAGCCTCTTAGGAATAGGCATTTCAATGAGTTGGGATTTCAAAGTAAATGTAAACAGACTAAATGTCAATTAAAGACATTAAATAAACTGTATTATGCGCTTTTATTCTCATTTTCTATTAAATTTTAATCATTATGTCGTGTCAAAATAGAAAATGCATTATTCTGTTAATAATATTTATTTTTAAAGTACAATGCTTTGAATCAAGGCAATCTCTTTCCATTCAGAATTGTTAAAATTGAGTGCTTAAAAATTAAAAAAACGTAATTTTTTTAAAAATTTTTTGGCTCCGAGTATTTACGTCTCAACTTTGAAAAATACAGGGACTAATATCTTTACCTATCTCCAAAAATATAACAAGGGATTGTACTTGTGAAATTTCACGACCGGGAAATTCTTCGGTACCAGCATTTTCGTATGGAAAAAGATCTTCTTAAATAAGACGAAATTTTGCACGTTTAATCTAGATTTATCTTTCTATAAACAAATAGTGATATTTGCCCTGAAAAAAACCCTTAAGCGTACGAACCCTGTATAACTAAAACGACACCTGACATGATGTATTAACCCTCTCGCTGCGTAATTGTTTTATCAAAATAGCTTCAAAAATTGCGTATTTAACCCATTCGCGACGAGTGTCGTTTAAGAAATTTTATTCTTTTGTCACCAGTTTTTCAGAATAAAACTTTTTGTCTAATTTAATCAGGGAAATGCTCCGATGAAATAAGGTAAAATTTACAATAAAAAATAACTGGTGGGAATAATCAAGGAGGGTTAATTACACGGAAAGATGTATCCCCGAAGAAACTCGGGTTGCGCAAAATTTGCTACTTTTACGTTGCCCGAGGAAATGTCGGGTTGCGCAGCGAGAGGGTTTACCCCTGCGGGATGGGTGACGTATATATGCATCGCTAAGAGATACATGGTGAATTTGTTTTCAGTGCCATTAATAAATAAATGTAATATATGCCTTTTTTAATTAGAACAAATTTTTATATTTTACTAGTAAATGGAACTGTTTAAAAAAAGCGGTGCCACCCAAATAAAATTTGTGTAAGGTATGCCATCTCGTAAGGGTTAAGGTAACTCTAAATGTTTTCACCTATTTAAGTGTGCCACCTATTTAAGTGTACCCTTTCTGTACACGACTATTTTGCAAAAATTTCTGATTTAAATATTTTCTACGCAACTAACATAAAGATGTTTGTTTTTACGTTAATAAGTTAACACAGTGAAATAAATGACAAACTTGAATCCAAAGTTGAAAAGTAAAAGGGTCTTTAAAGAGTTTAATACTTTTGTAGCAAATCCCATTTCAATAACTCTGTTTACATTCCCCTTTCTTACATTGTTAGCTGTGGACGTCTTTGCAAAATTTCAACAACTTTCCTTCACTGGCACCGATTTTACTGCTGATAAATTCTGAACTATCGAAAACGAAATTGTCGATTTTCTTAGCCGAAATGCATTAAACCATTTTCAGCCTGGTGATGTATCCACAAAATAGGTTTTCCCAATCCAGTTCCATCCACAGTGCACTTTGTTCGCAACGTCGTCCCTTGCCATCAGGATTCCAGATTTTGACAGGGCTGCCTACTACTGGTTATATGGGTATACCGCGGTAGAAGTAGGGGATAACTTAATAAATATAAAAAGTTGTTTCAAAATATAGAAATAAACACAATAATTAAATTTTAGTCATATTAAAACCAAAGACACAAAAAATTGCTTAATTGCACAAAGAAAAAAGAAAAAACTGACTTACCTTAATCCAAACTACAAGGGATCTCTATAAGATGATTGAACTGGCGCATTGTTTCGGTTGAAATCACCTCGCTCAGAAACTGATATCTTGAATCCTCTTGTATCTGTAGTAAAGGCGCTAAAACTATAGCGTTGTATGAACAACTCAACGAGTGCACAAATCTCTGGGCGACTTTGAAAACGTATTTTTGAAGTTCAAATTTATATGTGACCACTTCTGCTACAGTTACCCTAATAAAGTTTTTCAAGCTGTATTCTATGGTTTTTGTATCTGTATGGCCGCAATTCGTAAATAAATATTAACATCGCCCACTGACAAATGCGATTTTTATATGAATATTTTAGGTAGTTTCCATTACTAAAAGTAAGGAGCTATCTACTGCAGCCATTCGTAGGTGAGCAAATCTGTAAATGTTTGCTATATTTTCGCAGATCATGATCCCTGGAAAATTATCTCTAGACTTTATGGCCGCAATTCGTAAATAAATATTAACATAGAACTCTGGCAACTGGGATTGATTTTTATATGAAACTTTTGGGTAGCTTCCATTACAAAAGGTAAGGATCTATCTACTGAAGCCGTTTGTATGTCAGCAAATCTGAAAACGTTTGCTATATTTTTGAAGATCACGATCCCTAGACAACCAAACCACCCTCCGTCCAAATTCTGACATATATATGTACAATTTTCCATGAGATTTATAGTTAATTATTGCAGAAAGAGAGAGAGATCGATAGATGTATATACACAGGGATGAAAAATGATAGGAACGATCAAGATAATTATATTAATCCATACAAACCGCATAAATTGATTTTATCAAACTATTTAGGCAATAAAACATAAAGAAAACATTGTAAAACAATTCATGTTACAATGTAATAAACTGCATTTCAACTGGATTTAGGTGGAAATTGGTAAGAAAAGAATAGATTTTATTATGTTATGGAAATATCGCATGTCAATAATGCTTCCTTTGTGTTTAATAATTTTCATTCAGCGTTGTGGCATAGTGATTACAGGGTTTCGATCTTATCGAGGTGGCAAAACACGCCATGCCGCCCAAAAGGCGGATTTTAATTCTACTTTCGAGTTATACTGGATTATTTGCCCATTTTAGTAAATATATCGCACTATACTGAATTTCATAAATAGCATTTATTAGTATTACATATAACTGTTTAAATTACTTATTTATTCATTTCATTATACATGTATTATTTTATTACTAGCCAGTAACGTCGTTCACGTAACATAGAAAGAAAGATAAATCGATTAATTAAGCAAAAATTTGACTCCACATAATTAAAAGAATAATTAAACAACTTTTTATCACAATTTATAGGAGTTAATACGGTATTTCTCAAATATAGGTTCCTTGACATAATTCAGACATAAAACCGGGAAATTTCGTGACCAAATAATACAAACAATAGCCAAAATGGAAACTGCAACCAATGGAAAAGGAGGGACAAGTAAAATCGTGGAAATCGATAAATCTCTATTCATAAAACAAAAAAAGAACGCTGGGATAATTTTACTACAACAATGCATTTTAGGTGGTATTTGGTGTGAAATTCGTATATGTATGTATTGCATCCCGTACGACTGTTCAAAAATCTATTATAAAAAAAACACATTAAAAAATTATTATTAAAAATGATACCATATTTTTACTCTTTTAAAGCTAAAAGAAATGTGGAATTAAAATCTGGTTGCCAAATCAAGATTTACAAACGTGTCTCTAATATACTTCAAGCTCCCGAGCCTTAATTTCAATATTACACTGATATTAATTTCAATATTACACTGATAAATGATGTTACATTGACGCAATCATATTAAAACTTTAGGTTTATGAACGAAAGCGCAACTTAAAAAAAATAATAATAATTTTTATTCATATTTTCTGAAATGAACGGCTTAAAAAATTAATATTCCTCAAAAAAAAAAAGAACAGCCAATCGAATTAATTTCTTTGTTTTTAAGAATGAAAACAATTATTTCCCACTAATCAAGATGTCATATTCCACATGGATAATTTTGTGGCGCATATTATTGACATTTACTATACATTTCTTTTTAACCTTTTTCTTTAACTTATTTCAATTTTAATTTAAAAATTAAATCTCTTTGTTAACCGTGCACAGACGGTAAAACGTCAAGTATTGATAATAATTTTGTTTAAATAATAAGAATGGATACCATAACTCAAGGCTATTTTATTTCAGCATCAAAGCATATCCGTTTTATTTTCCATATATGATATTATATTCGCCTGTTTTCCGTACTTATTATTATTATCATATTAATGCATCGCCTGCTGGCGTGGTCAGTAAGCGGAGGCTGCTGTCACCCCGAGGGCCCGGGTTCGAGTCCCTGGGTAAGACATGGATTTAATCGTGAATGTCCCATTGTATTTATATAATATATATGTAATGGAAAATAAAAAAAAATGTTGTGACATGTTGTTGTTTCTGTATAATAATAAGGATCATTCGAGGCGACAGCCATTGTAGCTATAGGCCCCAAAGCATTCTCCACGTCGGTGGACTTCAAATGTAAAAAAATATTAATGCATCTTATATTATTCAGAAATACTTGAAAATTTTCGCTTTATTTCAAATATGACGTCACATTCATGTATATTTTTAAATCCTTAATTTTATTATTTCATTTTCTTTTTTCACGTGAAAGTCTTTCAATTGAAAAGTAATTATTGGGGAGAAATTATTATTTCGGGTTTTATTTTATTTTATTTTACTTTTGGTGGGGGGGGGGGGGGGGCAACGAGAAAGAAAGATTGTTAAATTTTATCAGAAAAATATCAATTGATTCTGTATGAAATAGAATGAAATTTTGAATTATTAAGAAAAATATTTGAATAAAGGAAATTAAACATAGCTTATGTTCTTTTCCGAGTAATAATTCATCTTTATCCAAAGGTACAGAAGCATTAATTTATCCGCTTAGACGTTAACTTCATTCAAACTTTCGCACACACTTTCGCATTTATAATACTGTAAGAATTATTTTTTTTTATTGTTATCCATTCAACGTTATAGGCAATGTACCGTTATATAGAGATCCATCTTAACATGTTATGCTGTTTTCAATGAGTAATCAGTATTTCTATTAAAAGTACTCTATTAAATATTGCTTTATTAATTAATTTATAAATTATTTTATACTGATCATTTTCTGTTTTTGGCAGGTTTACGTTATAAAGATATTCCGTTTAAAGGTTGCTCCCCTGAGCTTTCTATTCAATAATAGTATAAATCATAATGTACCCTAGTAGAGTATAAAGCGTTGGTACGCCATTCAGAATTTCAAGATCTACAACTTTTGCATAAACAATTGACAACTTTTGTCGTTTTCCTTTTTATTGTTGTTGATAATTTTTACCTAATGGCAAAATAGTATAAATTTACATGTAGCGGCCAAGTCTCATCTAGTAGGAGTCGAAAAATTTAGGATGTTTAATACAGACCAAACTGAAAGAATTAAAACAATTTCCAGCTTTTCTCTAATTTAATCCAAATTCAACCCTCCAACTTCCCCAGTAATTGTGCTAAATATACCCAACTTAAATAATTTATCTTAAAATAATCCAACAGGAAAAAACACTTTTACGAGGGCTGTTCAATAAAGAATAATCATAGTATTTATATCAAAATATCCTCACTCATCGTCTAAATTTTCATGATGCTTTTCAATGTAGTTCATAATCAATGCAATGCATGTTTTGTCACCCAAATGTTTTCAACGTCGCCCATGCTTTTTTACAATTCAAAGACATGCTTGAAACCGCTTTTTTAACTAGGTTCTTCAAAATGACCTTCGTCGTATTCACCAAGACTTCTAATGATGAAAAATACTTTACACGAAGGTGTTTCTTCACATTAAGGAATTCATCTCATCTTCAAGCAACATCGCCTTTAATTTTGAACAAACTTCCACGTTAACGTCTTCTTGTTCGAGTATGAGGAGTTCTCATGTTCAATTTTCTGTTATCAATGTGTGGGTCGCACGCATTTATAACTGCAGTATTTTTAACAGTTCCCATATCTAACGATCTTGTCTGCCAATAATAGCAACGGTAATAATGTCCGGGTCTATCATCCTTTGATGATGATTGTCTTTCTCTTCCTCAAACATCTCAAACCATCTACTAACTGTGCTTCAGGGAAGAGGAGACTCTCCACAAGTCTCCTATAGCATACGCTTTGACTGACGATTTCTTCAGTCAAAAGAAAAAATTCCAGTAGGTAAGTGCTTACTGCTCATTGCGTGTTCCCTCCATCGTTCCCGTAGGCGATATTGGAAGTATCTGAATTTTCATGGCTGCCGCTGACGTACTACACTGTTAAAAATTTGCAGCATTCTGTCCAGTCATTTGACCGTTTATTTTTTCGAAAACGGTTACACAACCGTTATTTAACACTATTTTGACGATATTATTGGACATTTTATGGTCAGAATATAGTTAAATTACGGTTATGAAACCGTTTTTTCAAAAAACGGTCGAATGCCTGGACAGAATGCTGCAAATTTTTAACAGTGTATTGGAAAGAAATTAAAAAAATGTACCACATTTTTATTACATATTAAGCTAACAATGGAAAATAAAAGTAAATTTGTGTGCTATAATGTATGCTAAAAATTTTTATGATAATTCTTTATTGAACAGCCATCGTACTTTAACATTATGAGAAAAATCATGCGTATTTTTAAAATATAGATTGAAGCACAGAAACGGGAGCTACTGAAGAAAAAATATCGTAAAATAAGGCTGCTACAGTTCCACTGTTTCGTAATTACATTCATTATGATATAAATGAAACATTCCTTTTCGGTGGTGCTGTCAAATATGCATAGCTGTCACGATACGTTGTGAATGCTACTTTTTCTATCACCCTGTATTTTATGTAACTAATGAAAAAAGTTATCAGCATAATGAAAATTGTTGAATTGCTAATTATTTTATTTCTCAATTTCAAAGTCATTTTTTATAGTAAGTTTTAAAAAAAAATAATGTTTCCTAAAATAGTAGAAAAGTGCGTCTGTTCTGAATAAAAATTGATACGTGTTCCAATTAATTAACTGTCTACTACGCTTGAACTCTTGAGAAAATGAACTGACTGTCAGGATACTTCTTCTGATGATATCAGCGAACATACTAATTAAAGGAACAACGCATCTTATGTGTATTTACTTACATCCAAATAAGAGAAATCAAAATCCACATTATAATAACACCGTGATGGTAATTGTTATGCATCTTGCTCTCAATTTTAACTTTAGATCTTTTTCTTTTAATTGAATTTAATGCATTATTGACAATTGCTTCGAAGTTTCTTTAAGGAAACAAAATAGCCATTATTTAAAATTGAACCAGATAGTGCAGATTTACTAACAACTAATGAAAAGCGTTTTTTTATATTACAATATTTGATTATTAAATTTTATGACATTAAGACCTGACCTGACTTAAATATGTTCGTTATGTGAATTATATGAGAATGAGCTGTGTAATTCTTCAAACTTGTAATGAGAAATTTCTGTAGTGGCAGCTTAATACTACTTAATCCTCTTATTAATATTCTACCGAATTGAGTTTGAATTTTCAAAAATATTCTAAATACGAGTTAAATATATTTAATATATTTAATGTATTTAATGTACTATTAAATGCATTTAATGCACATGATACGCAAAAGTTGAAATTTGGAAAATCAATCAGAAATCAAGTTTTGTCGTTCACTCCTCCTCCTCAAGTGTTATTATTCTCGAGATCGAAAGTTTCTTTCATTTGCGAACTCCACACCAGTGCCGATTCGCTCCGGCAAAAATTTCAAATGTCAACGTTTTTTGAAAACATGCTTCACTATTTTGCATTTTTCATTAAAAAATGAAATTTTTTATAAAAAGTAAATATGACAGCTCGATTCCTCGTTAAATTTCCTATAGGAATCAAGGGTTATATTTTATTATCACTGGATTTCCAATAGTGTGGACTGCGCAGATGCTGAACTGAGGTGTATAGTTCACGGGTTAAAAAAAGGTGATTTCAAAATATTATCAATTGACAATGATTAATAATAATTTTAAAGTTAAAAAATGCATCAAAATAAATAGTCACAGACCATTTATTTTGTATAATTTTCTACAATATTTCAACGTGTGCACTCTTTATAGCTTGAGTCCTGTCCAAAAAGTACGGAATTTCATTCTACACGTTGAAATATAGTAGTACATTGCACAGTAGTCCAAACAAAAAAATCCCTGCCGGCTCGGCCCACAGGCGAAGGTAGATTTCGAAGTTATGTATTAATTTCACCGACAAAAGCTGAATTAAGTTTAGAGACAAACCCAGATAAACAATTTTATCTGGCCGCTTTTCACGAGTTTTTAATTTCATTTTTCTGTAAGAGCTGCTTTTATCAGAACCATGTTAATAGTATAATTTCTTCTTCAACTCCTATTTTTGTTTAATTAGTTTTTGCTGTAAGAGTTGGTCCTATCAAAAACTTGCCGGTATAAAAGTTGTAGATAAATTTAAGAAGATCTATAATAAATTTAATTGAATTTCATATCTTGTAAATTGAGGAATTATGAATTTTTTTCTTCTTCAGCATCCCTTTTTTCGTTTTTAAATTTTTGTTTTGCGGTAAGAGTTATTCCTACAAAAAATTTGTCAATATAAAAGTTGTAGATAATATTAACAAGATTTAAAATAAGTTTAAGTTAATTTGTTATCTTGAGAACTGACGAAGTCATGAATTTTTTTCTCCTAAAAAATTTATCCCCCCCCCCCTCCCCCTTGAGCTCATTTTTAATTTTATCAAAAATCTGTGATATATAAATTTTTGGCGCTTTTCCTAGAAATAATAATAACTTTAGACTGATTTTATATGTATTATATGCAATTAAGAAGTTATGGATATTTTTCGGTTTTCACAAAACCCATCCCTATCCCCCCCCCCCCTAGTCAGATTTTGTCCCTTTATATTCCCCGCCGAGATATTAGCCATCTCAATGTTTTTAGTGAGTTTGAAGACGATCCGTGCATAATTGCGATTTTTATCGTGTGGACAAAATTTAGCACATACATATATACATACATACACACACACACACACACACACACACACACACACACATATATATATATATATATATACATATATATAGGTGGGGGTGTTTTGGGGTTCCTTGGTTCATATAATGAAAAGTAATGAAGAATTTTTCAAAAGTCGCACGATGGTAACGACTGAAATAGGTAGTATTTCTTAAGAAATATACCTCTAACGAGACCGCCCTATATATTTTAAACGACAGATAGTCAAACAGAAAAACGCAGCGATTTGTTTGGTAATTAACTATGCGTTCTTCTAATTTACTATCGAAAACTGTGTACTGACTTAAACTACTGTGAAAAACTATGTACTTTGTTACTTAAAGTACACAGTTAAAGTAACTTATTTAAACTATACAGACAATATATACATTTTTATTTAAACCACTGATTGAGCACAGTACCAATTTACTGTGCAAAACTGTGTACTTTATTAGTTAAAATACTGTGTATTTTAAGTAACTGTGTTTACCGTGTTTGTAAATGCTTGTTTTGAATTTTTCATGATTTTTTTCAGATTTGAAGGTATACTGTCATCTATGGAAAATATTTAGAACTATTATTATTTTTTTGTTTTTTAATATTCTTAAACAAAACTTTTGATCATTAGAAGCATTTACTCCCAAAAATATTTCTTGTAAATCAAAGACGTTATTTTGCACTGTATTTTAAAATTTATGGCAGACATTTGTCCTACCCCGTATTATTTATAACTGCATAGAAGATTCTTTTAAAAAGGTCAGGAAAACATAGTCATTATTTAAATATGAACCACGTATTACTGTCTTACTATTAACTAATAAGAAAGAATTTTTTGCAACATCATGATTATTAAATTTCAAACTCCATGATATTATAACTGTCCTCACTGACAATGAGCTTCGTAATTCTTGAAGCACATAAATGAGGGAAATTTCTGAAGTGACAACCTAATACTTGTTAATCCCTTTATTAAATTGCTACTGAATGGAGTTTCAATTTCCAAAATATTTTAAATATGAGTAAAATATGCAGGTATGTTCGTATATAATTCGAATGATCTGCTATAAAGTGTACTTCAGTATAGAGGTTAAAAAATCTAACACTTGCTAGAACACTGTTTTTATTATAACCAGGATCGGAATACAATTATTCAATCAAAATTGCAGTATGCCACATTTCAAACTGTTCCTGAGTTAACATTATTCAAGATACATTCAGTGACTTACCTTGCGTTGAACTAAATACCATATCTCGAGAAAAAGTTCCTAACATACATATTCAAACAGACCTGAACCAGAATTTTCGACCTGAAAAGACCTGAAAATTTCATTAAAATATCTTCAATACGACGAAGTATTTTCAACGCGAAACACCAGGTTTTAATTGCCCTAATACGGGCATTATTTATAAAAAAAAAATGCATAAAGATATTGTTTTTGTTTTTGTTTTCTATACAAGAAATGTGTGTTGTGGTAATCACTACCAAAATTTTAATTTATCTCAACTTATAAAATTTATCACAATAATCAGTAGGCTTAATAAAGTTCTTTATAATTTTTCAGTTTTGCTTTTTACATTTTTCTGTTTTGCTTTTTACATTTTTCATTCAGTGCTGCACTATTATTTGTTAGAGTATTAGTTTACAGGATGTAAAGTCCGTAACGAATAAACAAAACACCAACGATTATTTAAAGATCATTTATAACAAAATTATAAAAAACGAATCATTAGACCTTTAATAATAACTTTTTTTTTAGATATAAACGTATTTTTTTGTAAAAGAGATCGTTTGCATCTTAAAAATTACACCATCTTTCATTTCACAAAATATCTAATTTTGGAACTTTTTTTAACATAAAACCTTTGTGCTTCATTCAATTCAGTCCATAAAAGTAGATAGTTTATGAAATTTTTTCTTACATGTTCATAGAGTTCGAAGACAGAAAAGTTTGAGATTGATATTTTTAAATCCTTTTGAAAAACATAAATTTATACATTTCCAAACAAATCCCTCGACTTAATGTTTTTTTTCAGTGAGAAACACTCGTTGAAAAAAAAAAAAAAAAAGTAAAAACCCCTTACTAACTTTGCAAATTTATCGTAGAAAAAAGTTACTTGTACCACAAGATTGGTAATAAAGTCTATTTTTAAATGATGTATATAAAATTTGCTTAAGGGGCCATCTACATATTAAAAAAATCACAACTTTGTTTTTTTAAATAGCAGTACACAATTCTGACTGCATAAATAAACTCTACACCTTTCAATTAGCATAAAAAAAATTCATTCAATTCGTACGATAAGTTTCCAAGACATTAACTGTTTTAAAAAGAGCGTATTTTAGGGGCTGTATCCAAATTGAAGTTCGGTACTCGATTGTTGACCGAGAGAGCCCCCTTCTTGATCAAGGCTTATTAAGCGCCCCTCAAATAGTCATTGAAGATTGCTAGATTACAGGATAGCATAAGAAATTCCAAAATATCCAGTCACTTCTATCATAGATGGCCCCTTAAACCATCATTTTGCCGTTTTTAAAGCAAAATTTGAAATCTACTCCGAAGAAAAATGTGAAATTTTGGATTTCCATAAAGCAGGAATTAATAAATCTTAATTGATCAAAAAATTATATGTTGCAATTCGTAATTTTTTCGAATATTAATTTCATAATTCATAATTAATATCATGAAATTACATAAAAATTGCAAATTCAACGTATTTATGTTTGGATATTTTAGTATTATTGCTACACAAAAAATTAGTACATTAGGAGTATAATTTCAGGAGATATTAATGAAAATATGAAAATGTAATTTAACATTAGAAGTACTAAATTTTGAATGTTTATAATTCAAAAACTGATCATTGCAATGACTTGAAACTTGGTGTCAAGGCATAGTTTGAACCGAAGTTTTGAAATATCTTGTTAAAATTTGGTTTTGGCATTGAAAAAAATGAAGTTTGGGTTTTTTTTAATATGTAGATGGCCCCTAAGCAAATTTAATATACATCATTTAAGAGTAGACTTTATTTCCGAACGCTCTGTACCAGTAACTTTCTTTTACGATAATTTGTTGAGGAGTTAGTAGGGGTGCTTACTTTTTTCTACGACTGTAAATTCAATGGATTCACACATATATTATACATTTTTAAATTTAAAAATATACTTTCAATTATAATTTTTTTAATAAATTTATATATATATTTTTTTGAATTATGGCCTATATTAATTTTTATGTGAAAAGATTCGGCGTCATCGAAAGCATGACTTATCGGTTTTACAGATCCTTCCGATTATTACTCTTCAAAATTAAAAAACATACTTTCAATTATAATTTTTATTTTCATTGACCTGCTGTCACGAAATTTTAGTACGATACATAGCTGCCAACTCTTACGCTTTTTGTACTACAAAAATTTATCGGAAAAATTCGCCTTATTTAATCGGCAGATTACGGCAATTAAAAAAAAAATTAAACTTTAATTTTAAATTTTTGTGACACAAAAAAGCGTAAGAGTTGAAAGCGATGATGATATTAATGTACATAGCACTATTTTACGTTTAAAAAGTAGTCATTGTATCGTGTTTATACCTTTTACACATACATAATTTTAATACACCCTTGTGTACTCCACATCAAAATAACCTATATTGACAACAAATGATAGCTAAAATGAATGTTGTGTCCTGCATCTAGTCAGGCATTCCAATTTTATGATTAGGTTGTATTCCGAGGTGAGTGTCGGGATTAGGTAAAACCGGTTTCCCTTTACTACACCCTTTATTATCTGACCAAAACGGGTTCTAACCCGCTTTTTCCAAAGAATGTCCAAAATACTGTTTCGAATGAAAAAATTATACATTTAAATATAAATTATATTTACGTTTACATATCTGCTTAAAAGATAAAACTGATATTGTGAATATAATTACATAGTACTGTTTTATAATTGCGTTTAATTGTGGATTAATTTTCTTTTATTTAGCGTTTCGGGTCGGAATTCGAATTGATTTCAAATGGAATTTTTGTATTCAAATCCAAACCATGCAGGGCAATAACTCTTATAGTAATACAGGTTTAGCTCATAAACATGAAGGTAAGAAACAATTCTTTGAAGTCGGGGCTTTTTTTTTTTTTTTTTTTTTTTTGTTCAAAATTTATTCTGTTTCTTTTTTTTAATATAAAAAAATAAATATTAAACATAATTGTACAAAATATGCTTTTTTTTATTTGGCCGAACTTGTTACAGGGCCGTAAATTACGCAGTAAATGTGGTATATGATATCAAAAGAATAAAAAATAAGGTGGTTAAATGTATCATCTTAAACTTGCTTTACAATATGCTTACGGCTTAGTCTGTAATTATAAAAAAAAATGTTGTGTGGGGATTTATACGTATCTGAAATGCTTCAACAAACTTAAAGGGATGATAGTATTCATGAAGACGAACAAAAAATGCAACAGAACATGGGGTCACAAATGACGTTTAAAGGATGAAAATCGAGAAAATCGTTCTTGATATAACCTCTGCGATAAGTGGCCATTTCCTGCAGCTTCGCTATACACCATATGCATATCAGCCATTTGGTTATTGGAATAGATAGCCATTCCTACGAAAAGCACAAACAAAATGTTTTCGCAATGATATTACCTATCGTCGTTGGCGGTTCATGTACGTACAACGCATGCTTGCTGCAAAGTTGTGTTTATTGGTCTGTTTCCAAGAAGATGGAAAAATTCCATACGTGTATTCCTGCTCACAGATTTGTTTGGCTTTCTTCCAAGTTTTTGTTATCTCTTTCTGACCGGATATGCACAATGTGAAAGGAAAACCAGCTTCGTGCTACTAGCCAGTTCTGCAGAAAAACAGCAAGCGAGATTTCGATATTTTTATTAGTTTTGCGATTTTCACCCTTTAAACGTCATTTGCGACTCCATGTTTCATTGAGTTTTTTTGTTCGGCTTGATGAGTACTATCATCTCCCTAAGTTTGCTGAAGCATTTCAGATACATATACGATATGTGCAACACGGTGATTTATATGTGCAGAATCTGAAGCAACTCCTTATGTGGGTTTTTGAGAAAAGGAATTTTATTTCCATCAAGATATTCATTCTATTTAGAATCACGACTATTTGTTTTATTTAAGGATACACGATAAAAAGCCGCGAAGCATTAAGGAGGCGACAACACTTGGGAAATCAGATATTAAACAGCTAACACTGACGTACCTTTTAACAGGGAACTACTGCAGCGATTTCAATACTTTTTTAGTACTTTTGGCAGTACTGAAACTATTAATTGATCGTTCGGAAAGAAATAAAAATTTCATGAGTTACGTGATTTTGAAAAAAAAAAAAAAAAAAAATACAGCCTGTAAAAAAGCTGATCTATTTCATATTTAACACTAGAACCGCCGGCAATTTTACTCAAGTTTAATAAAACGCATTTTACCCCAGAATTTTTATTTCAAACTATTTAACTTATTTAATTAGCCTTTTTTATCTGCATACATTTAAAGTACCTTATGAAGAAAATTCTGGTTGGAATCGACTGTTATCAATTTGGCAGGGGTCAAGATGGTCTTATGGCGGTTCTAGTATTAAATCGTTTGAGTAGTTCTCAGATTAACCCTCCTCCCGCAGGAGAATTTTTCAGTGGATTGCTTTTTAAAAATTAAGATTGTTTGATTCCCACTACTTTTTTAAAGTAGAAATAGTCATTTTTTTAAATTGCAGATTAAATAATGCGAGAATAAGCCGAATTATACGATTTTAAAATAGTGATGAGAATTTCAATTTTAAAAAAGTAGCCCACTGGAACGCAAAAATAGCATTTTCCGCGACTGGAGGGTTAAAGGAGCTTCGCTATCAGCTGTATTCCATGTGATTTTGCAACTTTTGTCTCCTTCTTAAGTAATACTACTTATGCAGAGTTTTGAGAGAACTATCAATATTTTCATAACAATATTTAGTCGATTTACAATCACGGGTATTTATTCCAAGGGACTACTAATAAAAAGTAACTGACATATCGTTAAAATTGTGAAGCTTCAACTGTAATCGTTTTCGCCGGGGTTGTTTACCGCCGGGAGAGACTTCTACCATTAAATTTAAATATAAAATTTCTCCTTATTTAAACGCCTTATTAATGCAAAATTTTAGTCAAAAATAATGGCTGTAACATATATTTAGTTTTACTGGTAGAAGTTTAATTTGCCGCTAGTTAGGCCCTGCGTTTCAGCCATATTATGACAACCTAGACAATCTCCCGTCAGTGTCAGTGAAAAAGATAATAATACCTAGGCAAACGGACACCAGTAACAACAACTAGAAATTTTTACCATATTTATAAAAGTATATTTTCATGAATAAGGTGCTTAAATAAGACGAAATTTTCTATTCAAATTTACTGGTGGGAAGTTTGCTCCGGCAGTGATCAGAAACTGTTGATACGATTTAAGAAAAACATCCGCCATCTTCTGACAACCACCTCAGTTACTTCACTCGCAACTGGTAGCCAACTCATTATATGTCCTCTCCTCTTTATTCATAACTTCATTATTTATTCTACTTAAGGATTTACTATCCGAAGCTATTAACTCTTAATTTCATGCAAAAACAATTGTTTCATTCACTGTAAGGGAAAACAAATGTTTCGTAATCTACAAAAATATAATGTAACCGTGTACGAAAATATACAATAACCTCTTTCGAGACACCCACGATTCCGAAAAGAATAAAAACCTCAGAAACCAATATATTTTCGAGACATAAAGAAGCATTTACAAAAACAAAGTTTCGTTTGCAACTAATTTTTCTGGTTGAAACTAATTTCTGAAAACATTTCTGAGAAGTATTGGCAATGAAATTATTAGGTTTTTATCCCCTCGAAACTTTTTTTTCCTTCTATTACTATGATAGATGCATTTAAAAATAGAAGATTTAATTATTTTGTTAATTTCGGCTAATTACTTGATGTGGTACTTCAATGTACCGTTGCGTCACAACGCTTGGATGAAAATCGAGACTTAGAAAAAAAAAACTATATCCAATTGTTTCTTATTATTTTAAGGGGGGTCCAGGACACATTTTCAGATTTTTTTTTTTATTTATTGAGTTGAAATTTTGAATTTTTTGTAATGATTAACAATATCATTTGTAAACAAAATCGCATGATAAAATTTAATTTAAATATTTAAAAAAAAATTATTTAAGTTTTGTTAAAAAAGTGGGGTAGTTTAAAATCGTTATAACTCGAAATATTATTTATAGAATTTAATTTTTTTATAATTTAAATAAACAGAAATATATCAGTTTTAATTTAGATTCAGCATTAAAAAAATATTGATTTTTAAACAAATTAAAAATAATTAAAGTAAAAATTTGAAAAAAAAATGACGTAACGTTAAAAAAAAGTCATATTTTCAAAAGTAATTTATTTTTTTTAATTTGCTGATATAAATTAAAGTAAAGTTATTGAAAAATACATGTTCCAAGTTTGAACCATTTATCTGTAACGATTCTTGATTTATAACACTTTAAATATGCGTAATGGTGAAAAACCCATCATGAATAAAAACGCAATTTCACAAGAAGTCGTTTTCTTCACAACCATAGCTTGAAAGGTAGATTTTAAAAACAAACCAAAACGAAAAAATTAATATTTCCTGTTCTAATTAAGATCGAAACATGATTTGAATATCATTTTAAGCAGAAAACGGCAGAGAATTTTTTAATCCAATAGAAAAAATTGGAAAATTTGCAGATTTTTGTTTCCCGGACCCCTTAATGTGACTTGTTATGCATAAATGTTGTGTATATATATATATATGTCAATAATGTATATATGACTAGATGATGATGCTGTTAGGTGCATCATCAGAGAGCATTTCGCCGTCAGAAAAATATTCTATAGGTGTTACACTATCGTCCGATGGAAAGCATATCTGGAAGAAATTTCCGAACTTTTATTTTTAGAAGACTCAGACGGTTTCATAAAAATGGCAAAAGACATTTTTGGATTATTTTTTTTTTTTCTAATTTGTAACTTTTTCCATTTTGTTTTGTAAAAATACAATATTTTTTCTAAAGATAAAAAAAGACATGTTTTTTGCTTTATTATTCATCAATGTCATACATAAATCTTGCAATATCTTCCAATACAATGTATGAAAATCCAAGTGTCTAGCAATCACGTATCCCTAGTAAATATATACGTTTTCAGGCACCATATGTGTTAAAAATCTAAGTTCAAATCCTCTTCAACGTAAACCTGACGTTACTCAAAAGTAGGGGAAGGTGTTGTACCTCTGATCATATTGTTCCTTTGACTACCTAGGCTGTAGTGCCCTCTAGCAGCATTTTATGAATTTTGGTATAATTAGTGTATTGTTCCTACACTAGAGGACTTGTGCAATCTACTGAAGATTATTCATGTGAATAATACTAATCCATTTCCATCATAAAAATGTAAGTATTTATTTGTTGTTTTGTGCCTAATAATATTTTTTGTGCTATGTCTTCGTCGATAGAAATAATTTGACACGGTAGCTGTAGACTTTTATAAATATGGTGCGGCTTGTGAAAATGATTATCCTAACATTAAAACTGTAGCATGCTTTGTAATTTGCTCTTGCATGGTGTTGTACCTCTAACCATGATCAGTTGTTGTTCCTTTGACTATCTCAAAGGTACAACACTCTTAAAAGATTTTCTAAACATTTCAACTTTTATGACTTACTTACTACAACTCTCTTGAAATTAGTTAACGATATTTTTTACTACAGTTATTCACAAGTAATAAAAAAAAATATCTAGACTGGGGTAAGCACAGTTCATGTACCTCCTAAACTCATAGCCCTCAGAGGAAAGAAACATTTGGAGGGATAACGTCTGCCGGAAAGGGAGAAACTATCACTATGATTACTGCTCTTAGTGCATCCGGAAACATCATTCCCCATTTGTTTGTTTTTCCCCGTGTCAACTTTAAACCATTTATGTTTCACAGAGCGCCGCTTGGATCAATCGGAGCTGCAAACACATCAGGCTGGTCAAATGAGACTATATTCCAACAGTTCTTTCAACATTTTGGAAAAATGTTAGACCTAGTACTGAAAGACCAGTATTGTTATTATTTGATAACCATAAATCTCATATTACCATACCAATAATCGATTCAGCCAAGGCTAGTGGTGTGATCCTAATGAGGTTTCATCCACACTCAAGCAGTAAAATGCAACCACTTGATAAGGGTGTTTATGGTCCTTTTAAAGCCTATTATAATCAAGCTGTAAATAATTAGATGGTTGCTCCAGGAAATATTAGAAAGTCTCTTACAATCTACTACATTGCTGAACTTGCGGACATAGCAGATTCTAAAGCCGTAGCTCCTAACAATATTATTAAAGGTTTTAAGGTCACAGGGTTTGTGCCTTTCAATGAGAACGTTTACTCTGATGGCGAATTTCTTGCAGCTGTTGTAACAGGCAGACCGATGCTGCATGAAACTGATTTTGATGAACCATCAGCGGGTGGCGCATCTCAAACTGACAATATCATTCCTCAATGTATCAGTTTAAATTTATCGCCACTTATCATAACACCTGAAACTGTGAGTCCTCAATCAAAAGTGCAAGGAAGGAAAATGTCAAATAGGGGTCGGCATAAAAAGAAATCTCGTATCCTGACTGATACTCCTGAAAAGCTAATTACTGAAGCTGTAAAGACAAACGAAAGCAACAGCCTGAACGAGAGAAACAATGATACTGAATAAAAGGACTTTTTTTTCTTCGTTGCTGTGTTGTCTAATTGCCAGGTCAGAGGAACAACAACCCATGGTCAAAGGTACAACTAAGTGTTGTACCTTTGACCACAATGTTATTCTTTTTTTAAAATGAAATTAAATATAATAAAAGTAAAACTGGAACATTGAAAAAATTACACATGATAAACCAGATGATACTGATTATATTAAACAAAGAAATTGAATTTAGCCTTAACAGTTAAGCTATGAAAATTAAAATTTTGAAAAGTGGTCAAAGGAACAACACCTTCCCCTAGCGCTTTGAAAAGTGCTTAGTAAAGTAAACAAGCTGAAAACTAATTTTTCTTTAGCATAAAATATTGCCAAGTGATCAATTTAAAACAAGCAAAAAAATATATGATAGTCTTACGTATAAAATTTCAGATTTTTCCAAGCAAAAGTTAGGGTTACCATGTGAGACACCAAAATGGAAGCAAAATTGACACTCACAGGCAGTGTTGCCAGATTGGGGACTTTTTATCACCAAATTGTTGATTGTCACCGCTTTTTTAATTAGAAATATTCGGCCTATTTAAAAATAGATTAAAAATTCTGAAAATCAAGGCGAATTATACTATTTTAAAAAATTGGATACAGTCAAATAATCTGAATTTAAAAAGTCCCCAATCTGGCAACGCTGCTCACACGCGCCGAAATAGCTTCGTGAACAATTTTCAGCTTACTTTAACCTCTATTGTTATCTAGTGATGGTCAAGGGAATTATATACAGTTATTTCCTAAAATTACCATTGCGAATGCATTCAACAAGTGTTTTAATTGGGATGGAAAACATTGGTACTTTAACTCCTTCAGGCCGGCGCGGTGTGTCACACTCGACTGTCTCAGAGTTGTCATGTCTCCGGCTTTTTACACACCACTGTTATTTTAGTGAGAATGTTGTTCCTTTAAATCGCCCAATTATTCTAATTAAATGAAACAACATTTTCTGTGTTAAAATATTGGTAGCCACAAAGCCGGAGACTTGGCATCTCTGAGACAGTCGAGTGTGACCCACCGCGCCGGCGTGAACGTGTTAAAGTACCGTCAGCTCATAAAGGGTTGATAAGTTTTCTCAAACCAGAATATTCATTTTTAGAATGTAGTTATGAATAAAGTGGAGGGGGCATACACTGTATTGTCTATCAGTTGCGAGTGAAGTAACTGAGGAGGTTGTCACAAGATGGTTGATGTTTTTTTAATCGAATCCACAGTTTCTGATTACTGCCAGTGAAAACTTTCACTAGTAAACTTGAATAGAAGGTTTTGTCTTATTTAAGCGCCTTATTGATGGGACGTTTCTCTCACAAATATGGTAAAAAATTTCGATTTATTTTTACTGGTGTCAGTTTTCCCAAATATTATAATATTTTCCCTGACACAGACAGTAGGTTGTCACAATGTGGAGGAACTATTACCTCCAAAGTAAACTTCCACCAGTAAAAATGTATATCAGTTTTTTCCATTACTTTTTATTGAAGTTTTTCATTAATGAGCCGTTTAAATAAAGAAAATTTTTCTACTTAAATTTACTGGTGGAAGTTTTCCGCGGTGGTAATGAATCCCCTGCGAAAACGGTTAGAGTTGAAGCTTCACTGTTTTAAGGATATGTCAGTTCCTCTTTCTTAATAATTGTATGATTGTTAGGTGTTATCGATTCCGTTTAATGTTAGCTGAACATGTTATCGATTGCTAATGTTAAACATTTTCAGCTGCGTAAGTGGATATCTACATGCCGGAGTAACAGAATAATATTAATTTTAATATTAATGTTAATATTAATGCTGTTAATTTATCGTGTTTGTCTGTAAAACACGCTTTTTGAACATGAAAA
Source organism: Maratus speciosus (assembly GCA_963932465.1). NCBI lineage: Eukaryota > Metazoa > Arthropoda > Arachnida > Araneae > Salticidae > Maratus > Maratus speciosus. Next base: position 456,102,200 of record OZ010787.1, on the reverse strand, counting down.
TGCTTACTTAAGAATGGATACCCATAAGGCATGGTGACGTCACGGCGACGTCGTTGTGAAGTCACACTGTGATTTTGTGACCGTCGATGTGACGTCACGTGACGTCGATGTGACGTCATAGTGACTAGAATGCGAGGTCGTTATGGCCGTTTTAGAGGTCGTTTGTGATGTCACATTGTGACAAATTTGTGAAAAGTGTGTCATTTGGGACTATTTTAGCATTAACTTTGTGACGAACCTGTGACGAAAGTGACAATGCTTTGAAGTCACATTGTAACCAATTTGTGAAATATGTGTCATTTGTGACGAATTTGTCATAAACACTGTGATGATTTCAAATGAAAATCAAATTTCAAATTAATTGCTTAAAAGGCGCAAAGGCGAACATAGTGAAAAAGATTCCATGCTGGGACTCGAACCCGGGCCATCAGTATAGCGCACTGACATTCTACCGACTAAACCACATGGAACAATACCCGGCCTGGAAAATTTCTCACTATTACATGTTGGCAAGGCTACAAACGCAGCACAAGATGGAATATTTATCGTGAGCCACCGACATGGGGCAAACACGAAACTTAATTAAATCGAGCATCGATTGAAACTATATTAATACTTGGAAATTTTTCCAGAGGGAACCATTCGCCTTGCATACAATATTTCAAATGAAAATCAAATTTCAAATTAATTGCTTAAAAAGCAATTTTAATTTGAAATTTGATTTTCATTTGAAATTTGATTTTCATTTGAAATACTGTATGCAAGACGAATGTTTCTCTCTGGAAAAATTTCCAAGCATTAATATAGTTTCAATCGATGCTGGATTTAATTAAGTTTCGTGTTTGCCCCATGACGGTGGTTCACGATAAATATTCCATCTTGTGCTGCGTTTGTGGCCTTGCCAACATGTAATAGGGAGAAATTTTCCAGGCTGGATATCGTTCCATGTGGTTTAAGTCAGTAGAATGTCAGTGCGCTATACTGATGACCCGGGATCGAGTCCCGGCGTGGAATGTTTTCACTATGTTGGCCTTTGCGCCTTTTAAGCAATTAATTAGAAATTTGATTTTCATTTGAAATATTGTATGCAAGGCGAATGTTTCTCTCTGGAAAAATTTCCAAGTATTAATATTGTGATGATTCTTGCCATAAACACTATGATAATTTTAAAGTAAAGTTTTGTTTGAAATATAAAGTCTTATCTTTTTACCGTACTTTTTAGCAAGATATCCCTATTTTGGAGTCCTATTCTTCTAAAATATTTTTAATTTTCCATTTAAAAAACAATCCTTATCAACTGACATCTTTTTTTATTAAGTTCTAAGCTTGATCTTGAATTCAAGCTTAATATTAAGAATGTGTAAGCTTTATAATTTTTTGTGATTTGTCATTGCTTTACTAAATACGAACATGGAGTCTAACGGACATTAATACAACTGTTATTTATAGAACGACATGATAAGCCCTATTTATTTAATTTTTTTATTCCCGTATATATTGTATTTTGTGAATATGAGCTAATTAGATTTGGTATGTTTTATAGGAAAAGACTGATCTGGGAAATAGAAACAACAAGTAAGATATATCATGCGTTAAGCCTAAATTATAAAACACTTTCCAACTCTTCCTGAATGTTTTAACAAGACATCGGGAGAAATAACGTAAACAAGATAACTAACTAAACATGAAAACGCATAAAACATTTGAACATTCTCAGCAGTTACCATCCATAGCCAAATATGTTTTCCAATTCTTTTAAACAGTCCTGTATTTGATCTGTAGATTGATATATATACTATATAATGGAAAAATTTAGTTTATCAAGGAAACGCATAACAGGTTGAAATTCTCTTTCAGCAATTTATACTAATATATGGAAACATACTTAAGTAATTTTGTACAACCCTGTAGTTTACCTAGAGCCTTTATTACACGCCACTATTTAGTTAAAATTTAATTCAAACTAAAACACTTTTAAAACTGCTGAAATCACATTTCCAGAAATTATAATTTATAGACGGCAACGTATCCAATTCTTTGCGTGACCCTGTATATCATTTTATCTATATTCTACAAACATTTCTTAGTAAATTAAATACAGTGCAGCGTAAAAATGCATAAATTATTTAAAAACCACCTTTAAGCAATACCCAGTAACCCTTACGAATACTTTTGTATAGTCCTGTATATGAATTATAGCATATATATATATACACCATATACTTTGCATAAATGTAGTGAATCATAAAAGGGCATATCATAATTAAAAATACATTTCCAGCAATCATCGCTAATGAACAGTACTTCGGATACAATATAGTATCTGAAATATTTTGTGTTTCCCTGTAAATGCTATATACACTTCGTATTATGCATGAAATAATTCATAGTATGCAAACCTCAACGACGTATATCAATTTCATTGCATATCAAATAGATTAACATAAATATAGTACGCCGCAAACAATTCCCTCCACCCCTATATCCTTATGTATTGGAATTCCTTTTTTAGCCCTGTAAATAAACAATAACTATTCTCTGCATTGCATATTCTACGGAATGCACATTTTAGTGCGCTTCATAAATGCATATCAATTTTATTCTGTTTGAAAGCGTGTAAAATCATTAAAAATCATTTGAAACGATTTTTTCTCCCACAGGCCGTAATGTAATGGAATACTTTTGACTGTCCCTGTAAATGAACTAAACATGCTACAAACTTCATTATAAATAGGGACCTTGATATGGTAAACGTCAATAACATCCAAAAATTTCAAGTCAATCCGAGTATATTTACGCGAGTTAGAGCGCGGACAGACGGCCAAACAAACCGAAGTCAGAAACACTTTTCAACTTTATCGGGCCTGAAAAACACTTTATTTCAATGCTTAAATATTATTATTATTTTTTTTTTATGCCAATAAAATAAATGTATCGAAAATGTAGAAAATGAGTTTACAATCAAAGAAAATTTAATAACTGATTCTGAATGTCTACAATTAAATGTTTGATTAAAATCACAAACAGCAAAAAAAAATGATTAAATAGAATAAAAAGAAATAAATATATCAATTTGAAAAACACTAAATAATTAGTATTTATAATTGTACTATTAAGCAACAACAAACTACAATAGATGAATTAAATGCATTTAACAATTTCTCAAAAATCTTTCCATATGTTATAAGGAATTCCTACTATTTTATAATTTTGGCAAATGTTAAATCTGAAAACATTGGTATGAAGATTTAAGATTTTAAATACTAATTTAAAATATTATCAACAATGAAAAGAAATCTTTCAAAAGTTTCACTACTACAATATGTAAAAAGATATTTTTCCAGTATAATGTTAATTTCAAAATTGAAACAGTTTCCTAATATCATTATAATCGAATATCATATTTAACTCCAAAATATTAATGACGATAAATACTGTGTTAGAATCAGTTTCTGCATCAGCTTTTTTTTTCCCTTCTAGCGATGGTAGATTAAGGTACTTTACAGCATCGTATCGGAAAAGAATTGCAGATCAGTCTCATTGCATAAACATACTACAACTTATTTAACTTTAATCTATCAAACGGGAATAAAAATTTTAAATTAAATAAGACATACCTTTTAAGTTCCATAAATAGTTTAATAATATCCGTGTTTTATCCTAAATTGTCAGACATATTTCTGACAAAATGACAAAATTGTCAGACATACTTCCCGCGTCAAAAGTTCTGATCCTTATTTTATTCTGCGGTTTAATGGAGCGCAGACGATAGCGCACGCGCGCACGCGCAAGCAGGTGCTTATACTGTATTATTATAATTTTTGTCTGTAATGAAATTTTTCTATTTGAATGAAACACCTGCCTTTTTTCTTTCTTTTTTTTAAAAGTAAAGTTTGTTTTACACGTAATAAATACAAATTAGGCATCTTAATAAATGAAAAGAGAGTATACAGGATAAAAAAAATTTCTTTGTCAATCTGTCATTTTTTTATATTCATTTTCTGTAGAATAAAACTACACTGCTCAAAACAATTAAAGGATATTTGAAGATTTATATAAAATAAAGATATAAACGAAAATTTTTTTGCCGAAAATAGAAGAAGAGAATTACAAATGCAAATTTTTCTGGTTTTCAAACTCTGGAGTATGCAAATTTTGAGTTCGACGTCAAAAACGTCGCTTCAGCGGCAGCGAATGAAATTTGACTTTCAACTGGATAAAAGAGAATGAAGACAAGGATGATCGGCATTCAGTGATTGCTTTGTTTCGATGAGTACGATGTCTCAGCGAAGTCATTTGACAGATTCAGAAGCTTTGAGAATTGTTGGTAGGTTAGAAGGGGGCCAAACTCAAGCCGAAGTAGCGCAAGCCATTGGAGTGTCACAAAGTGTCATTTCCAGGATCTGGAACCATTTTTTGGAGAGTGGATGTGCAGGCCGAAGACCAGGGCCAGGTCGTAGACGGGCAACAACGCCCAATGAAGATCGGTATTTAGCGTTAACAGCTCGGAGACACCGAACCATGAACGCTACTCTTCTCCAACAACACCTTCGCTCGGCTACAGGCACCACGATTTCAACTCAGACTGTCCGAAACCGGCTCCATGCTGTAGGTCTGTATGCTCGCCGACCGATGGTATGTGTTAGATTAACATCAAGGCATCGTCGCGACCGCAGGGAGTGGGCAACCGAGCATGTCAACTGGAGGAGAAATGAATGGAGCAATATTCTGTTTTCTGACGAGTCCCGTTTTTCTGTGCATCCGGATAATAGGCGTATTTTCATCTGGAGGGACCGTGGCAGTAGGAATAATCCTGCGTTCGTGCACGAAACTGTCAGATTTGGCGGTGGAGGAGTGTTGGTGTATGGTGGCATCTCCATTGACGGGCGCACTGACCTCTACATCATTCGAGATGGAGCTCTGACTGGTCGCCGATATAGGGATGAGATCCTCAGACCTATTGTAGTCCCTTACGCTGCAGCAATCGGAGATAACTTCATTTTAATGGACGATAACTGCAAGCCACATCGTGCAAACCTGGTGGAGGATTTCCTTTTCGAGGAAGGAATCGTTCGAATGGAATGGCCAGCGTGTTCTCCAGACATGAATCCAATCGAGCACGTTTGGGACGCTCTAGGAAGACGAGTTTCTGGCCGCAAACAACCCCCACAAACTCTCCAAGAACTGGAAAGAGCTCTTCTGGAAGAGTGGGGCAGAATACCCCAACTCGTCATTAATAGCCTCATTGAGTCCATGCCTCAAAGGTGTTCAACGTTGCTGGCCGCCCGTGGAAACCATACCTCTTACTGAAAATGATTTTCTTTGAAGAAAACACCTTTTCTTATTCTTTTTTTCTCATATGCACAAATTGTGTTTTTTTCCTTTAGTACACAAATGCGCAATAAAATGCATTTTTTTCTGCCAAACATGTGTAATTTATTCTCATATAACCTACTATGTCTGTCGACCATGTATCAATCAGCTAAACAGTTTACCAGATACAAAATCCACCTAAAACTGCAATATCCTTTAATTGTTTTGAGCAGTGTATTTGTAAAATAGCTTTTTTTAAAGTCGTATTTCTAAAACACGAATTTAAAATATGAATAATTATATCATGGGTTTTGTATAAAATTTGTATACATATTTTTTCGGAAAATACTAATTTTATTTAAAAAGTCTGAAAGAAGTAGAATTAAAAAAAAAATAGTTATTTAAAATAGTTAAACACTAACAGTAAAAAATATGACTTGAATGCAAATTCTAAAGCAAGAAATGCATATATGACTAAACTCTGAATACTCTTTCTACGTGCTCATTAAAAGCTGCAGACTTAACTGTAACAGAAAATTTTAGTTTGAAACCACAGAAGTATTTCGAATAACACTGGTCGACAAAAAAAAAAAAAAAAAAAAAAAAAAAAAAAAAAAAAAAACTTCTTCCCTGCAAACTAAATATGTAAAGTGTACAGATTTAATATTCTTAATTCTAAATATGTTATCCAAATTGCTTCATAACGTACCATTTTTCCGAGAAACACTTTTATAATAATAACAATCGGTGAAGGATTAAATTGCAATGGTATATCATATGAAATCAATGCAATGAAATCATAAAAAAAGTATACTTCACTGTCTCAGATAACAAATTGATAAAATATAGCATGAAAATCTAGTTTGTTGATACTTGTACCGTGCATTTTCCTTTTTATGCCCCCCCCCCACCTCTTTTCGTGTCCGAATTTACTATTTCCTATCCACTAATATTTTTTCATTCCTTATGTTGCTGTAACTCGGGCATGTTTAAAATATTTCTGTTCATTTTCAAAGATTTTTGATGTTCATATTTTTGTCACACTGTGACTTACAATATGGTGGTTTTTTTCGTCACATATGTGACGTGACGTACGTTACATGCAGTGACTCCAGTAACGTCACAATTTTTTTTTTTTTTTTTTTTTTTTTTTTTTTTTTTTTTTTTATTGCCAGAAAATATAATTTTACATAAATAACATGTTTTGAATATTTTTTGTAATTTTTTAAATTTTTCTAAGAAGTTCACATCTCAGTCACAATGTGACATCACTGAGTGGTGGCATTTTGGTCACAGATGTGACGTGACCACAGTGACTCACAGTGACGTCACAATGACGTCACCGTGACCATGCATGCTATGAGGGTAGCATCCGAAAAATCGATATTTCAGATAGAGAAAGCAGTTTAATTAACAATTTAATCGTTTTATAATAGTCGTCACATTATAAAAAATTACTCGATAACGTTTCCGAGAATCAGTGGCAGCGAAAGAAACTTCGTTGTCACTTTTTTAAAAAGCTTCTTTAAAACTCGAAAATATATTGGTTTCTGGGGTTTCTAAAGATAAAGAACGATTTTCAGAATCGTGGGCAACTTTGAAAAGATTTCTGTATTTTTTCCTCTGTGATTGTGTTATATTTTCTTAGGTTAATAAATAATTTATTAATTGACTTTCGTTGATTATTGTCTATTGTTGATTAATTGTATTTTTCTATAGAGTATTAAATATTGTATTCAAAATTATTTCGCATATCTTCAGTTCCATAACTCTGATACAACGATTGAATGCTGCTATTTTTTACTGTCTATTCCTCTTCAATTTGCTTACGTACGACATTGTATGCCATTTTATTCGTCTTATTCATATCATCCTTTGTAAAGCATTATTAAACTCCTTAATTTACATATAAAGTGAGTTTTACTTTGTGTGAAGCGGAAAACAAGTCAGATGGCGTTGAAGCAGAAAAAAATGCTCTACGTACGAGATATTTTTCAAGCATTGAGAAAAAAACAACTGTTAAACTACGGTAAAATTCCTTATGTGTAACTGGCAAACATCAGTTGCATTTTCATTTTCTAATCTATTCCATTTCAAATAAACCTGTTCTTTAAGAATCCTAAGAGCAGTAGAAATTCTTTTGGAAAAGCGATTTTTATTGAATCTTAAATATATTTCATAAAAAAGAAAATCAATGAGATTTTTTTTTATTATTAATTTTCATTTCAATTTCCAATCTTATGAATAAAAACGCGGATAAAAAGTATATATATGTAGATATAATAGATGGAAAGGATTAAAATATAATTTGAAACATATTTTGATGAAACCTATTTTCGAACACATAAGACTGCAGAGTTATCATTTTTTAAAAAGAGCAATGTACACGCTATTTAATTGCAGATTTTCTGTCATTAAGTAAAGCGAATATAGCTTTTTGCAAATAGTGGCGTGACAATACTTTTCGCAAAAAATTGTGAGGTTGACGACTTTAGTTTGGCGTCGAAGTGCGGTGTCTTTATGGTTAAGATTATTCAAATTCATACTATCACATGTTCACGAAGAATACACATTTCCCAGCAAAGTGGGAATTGCTGGCCAGCAGCAAGATAGGTGTTGGCAATGATGGAGAAGTGCTGTCTAATGGTATACCACTACATGACGACTGCTGGACAGCTTCAGTCAACTTTGCTCTTGGAATTCATCAGATAAAATTCTGGTGGGCATCCATTTTATCTCATGCGCTGGCCCACCACTACATGGAAGTGCAGAAACTTTTGCAGTATTATTGCTGGGAACCCTTACGCTAAGTGGAGTTTCGAATATCGAAGACATTGAGTATTAAACACAAATCTGAAATGAATATCTTAACACAATTTAAGCTGTGAAACTAATTTTTTTAAAAACTGTAAATAATATAGCACCATTGCCACCAACAAAATAAATAAGCAAATGAATAAATAAATAAATTCTTTATTTCAACGGGTTTTTTTTTTCTCCTTAAATCTGGTTTTACTATATTCTTACGATTCCCACTACGTTCCAGATAATCATGTTTTCAATTTCTATTTGTTATCAGTTTATTTATTCCTTTAAACTAATTGCACTCTTAATATTTTCAAGCAATATATTAGTCATCATGCAATGTTTTCTCGAATGTTTTTCTCAAGGTAGACTTGCTGTAATTCTGTTTTCGTAATGAAGGGAAAAACTTAAAAATCACCAGCTAAGAGTACCAAAATATCATCAGTACCAAACCTGTTACTTTAGCTTTTCTCTTTCTTACTTTGTGACCAACACACCAACTACAAGGCAGACTTTGTGCGGGATTATGGTACTTTTTTTTTACAGAATAGCTAATTAAAATTAGACACACCATTTAACGTATATTCCTAATCCAGCCTTATCCTTCAACGTATCCAGCCTTAATAATGAAACAAATATGTTTGTTAAATCTATAGTAATAGTCAGCGCCCTAACTAACTGGACAAAATTTTGGATTTTGTATATTTTGTAAAAGACTGAATAGAATATATTTATTGTTGTTAAAATGCATTTTTCTCGTTTTCTGATATCGAAGATACATTCCCACCAAATAAAAAAAGTATGTGATTTAAATAAATTTTCTATAAAATAAAATAAATTTAGAATAAGTCCATTGTTTTATATCTGTGACATGTTTTAAAAGATAAAGTGCATAATTTTTTTTAACAAAGTCTAAAAGTTTTCCGTATCAAAACTCTTGTAAAAACAAGTGTCTTGTTTAGCATAGCCTCCATCGGAAAATTTATGCAACATTAATGATGATATTAATCTAAGACAAAATGAAATTTTGCCTTCAAATCTGAAAAAGAAAACAATGCCTTACTTTAAAAAAAGCTCACAAAAATAATAGCAGCATTAAAATAAATAAAATTTATCCAAGATTCAGTAGCGGAATTTCATTACTCGTAGCAGTAAAAAAAAAAAAAAGACGAGGAAACTTAACTTAAAAACATCACAATGTTCATAAAGTAACGTTTTTTAGCCTTAGGCAATTAATATATGATTCAATAAAGCATTCAAGTAAGTAGAAAAATTTAGTTATTTTGATATTTGCATATTTTAAAGAGAAATTTCTTTTACAAAGAATCGTTAAATTATTCGATAATTTGATTTTTATAGCAAATAAAAAGCCATTTTTAAAACAATACTGCGTGTTATATTGACACTGATTAAGACACAATAGCTGTCATCATTATGTATCTATATTTTTTTCTGATGCAAAATTAGCATATTGCACTTGAAAATGCATGAAAATAATTTTATTTAAGAAATAATTTCTTGATAATAATACAAAGAGAATAAAAAGGGTATATCCTTTTAACACAATATATATGGCGCCTTCAAAGAAAAAAGTATGGAAGTAATTTTTATTTTTTCTATCATTGAATAAATATGACATCTTTCGTTCTGTTTCTACAGGTTAACTGAAAATAATTCAATCAGTCACTTCAAAAGTTACCTATTAATTTATTTTTCGGAACGCAGATTTTTATGTTAGTGAGTTCTTGAAGGTAGGGTTAGGTGTGTAGATAAAAATTACACAAACTTGTTTATCCATTTCCACTCAAAAGTGACGGAAAAATTGCCTTTTAGTGAAAAACAACATTTGTTAATGAAAATATCAAGGTAAATTCAAAATTGACAACAGAATAATTTAAAACGTGATTGATCTCGATGATGGATAAGACTAGATGACTTAATGAATAAGTTTCAAAAATTAGAAATTTTAAATGCTTCTATTTCTGAATAATAATGTTTACCTTATTTAATCGAAAGAATCTGCGGTTTAACCCTTTATCTACTGCATTATGAATTCATGAATTGTTTTTCTTCTAAAGCATTTTTCGTGAATTGTTTAAACTACATTAGACGATTTACATAATCATTTAATAAACCGTAGAAGGATTTTAGAAGGTTTGGAGGATTTAGAAAGATTAATTAAATTGGAATTTATAGGGGTTTTGTGCATTATTTATAAACCCACTCAAATTTTTTATTTTAAGTATTTTTCTAGGTATTTTGTAAAATTAGGAAATGCACAAATATAATGTTCTTACAATAGAAATATAGAAATATTTCCGAATTGGAAAATTCAACGCCTCTCCCCCAACGCCAAGAAAGCTGAAAAGATGCAAAAGCAAAAGAAATCATCCCTTTAAAAATATTTTTGATTTGTGTAACCCATAATGCTTTTGGAACAAGATAAAGTAATGTATCTATAACTCATTCTAAACCGTATTACAACTAATTGATGTATTAAATGAATTTTATAACAAGTTATTTTAATGGTACTTATAAGTACCGTCAGTAGATAAAAGGTTTACACCCTCGGGATGAGGACTTTTACAGAATTTTTAATATTTTATCACCGGTTTTTCAAAACAGAAATTTTTGCCTAACAGAATCGGGAAAATACTCGGATTAAATAAGGCAAAATTTACAATAAAAATTTACTGGTGAAAAATAAAGCGGATTCTGAGCGCCTTACGCGGCACGTATACCGGTCGCTCGTCCCCAAGTGGTTAACAAAGCGAATAGTACTATTCCAAATAATTGTACAAAAAAGTACTCAATACTCATTACCTATGCCGTTAACCCTTAAGATGCAAACGTTAATGATTTATATCTGTCAAATACGTAATACAAATATCATTAAAACTTATTAATAATCTGTAAGGTACTAAATCCCAAATGTAGCAAAATCAACATGTCATTTTTTTTACACTGATTAAAACAATTAAAGGGACAAACGGTTTTTTAAAAAAACAAAACAAAATAAGTTATCCCTATACGCAAATAAGGTATCAGATGATAGTTAAGCTCGTCGCGGACACACCTGCCACGCAGTGGTCTGTGTCGTCCTCAGAGTAAAGATAAGAAGTAGAGGCCGAATCCCATTGTTATTTCGGTCAGAACTTGAGGCACACATGTTTCCCGCTTTCATCGCCAAAAGGTTGTCTTTTATGGCGGTGATTACCTTATTGGCAACTGTTGGATTTGATTTATGCGAGAGAAACGTCGATGCTAGAAAGTTTCAGCGGGAACCAGAGGAGAAAAACCGGTTTGGCGCGTTTTCTCTGCCCACCATCACGTGACGGTGGGTAGCGATCCCGGCGTCAAGAAAGGGTTGCTATTTCTGAGTCCAGTTATATGAGAAGTCTATGGTGTCGTCATAAGGCAGTGGCGCTGTGATCGCGTTTGTGCGGAGGTGCCTCATTTGACCACCGAAGCTTGTAGCGTAAGGACGTTTTGAAACATCGTAGCATAACCCTATCCTTGTTTTTTGAATTTCTTTGTTTACCCATCGTTAGTATGGCTAGTCGAAATATGTCTAGATGATGCCACAAGATGGCGGATTGTTGAAAGACTCGAGGCCAGCCAATCACAGACTACCTGTTGTAAGGACCTCGGGGTTCCGTGAAATGTAGTGTCCACTCTGTGGAAACAGTTTACAGAGAAGGGAACAGTGCAGGGGCACCATTTCAGAAATTTCTTGAGGGGGGCAAACATTTATTTGGATTTTGTTGAGTATATCTGAGGAGCACTACAAATTGCATTCTAGAAGCGAAGCATTATTGATACAGTTTGATTATCACACATCTTTTAAGAATTAGCCAAAGTACTCATTAATAATAAGTTCATCTAACTTTAAGAATACTCCAATAACAAAGTTTCAGAAAATATTATTGATAATTGTAAAATTCTGTGTTTAAACTGCTTTTAAAATGATAACTTTTTATTCCCGTAAAATCTGACGTTATTTTGGCTCTTGTGCAATTTCAGAAAAAAAATTGAGTAACACGGGATGACTGATACATTTTGAAATATCAAATTCCTTGAGGGGGGCAATTGCCCCCCCCTAGCCTCCCCCAAATGGCGCCCCTGGAACAGTGGTCCCCCGACCTGTTCAAGGCCGTAAAAGAGCAACAACGCCGGCTAAAGACCGTTATTTGACACTTCTAGCCAAAAGGGATACGTCCGTGACAGCGACACAATTGTCTCGTCACCTGTATAATATTACAGGAGCATCCATTTCACGGATAACAGTCACCCAGGGACTTAATGCAGGTGACCTGTATGTCAGGAGCCCTGTAGTTTGCATCCCTTTGACTGTGAACCACAAAAAGTTCCGTCTAGCATGGTGCCGATAACACCTGTCTTGGACAGAGGATAGTTTGGGGCGGGTTCTCTACAGTGATGAGTCGAGATTCTGTCTGGTCAGCGACTCGAGACGTGTTCTCATCTGGAGAGAACCCGAGAGTCGATATCGGCCCTCTAACATTGTCGAAAATGATCACAATGTTGGAGGTGGTCTGATGGTCTGGCAGGCATTATGACAGACGGACGTACCGACCTTCCTATGTTTGATAGAGGTATTCTGACAGCCAGCGGTACAGGGACGAGCTCCTTGCACCCTATGTGAGACTTTTCCGCGGAGAATATGCACCAAATTTCGTCTTTATGGACGATAACGCTCGTCCACATAGGGCTCAGTTGGTGGACGAATACCTCGAATCTTAGGATTTTCAAGGAATGGAGTGGCCTGCGATGTCCCCTGACCTTAATCCCACCGAACACGTATTGGACGTCCTTGAACGATCAATTGCAGCTCAAAGACCAGCTCCAACGACCATAGATGAGCTCAAGGGTGCCTTGGTGCAAGAGTGGGTGCAGTTGCCACAGAGATTGATAAGGTCCCTGGTAAACACTATGAAACGCCGATGCGAGAGTTCTGTAGCTGTTACAGACGATCATACACGCTATTAAACATGTTTTTCTCTGACTGACAGGGTGTCAGTTAGCTGCTGTGCTGGACACGTGACCAGTTTCCTTATTTAGGGTGCAGGTTATGCCCATTTTTGTTTTGCCATACATTAGTCTTATATCGAATGATATTTTGGCGAAGTTTGGTCTTATTTGCTTTGTTAGTTTTTTTTTTAATTGCAAAAAAACCTTTTGTCCCTTTAATTGTTTTCACCAGTGTAATTCTTACGAAGTAAATAACTGATGCCGACTTACAAATTTAAAGCTTTGAGTAATAATGTGAACATGTAAGTGTTCCTAAAAAATTCTAGCACTTATTTTGTAGTGTAGTTTTTCTCGATTTCGTGAAAACATTGAACGTTTGACTTATGCAGTTTTTTAACCCTTTGCACTCGATGGCTCCAAAGCGGAGACATGTTTAATTAACAGATTCAGACAGTGAAAATATATAGGGGAGACAGAACATGCCTGCGCAAGCGCAACTCAAGTAGTGAAATTTAAAAAGCGATTTCTGGCTGTAATTTGCATAATAAGTTCTTGGAAATGGTTATTGAAATCTATTTCGTTTTCTCTTACCAAAAGAAACTTTAATTCATAATTAAAACATTAAGTTTTGCAAATATTTAAGAAAAAAACCTTTATTTAGAAGTAATTAATATGTTCGTTGTAAAAATTGATTATAATATTCTAATTCCTTGATTGCACATTAGAATATTACATATAATTAAGAAATCGTCTCACATTAATAACCCTTCATGATGGTGTGACAGACTTTTAGCTCAATTCCTCTTAATACATTATTACCCAAATGAGATACTATTTTTTAATAACCTCTCACTCACGCCCTTTTTTATTATATTTAATCGCAAAATAAAAAGTTCTAACTTTGAAAATTCTGGATTTTTTTATGTAATTGGTATAAATATTATTATATTTCTTTTGATTAATAAAATCAGCAATCATTTAAAAGATAATGTGTAATACGCAAACCATTGTAAGGAGAATCAAAAGGTGCCTTTAATGCTACGCCGTACTGTTTGTGTTATGTCCAAGTATTTTATGTTCACAGAATATTTATTTAAAAAATAAATTCAGTTGAAAATGTTTTATAGCGATAATGTGGTGCAGTATAACAGAAAAAGTACATGTCCGTGGGCTTAGTTTGTGCAACTTGGTATTTAAAGTTGATTTCAATCTTTTTATGTGATACATTATACATTTTTAATTAGCACTTTTTAAAGCTAATATTAGGTAAATTTGAAATAAAACCTTGATTATCCTCGTGCTATTTGATAAATAACTGCTGTCACAAGAAATTAAATAATGTAGTTAATTAAACGGACAGAAAATTAATAACTTCTAAATAGCTTATAAACACTAGCGGTTAGTAATGTTCTAGTTTGTATGTGCATCTTGCTAGTAATTTTAAACGTAAAAATTCGTCGCAAGTGTTTGCGTCAAAATATCTGTTTAAAATAAATAACTGCAAAATATCATGGAGAAAAAATATCCCAGAATTTGTTCCACGGAAATGTAAAAACAGTTAACGAGAGTAAAATATTAAAATAAAATAAAATACCATATAATATTAATTATACAAAACTTAGCTCAGCATTTATGTTATTATACATATTAATTACATACATAATAATACATATTAATTATACAGAATTTAGTTCAGCAGCAACGTAAATTCACAAATAGTTTACGAAAAAAAGGTCAGAAGTTTAACGGAAATGTATATAGCTAAATGGCTTGAAGGCTGTTCTCAACTGCTCTGCTCAACAAGCGCAAACCGTTTTGACACATTTAAAAATTTATTTTTTAAAGGAAATATATAAAATTGGAAGCCCTGTCTATGGAAGCGATTTTGAATTAAACGGTGTTTTCCATTTTTTGATAAATAAATTATCTATTGAGTTGTAACCGAGTTTGATCACGCGACAAAAGCGTTTTTCTTCCATCGCTGACAGGTTTTTCTGCTTTCTTCGAAAACTTCGGTTCAACACGCCCACTTTGACACTATTTTCTGAAAGATATATCGCGTTTTAAAAAAAAGGGGGGGGAACAGCTCGATTACATTGTTTATCAACAACACCCGCTAGTTTCGTGTATTTACGACCAAAAATAAATTAAAACTTATGTTATAAATTTGCCCTTTTGGATTTGAGAACAGCCTTAAGATGTAATTCTAAATTTCTTATATGCGTATTTCCGCATATTCTTGAGACTTGCCATCCATTTTACAGTGAGCATCTTACGCAAATTTTTATGTGTTATCTTCTTAACAATTCTGCAATTTTAACGGTGATATGAAAATTAAAATTGATATTTTAAGGTTCATTAATTTTTTCATTATTCAAGAGACAAAAATCATTTTCGAATGTAATCTATTAAATCTATTATGTTATCTATTTAAATTACGAAAATAGTACACATTTGTATCATAGTATCATTATTTCATATCCTATATTTCAAAATTTTTAAGCATTATGAAGGAAGCATTAGAGATTTTCGGCTTCAAAAAATGAATATTTTTCCATGTTTTTTCTGAATGTCTGACATTTTATAAATATTCTCTCGAAAGCGTTTATAAAAATTTAAACAAATGCACAGGATAAACCGATTCTGCACGCACATTGCATAAGCGGGCGGTACTTCTTGTAAATCTTAAAAGCAATGCTTTCGACGCATTGTTTTTTAAATTGGTGCTACAAATTTTTATCAGATTTCATTGTTTTTTATTATGGAAGTTTACATGTTCCTAGTTCTGGACCGATGCTTATTTTTCCTTTTACTTTGTTCTCTATGTGTAAACAAAAAGATATCAGATATATTTATCAAAACTAACACATTAAATTCGATACTCCAAAAAGGAAAAATTAAACAAAAACAGGCGGTCAAAGACTAGACAACCTGTACTAATAACAGAGTGTTTCGCTCTGTCTGTGTGTTTGTCTTTCTATATGTCTAGCGAAATCTACAGCACATAGAAATCTGGAAATTTGTGTGAGGATAGTCCAAGATCGGCCCGGATGCACCTGAGGTTCACGTTTTTACTTTTTTAAGGCCTGAGGCCCCTGGTCCCTTTAAGTTTTTATGCACAAAATTGTCAATAACTTTCTCCTTTTTTATTTGTTCTTCGTTTTTAGGCATTTTTCTCCTCTTAGTTATTCCTCCATTTCTACTTTCTTGTTAAGACCATGCCCCCCTGGAGCCCGATACAGGGCCCCTTGTAATTTATGTGTCTTTAATGAGTTTCTCTCCTTTTAATCAAATCGTTGTTCTTGACACCCTTTTTCCATTTAGTTATTCCCCCATTTCTACATTCTAGTTAAGACACTGCTCCCTAGAGTCCGGTACGAGGCTCCTTGAACTTTTTGTGCGCCATCATTTTCCACCCCCTAATTGAGTCACCCTCTAAATTAGGGATGCACAACCTGTGGCCCGCGAACTTCGTCAATTTATAACTGGAAAAAATTGCAATTTTTGTCCAAAAGTCGCAGGAAAAAATCGTGAATTTCGTAAATTTGCCGCGGGAAATTTTGAAAATTTTGTTGGTCAAATAAGAATTGCGAAATTCCTTGATCGGTCTCGAAAAAATCGCAAATTTCCTTAATCGGGCACGGAAAAATCGCAAATTTGGTCGATGAAGCACAGAAAAATCTACAAATTTCGCTGATCGGGCGCGGAAAAATCGCGAGTTTTGTTGTTCGGGCACGGAAAAATCGCGAATTTCATTGGTTGGTGACGGAAAAATCACGAATTACGTTTGTCGGGCACAGAAAAATCACGAATTTTGCCGATTAGGCACGGGAAAATCGCAAATTTCGTTGATCGGAGACGAAAAAATCATAAATTTTCTTGATGAGGGGAGAAAAAATTGCAAATTTTCTTGATCGACTGCGGAAAAATCGTGAATTTCGTCAGTCACGAGAAAATATCGCGAATTTCGTCAGTGAGTTAAGATTTAGGAATTTCGTAGATCGGGCGCGGAAAAATCGAGAATTTCGTTGATCGGGTGCGGAAGAAAAGCAAATTTTGTCGATAAGGTTTGGAAAAATCGCGAATTTCATTGATCGGAAACGGAAAAATCGCGAATTTTTCGGTCAGGCGCAGAAAATTCGCAAATTTCTTGATCGGTCACCAAAAAATTGTGACTTTTCTAGTTGAAGCGTGGAAAAAAATCGCAAATTTCGCCGCTCGGGCACGGAAAAGTTGGGCTATTAAAAATCGCGAGTTTTGGCGAACGGGCTCGGAAAAATCGCGAATTTCATAATTCGGACACTGAAAAATGGCGAATTTTGTCGATCAAGCGCGGTAAAATCGCGAATTTTGTTGATCGGGCATGAAAAAATCGTCAATTTTGTTGATGATGCGCGAAAATATTGCGAATTTTCTTGATCGACTGCAGAAAAATCGTGAGTTTCGTAAGTCGCACGAAAAAGATCACGAATTTCGTCAACTTTACCGCGGAAAAGGATTGCAAATTACGTCAGTCAGTTAGGAATCGTGAATTCCGTTTATCGGGTGTGGAAAAATCGCGAATTTGGTCAATTAGGTGCTAAAAACTCGCGTGTTTCGTCTGTTTATTAATTTTAACACTATTCTGACCATATTATTGGCCATTTTATGGTCAGAATATAGTTAAATTATGGATATGAAACCGTTTTTTCAAAAAAAGGTCGAATGACGCAAAATTTTTAACAGTGTATGTTGTAGCATTCTGGCAGGTCATTCGACCGTTTTGTGAAAAAACGGTTTCATAACCATAATTTAACTATATTCTGACCATAAAATGGCCAATAATATGGTCAGAATAGTGTTAAAATTGCGGTTGTGTAACCGTTTTCGGGAAAAACGGTTTCATAACCATACTTTAACTATATTCTGACCATAAAATGGCCAATAATATGGTCAGAATAGTGTTAAAATCACGGTTGTGTAACCGTTTTCAGAAAAAATGGTCAAATGACCTGCCAGAATGCTGCAAATTTTTAACAGTGATGCTACACTGTTAAAACTTTTGCAGCATTCTGGCAGGTCATTCGACCGTTTTTTGAAAAAACGGTTTCATAACCATAATTTAACTGTATTCTGACCATAAAATGGCCAATAATATGGTCAGAATAGTGTTAAATTCACGGTTGTGTAACCGTTTTCGGAAAAAACTGTCAAATGACCTGCCAGAATGCTGCAAATTTTTAACAGTGTATAGTTTCAAAGAAGCGATACACTTTGAAGTAAATATATTTGCTTCAGATGGGTATGACCTGATCAATTTCTTTAAAAACTTTTAAATTTTAAGTTAATTTCGAGACGATTTCGTCTTTAAAGAGATTATGGTTGCGGTTTTAATACTTTAATATTACACTGTTAAAATTTTTGCAGCATTCTGGCAGGTCATTCGACCGTCTTTTGAAAAAACGGTTTCATAACCATAATTTAACTATATTCTGACCATAAAATGGCCAATAATATGGTCAGAATAGTGTTAAATTACGGTTGTTTTAACCATTTTCGGAAGAAAAAAAAAACGTTCAAATGACCTGCCAGAATGCTGCAAATTTTTAACAGTGTAATATAGGATAAAAGTATGAATTAGAAATATTTTTAAGTAGATTGCTAGATGAAAAATATCAATACTATATTTTTATTCGATAGGACATTTTTAGTAATATCGATTTTTTTCCATTTAATATTTTAAATGAAATATCTTTTAAATGTGTTCATTTAATTTAAATGCGAATATTTATTTATAAACAACTTTATAAATTCAACTTTATTTAACTTTATTCAACGTATTCTACTTTAAAAAATTAAACTGTTAGTACTTTTGAATGAATGAGAAAAGTAATTATTATTTATTTTCAAATTCAAAAAAATTCTTTATTAATTAAATTAGAAATCTTAATTTATAGAATTTTTAGTTTTTCATTTTTTAAATAAATTCGGATTTGATATTAATAGAACCAATGCACATGGGCGTTAGGAATGAACGGAATTTCTCCCTTTTTTCAGACTTTCGGGACGAATTCAGGGATAAGGCATGTTTTCTAGGAGTAAGGAAATTATTTGTTAAAAAATGAGGAACAGTCTTTTGAGGAATAGTGAGAAATTTTTAGTGTATGTTGACGAGTTTTTTTTTTTACAAATTAAGGGGGGGCCGGGACACAAAAATCTTCAAATTTTCTAAAAAAATTTATTGCATTAAAATTTTTTCTCTTTTTTTCTGCTTAAAATGCCGTTTAAATCATGTTTCTATCTTAATTAGAACATGAAATATTTATTTTCGTTTTGGTTTGTCTTCAAGCAATGGTTGCCATGGAAAAGACTTCTTGTGAAAATGCGTTTTTCATCATGATCGTTTTTTTTCCCAATTTCTAGTATTTAAATTTTTATAAGTCATGAACCGTTAAAGATATATGGTTCAAACTTGGAACATGTTTTTTTTTCAATTGTTTTACTTTAATTTTGATTTAGCAAATTTGAAAAAATATTTACTTTTGAAAATATGATTTTTTTTTAAATGATACATATTTATTTTTTTTTCACTTTAAATATCTTTAATTTTTTTTAAATAAACATTTTTAAAAAGGTCAATCAAAATTAAAACTTATATATATTATTAGATACTGTTTACTTAAATGAAAAAAATTGAAATTCCACAAGTAATATTTTGAGTTATAACGATTTTAATTTACCCCATTTTTTAATAAATTTTAAATATATATATATTTTTTTTTAATTGAGAAGAAAAATTAAGAAAAAATTCAAAATTTTAGCCCAATAAGTAAAAATTATTTAAAAATGTGTCCCGGACCCCCTTAAATATGAGTTCATAAATCACGTGCTTTTCCCATCCGAAAAACTCCCACGTTCCGTTAATGAATAATCTTATTACTTTCTCTAGCGTGTTAAAATTCGTAACTAATACTTGTATTACTAACTTTCTTATCACTATCATAAAACATAAATCATTAATTTATGCCTACAATAAGACCACTGAACACATAAAACTGTCAGTCATTTGCGGCGTTAAAATATTAAATTAAATTCTTCGTCCGTGTCACACTAACGACAAATTTTGAACTGACTCTCAAATTTTAGTAAAATGAGATTCGTAAATAAAATGATTTATAACTACTTAGAGGAAAAGGACATTTTAATGAATCAAGCTTAATTAATAATGACGGTATAATAGCTAATTATTACAGGTTTTATGAACTTTCACGAAAATGCTATACTTAGTCTGTGCTTTTGTCATATTTGTTTCTTAACGGTAAGAATACGATCCAAATGCATTCTATAAACTTTTGGGGAAAGTGGAGACTTTAAACAATGTTACAAATATTTATCGAAATTAATATAATTTTATATAATCTTTTCTTTCTGAAAGAGCACATAGAAATCAAAGTGCGGAAGGCAACACATCAATATTTGACAATTTTGGTTATATTATATTTAATTTTTTTTTATTTCCTTTTTATATCAACTGGCTTTCGCTTGATTCAAAATTATATTAAAATATTTTAAAATGTCAAAAACTACTATTTTTCGCACTACAAATATTTTTTTCAGTTTTCAATATGAAGGTCATTAGTTCATGCATCACTAATTAGAACCTCATATTTAAAAGCACATCAATATTTGAGATTTTTGATTACATTACATTTAATTTTTTTTATTTTGGGATCAACTGGCTTTCGCTTGATTCAAAATTATATAAAAATGTTTTTAAATGTCAAAAACTGCCATTTTTTGCACTACAAATATTTTTTTCAGTTTTCAATATGAAGGTCATTAATTCATGCATCACTAATTAGAACCTCATATTTAAAAACTCGACAGGCAAGTTTACAGGCAGGTTTAACAGGGTACTTTATGCACGATTTTTGCATTCTAGGCATTTTTTTTTTATTTTACCTAGAAATTTATGCTAATATGTTGATACAACGTTTATAGGTGCGTTCGTAATTATATAAATACGTAGCACCTATAAGTCGTCATTCAGTCCGTCTGTCCGCATATAACAGCGCAAAAACTACCAAACCGAATCGTTTGAAATTTAAAATGTATAATTGTTGCATAATTTTGTTGAGTTATTTCAAATTTTAGGAAAATCGGATCTATAGTTTAATTACAGGTACAATCAAAAGTTTTTCGTTACATTACGGCCAATGGGAAAAAATTATTTCAAGTGCATTTTAATGATGTTACAGCATTTTAAACTGAATGAAATTGATATGCACTTATGAAGTGCACTCAAATATACATTCA